>WQNJ02000018.1:36927500-37152500 GCA_016584745.2 Phylloscopus trochilus trochilus
GTTTATCAGGAATGAATAGATCAAAGGCTGCCAGATGACAGGCGATCAATCACGCATCAAATCAAGGATGGCAATCCTCTAATAAAACAGAAAACAAGGAAAACCAGCTCCTGCCAGTTCCTCCTCCAGAGAAAAATAACTTTTCTCTTCAATCGGATTCTGCACTATCACTGCCTTCTGTTTGCCTGATCAAAAGACATCTTTAGAGGTAATAAAAAAAGGGGGGGGGGGAAGCCTCTTCAACGTGACATTAAAGGCTGCTGTTTTCCAGTGAAATGCACTGGCCAGATGCCTCGTTGTGTCCCATTTTGTTGACTTTTGTTTCGCGAGTGTCAGGTTCAGCCTGGATACGGTCTGACACACTTTTAAAGCAGACCATCCCTGCCCTGGCACAGCGGAGCTCCCTCCCCTCCCCGGCGCTGCCCTGGGCACCGCACACACGCGGACCCGCATGCGGAGATTACAGGACTGCAACAAAATGAAGTTTCTAGTTTTAAACGTGTTGGCAACGGCGGAGAGGATGGAGGCTGTCAGGCTCGGCGTGACACACCTCAGAACTACGCCGATCCCTCCAGCTCCCGCGTACAAAGAAGTACAAACTACAGCCCCTGTCTCTTCCCCACCAAGGTGCTGCTCCCCCCTCCCCGTCTCCCCCCCACCCCACCCCCCCTCCGCCCCAAACCCCAAACCCCGGGAGGCAGCCACGCGGGGTGTTTTAAATCTGCGGCAGGGCTGGAGGAACCGCTCCCCCCGCGGCGATGCTTGCCGGCGGGTTAACCCCTCCCCTGCCGTGCCCGCGGCACCCCAGCGCGGGAGGCGGAGGGTGTTACCTGCGGAGCGCCGGGGTGCCTGCTGCTTTCTCCGCGGCATTGCTGCCGCCGCCGCCTCGCCGCCCGCCGCCGCCGCCGCAGAGTTTCCGCGCAGGACTCCTCTTCCGATCCCCCTCTTTTCATGCAGAAACAAACACACACCCGCGCACGCACACACACAAATAATAAAAAAATAAAAAAAATAAAATATGGGGGGTCGCGGGGGGGAAGGAGGGAGGGAGGGAGGGAAGGAGGGAGGGGGAGGAAGGAGAAAAGAAAGCGGATTCAACTTCTAATTCTGCCTAGGAAGAGCGAGAGGGAGGGTGGGGAGGAATGGGAGAGAGGGAGAGGAGGAGGAAGAAGGCGGGGGGGGGAGGAAGGAGAAAAAGTTTGGTCGGGTTCTCCTCTCGCCCGGTCCGGGTTCCCCCCCCGGGTCAGCTCCCGGCGCGGCGAGCGGGGTGCGCGGGGCGGGGGGGAAGGTGGGGTGTGGGATGAGGCAAGCCACAGACTGGTGACAGGGATGCCAATTTCCGCCGCCACTCCAAAAACTTGCTTAGGAAATGTTTTCATTTACAAGGTTAATTTTTCCTCCCTCTCTCTCTCTCACACACTCTCTCTCTCTTTCTCTCTTTTAAGTTCCTTATAAGACAAAGCTCTTCAGTCCTCTCGGCAGCAGCAGCAGCAGCAGGGAAGATGCCAGTGGAGATGTGCAAAATAAATAGGATTTGATCAGTTCAATCTGTAGCCCAAATCCATTATCTTTCTTTCGTTCCTTTTTTTTTTTTTTCTCCTCCTTTTTCTCTCTCCCCTTCTCCCCCTCCTTTCCTTAATCACTTCTTCGTCTTCTTCTTCTTCGCGGTGGAGAGCCGAGCAAGCGGCGGCGATGAGATGGTAAATTCAGTCACTCCCCCCCTCTCAGGCTTTCTCCGAGATCAAAGAGTCTCAAAGCGCAACTTTCTCGCTCGCTCGCTGGCTTGTTTCAAGCTCGTGGATTTGTGTGTTGTTGTTGCTGTTGTTGTTGGGGGGTTTTTTGTTTGTTTGGTTTTTTTATTGCGTTGGTAATAGTTTGTTCATTGTGCAAAAAACGAGGTCGATCCAGTCTCTCCTTCTCCTCCCAGCACTTAGTCTAAGAGCAAGGAAGCAAATCATAAAAAGGAGTAAAGCCCCCATACATACATATACACCGGATGGGAAATGTCAGTCACTCCTCCACCTTCCAAACAGTCACAGATCAAACAGTGTCACCACCGGAGAGGACTACTTTTCTCTCTTGCTCTCCCTTTTTTTTTTCTCTTCCACAAATCGAAGCTTCTTCTGTTACTAAATATAATGCAAACACATTTTTTATCATGGATTTTTTTTCTGATCTCGATCTGCAACAGAAGAAAAAAAAAAACCAAAAAAACCCCAAAAAACAAAAAACAACACACACACACAAAAAAATTGGCAAAACCAAGAAAAACCCCGGAGAGTGTGTGCAGAGAGGGAGGGGGGGAGGAAGAAAAGACATTCACTGAGTGGGACAGATTAACGTGAACTGTCCCCCCCCCCGCTAAACTCCTGGGAGAGAAAGAGATCCACTCTCCCTCTCTTCTCTTTTCACTGAAATATAACACACATTCGGATCCCAGGGCTCTCAGACAGTCTCAACTGATAGACAGACACATCGAGCTGCTTTTCCTGCTTCAGTTTGTTACTCCTCCTCCTCTTGCCCACGTCACCCTGACAATTACAAATAGGTCTCACACAAACCCATACCTGTCAATCTTTTTAATTGCTTTGTTTTCATTTTTTTCTCTTTCCCAGAGCTAAACAATATGACAAAAAAAAAAAAAAAAAGTCTTAATACAGCACGGCATAAAAGATTCCTCATGTGAGACACGCGTTGAGGGGGTTGTTATTATAATCCACTTGCTAAAGTGCTGTGCAAGACGCATGTGCTGATTTAACTTCAGCAGAGGTCTTCTTCCAGCAAACTTAAAAAGAGAAAGAAAAAAAAAAAGGAAAATAATAAAAAAAAAAGGCAGGCAGGAGATGATACTTCGCCGTGGCACGCGTCTACCCAACATTGAATTAAAAATGATTTATGGGAGATTACAGTTCATCCTTACTTTAAAATACCAACAGATTGCAGAGCGAGAACTGCAGCATATGAAACATACTGCTAATACATTTTGCACAGTATGTGTCTGGGGATTTATATAATGTTAGCTGCGAGAACAGAAGGGTTCTTCCCTTTTTTTTTTTTTTTTTTTTTTTTTTTTTTTTTTAGTCAAGAAAGCAAATAAAAACTACCCAGCCGATTCCTAAAGGAAAACACTTGGAACTGCAGTTTTGTTCTTTTTCGGGCAGAAGGGGATTTTCTTTCTTCTTACTACCGCACAATTAAGCATTGAGCTGTTTATACTGGTAGGATGGAGTTAATTCTAGGAACTACACGCGAAATCAGTGCAACATCTCTATTACATTGCCTCTCTCCACGCAGTTGCACCAAGTTGGGATTGGCGGCTCTATCACAACAGTGACTTCGGTCCCTTGACCCAGTTGATTCCCTGCGCAAGTTCCCTCACTCAAACGTAATCTACACCGAGAGAGGTGACTATATTCTTTTGTTTTTATTCTCTCTCTCTTCTTTTTTTTTTTTTTTTTTTTTTTTTTTTTTTTTTTTTTTTTTAGAAGAAGAAGAAAGAAGCAAGGGGGAAAAGGGGAGGGGAAACCCCTGCGCCCCAAGCAAACTGACAGCAGCCTGTTACCCTTCCCCTCCTGGCGGGACGGCGACGGCGGGAAGAGCTTCTTCGCCCGTTTAAATCCCCTCCCGCGACAGGCGCGGAGCCGCCGCCGCCGTCTCGGGGTTGATTCGTAGCACCTTGCGAGGAAGTGAAACGTTTCGCACGGAAGGGGCGGAGCGTCCGCCCGCGGGCAGCGGCTCCTCGGCGGCGGCTAATAACAACATTAGGAGATTAGCTGCAACTTCTCCCCACTTCTCTAACCTTTCCCGGCCGATAATTTACCGTGCTTTCTTCCTGCTCTTTTTTTTTTTTTTTTCCCTTCCCTTTTTTTTTTTTTTTTCCTTTTTTTGGTAGGGAGATAATCTCTTTTTGTAAACTAAAGAATGGGGCGGGGGGGGTAATCTGAGGCGTTTCTTTCTGTCCGTCTGTCTATCCCCCCTCTCCCCCTCCCCTATTTTTAAAGCCTTTAGTTAGAGGCAGGGTGCAAACTAAAAGCCACTACCACCACCACCACCTCCTTTAGGGGATACTCCGGCCCGCCGCATACCTGCCTCGCTGGCAAGGCAGAGCAGGCAGGCAGGGACAGGCGCTGGCGGGACGGACGGCCGCGGCAGCGGGCCGGCCTCGCCCCTCGCTAGTGCCCGCGGCGGCAGAAGACGAGCGGCTGCTGCAGGGGGACCATCTTGCCGCTGCTCCTCCGGCGGCGTCTCCGTGCGGCAGAGGGGCCGGCTGGGAGGGGAGGGAGAACCTGCTGCACGGGGGCTCTGTTTACGTACACACATAGCTGCGAGCGGGGAGTTTCTCCTGCCGGCGCGTCCTGCAAGCTGCCTGGAGAATCCCGAGCCGGAGCTCTCCCGAGCGGGGCGGGAGAGGAGAGCCGAGGCAGGGCATGAGTTTCAGCGCGAAAAGCGGCGCTTTGCTGAGCTCCCGGGCAGCGCGGTGGTGGTGGCGGCAGCAGCCGTCCTGCGCCGCGGCGGCTCCCTCCTGGTCCTGCTTCGGTGGCAGCTGGTCGCGGCCCATCTTGGACATGTCCTACTCCCGTCACTTTCTGGATTTCCAGGGCTCGTCCATCCCCAGCTCCATGAAGAAGCTGGTGGTGACTAAGCTGAGCCAAAACTTCAGGGAAGCGGTCACCCTGCAGCAGGACTCGCCCGTGCCGCTCCCGGGAGACGGAGACCTCCTGGTCAGGAACAGGTGAGCCCCCGCCCGACCCCCCCGCGCCCCGGCCCCGCGGCCCCCGCCGACTCCTGGCACCTTGTGGCCTGCTCTCTCCCACATGCTCCCTCACTTCGGAGACTGGCTCCAAAGTTGTACCAGCCGCCATCTGGCGACTGTTAATTTCATTTTATTGTTGTTGTTGTTGTTTTGAACGGCTGGTGCTACAGGCCTGTCACCCTATCCAGGTGTGTGGGGGTGACACTTCCTCCTCCTCCTCCCCCTGTGGCGGGGCTGTGTGTGTGTCTGTCTGTGCGCGCTGCTCCCGGCGTGCGCCTGCCCGAAGGAAGAGAAACACCCAGGGCCCCAGTGCCAAAGGGGGGGGCGGGGGGAAGAGGCGAGTGTTAGGTTCGGTGAGTGCCGAGGAGGGAGTGAGACGGAGGGAAGCGCTGGCAGGGCCTCTCCCCGGGGCCTGCCCGGGCTCGTTACACGCCCGTCGTGCCCGGGGCGTGAGCGTGTCCCCGGCGCACCCGCACAAGCGCCCCGGGGACGCTGCCGCACCGCGCCCCGTCATCGCCGTGTGCGGGCGGGCCTGGCCCGGCCGCAGTCTCCTCGGCGCGGCCCCGCTGCCCCGTACGCCGCTCTCGGCCTCGCCCCCGCGCAGCCGTGACTCACCGGGGAGGCCGCGGCCGGGCCCGCCGCCCGGGCAGCCCCGGCACCACCCCCGGCTCTGCGCGCCAAGCGCGGGCGGCGCGGAGGGGGCAGGGCAGCCCTCGGCCTCCCTCGCAGGACGCGGGCCCGCAGTTGTTGTGGGCTTTTAGAGGGGAGCCGCGTCGGGCGAGGAGTGAGGAGGTGACATTTTACTTAGCATAATACACCGTAAATCCCACGTGCGGCGCGGTGACCAGCTCGCCGTGAAATGAAGACTCCGAGGACAGAACGTGCCTCCCCCCCACAGCTGTCTCCATAAAACCTGTTTGTTCTCGGTGGCTCCTTCCTAGACACCGTCCTTCCTTGCGCTAAAACTAAACCTTTTAAAGTTCAGACGTTTCTCTGCTCTCGAGGGGAAGCCGAAACTCCGGGAACTTTGGAGCAGACTGCGTGGCTGGCACGGGAGAGAGCAGAGCTCTCAGGTTCTTGTCAAGCAAGGAAATCGTAGTAACACATAGTTTGCCATGTTCGCCCTGGGAGCTTAATGATGTTAAGCAGCACTAAGTTGGCTTGAGAGCAGTGCTGCGAGGTCTACTAAGACAGTGTGTGACTCTGTGTGTATGTGTGGCATGTATGTGTCCATATGTAACACACAAATACAGGGTGAAGGATTAAGGAGAAAGAACAGGGACTCTTCCAGGCACTGATGTGAAAGGTGCCGTGGTACTTTAACTTGATGCTGACATCTCCCACTAAGATTTCTGAGACCAAAATTCACTCCACACCTCAAGTCTAAAACATTGTGTTGCTGCATCCAGTAATAGCGTGAAACAGCCATCCGGCTGGAGTTAAATTCCTTTCTGTGGAAGAGGTCAAAAGACTTGAGATACAAGTAGCAAGTACTCTACTTGGGTAATGCAAGGCAGAGCAACATCCTTGTTTCTCAACTCCCCTCCCTCCCACACATGCACTTGGAGTCTTTCTCAGCCCACTCCCTTGCCCGCCCTCCTGTAATTTTTTTTTTTTTTTTTAGCAGCTCCCAATGTAACTCTTCCCTTCTCCCTCCCTTTGTTGGGTGGGCTCCCTGGGTGCTCATGGGACATGCACACTTCATGGTAAAAGGGCTCGTACCACACTAAAGGACGGGAGCTGGTCCCCAGATTCAGGCAGGCAATTGCTGAGCTTTAACACTTCAGCCTGTTACACACATGTTCCTCTACTGGTACACATGCATGAGCGGGGATGAAGGGGAGGAAGAGGTGAGTGATGAAGTCTAGATGTAGAGTTCATACATTTTGTATTATTTGTGGCGTTTCTTCTCTCTTTACTGTTCTTTTCTGAAGAGTATCACAAAAGACACAGATTTATGTCACTGTAAAACATTCACTTTATACAAGCTGCAGCAGGAAGCAAGTTTTAAATGTTTCCCCCTTTCTCTGTCGCTCTGAGGAAGGACTATCCCATCCTGAAAGGATGAGTCCGTGGCTATTTTGTTTTTCATAAAACAAACAACCAAGCTAAAATACAACTATACATTTTCTAATAGGTAGAAGCATACAATTAAAAACAAAACATTGAAAGACTTAAGTTCCAAGAGGGCATTTACAGATTTGTTCATTTTCGTCCCAGTCACGCCCATGAATAGTATTAATTGCTCTGAGCTTCTCATGCAAAACAATCCTCATTCACCACAATAAAATCTGGTTTGGGATTTATGGGAATAGGAAATTAAAATCTGTGTGTGGATAGATATTATGAAATAAGATGCAGTTAGGGGAAACTTCCTTCTGATTTAGAGCAACTCTTTATTTCTAGATTTCTATACAGAAAAAAACCCAACATTTTTTACTCAAAAGTCCATCAAAACTAGAAATTAATTTAAGCTAATTCTTTTTTTTTATTATTATTCTGTGTAGGAGAGAAAGAGGAGGGGAAAAGGTGGTAAATCCTTAATGAAGCCAGTTAAGTTTTGTATGTCCATTTGTCCTATTTTCCGGGGGTAGAAAGAGGGACGGGTGTGGAAGCACGGGTTTTCCTTTTTATTGCAGGAGAAGGGTCCAAAGGCTGTGGAGGTTTGGTCCTTCTTAAAGTTGTTAGGGGATTTTCAAGATTTTCCTGATGAAGTGACATATTTCATTGCCAGAATACCTGTAAGGATTTGCTTTTGGACTGGAAGATGGGAACAAAGTTTATAGGAAAGGGAGTAAGAGAAAGTTTCCTTTTTTGAACCAGGGGACTAAAGAGATCACAGTAGGGAAAGTGGAGGGCTATTCCCGCTGGGTGTTTGGTCTAAATAATGTTTTTCTTGCGTAGTACTGGTTTAGATGACTTTGTTTTGTCTGTGTTTAAGGCTGTGATGCTGGTTTTCGGTGTCTCACTCTTTGTTGTGGCACACAAAACGGCATTTCTTCCCCTCGGCAGCGTCCTCCTGTTTTTTATAATAAACAGTACTAGTGGTTTCAACACTGTTTAGTATAAATAAAACGGGTGACCCAATGTGCATAATTATTTTGAGAAAAGCCAATCTCAGGCTTTTTTCACTCCCTGCCTCAGGTTTGCATCTTAAAATGTAAGGGGCAAAACTCAACTAGAAACTTCTAAATTAAAGTTCAGATTTAAAGTAAGAAGGGGAATGAAGGCACCATAAAAGATGTGGAAGGGGTCTTAAAACCCACTAGCACTCCAAGTAATTGTTACATCTGTGCTCTCTACTTTGCGCAGTCTCAAAGTTAGTAAACTGATCTTGAACTTGTAATTCGTACTTTTTCCTACTTTTGAAAGCAAAATAATCTGTGAAACTGCAAGCACATCCTACCACCTCACTTCTGTCAGCTGGAATGACAAGGCAAATTAGACGCTCTGTTTTAATCCAGAGGGTGCGTGTGATCGTTTTAATGCGCAAGGAATATAAGAGACTAAAGAATCTTCTTTAAATAAATAAAATAAATAAATAAAAGCCCGTACAATGCGACCGGGAGTTTTGAGTTTGCACACAATAAAAAGGAGGTTAAAAAAAAAAAAAAAAAAAAAAGGTGGTGGGGGAGGGCTAGACGGCAGGCTGCGTTGATTAATAATGATGAACACAGAAGCTCAGGGAGGATCATTTCCCGTGGCACAGCAGCCCCGCAGAGACAGGGAGGGAGTGGGTGCGCGTCCCCGCGTGTCTCCGTGTGCACGCGTGAGTGAGTGTGCGGGGAGCGGGCGGGCCCGGGCCCCGCGGAGCGCCCGCATCCCCTGCCCGGCGCGGCGGGGAGCGGCCGGGCAGCACCAAGTTGCGCCGCGGCCCCCGCAGCCGCACGCACAAGTTGCGGTGCGGCCCGGGCGGGGAAGGGTTCGCATCCTCTGCGGCTGCAGAACAAAAGCAGCGGTGCGTGTGCTGGAGCCCTGCTCGGCAGGCGCCTGGCCCACAGCACGACTTGCCCCTTCCCCGCACGCAAAGTTTTTGTCTTCGGAGTGTTTGTTGTTCTACCTGCCTTTGTGCTCCGGCCGCCGCCGTGCAGCGCCGAGAGGGGAAGGTCTTAAAAACACGGGGGCTTGTTCTCCTGTCGCTGCCCTTGTCGGGGTGCGCTGCCCCAGCCGCGGGCACGGCAGCTCCGCGTCCTGCCAGGGCGGAGGCGCGCCGGGAGCCTGAGCAGGGAGGCTGGGACCTCCCTTGCGGGCTGGGGCCGGGGGCAGAGCCGGCGCCCCGGGCCGCCCTCGCAGCCACCGAGAGCCCCGGCTAGGCGAAGGCGGTGAGGGGGCGAGCGCAGCTTCCCGCCGGGCTCTCACCCCCGCTCCCCTCCCCAGAAGTTGGGGTGTAGCAGCGGGAGGAGGCTGGTGCAGCGCCGTCTCGCCTGGCGCCCGAGGGACACGGTTTGCCTCGGAAGCTGCAACTCCGTTACCAATTTTTATACATCCTCTAGCACTCCTGTACGGGAGTCACCTCAAAGCGGGATAGTAGAAGATTTTTTGTATCCGCGAACAAGACGCAGGCATTTTTTGTTGCGGCACAGCGGCGAGTTAAAGGCAGGATTACCGAGCTACAGTCACTTTTACCTATTTCATGCATGGATATGTTTACGCTTACGTGTGTTTTTATACATAACGTTGGTGAAAGTTTGAAGATCCCCATGTTGTAAAGAATGAAGAATATCAAAAGGAGCAAGGCAGTTTTAGTTCTCCTCGGTCTGTGTGCAAGCAATTTAAAACTACACACACACACAGGAGCTGAGCTTGTTGCTAACTGCAACAATTAAAAGTGCACCGTTTGCCTTCTTCTGCAGCTTTTGCATGGTGTCAAGTACACCTTTTACGTTGTCACATCCACACATTGTAACAGTCCTGGCATTTGCTGTTTCATGTGTTTCTTTTTTACATTTTCCAGTTAGCAGAGCCTTCCCCAGTCTCTCTTGCCTGTGTGAAGATAGTCACTTAAAAAAAAATAAACAGTCTTTGCATTTGAGCTAGATTGTAACTTTGTTTTAGGCATTATCTCCTAGCACTGAATCAAGTTGTAGAATGTCTCTTTCTCTAAAAAAAAAAAAAAAATTGCCATCCATTTTCACCTGTTAGAGGTCGATAGGACTTGATATTCAGTTTTACAATTTTACTCCTTTCTGCAAGGTTGTTTTGATGTGTTGCAAGTAATTTATATAAAGAAAAATATTTTAACATTGACATTAGCTACATCAAAAGGCAAATTTGCTGTAGTGACTCCATCAATTAAAAAGTACTTGCCTACAGTAACATGACCTTGCAAATGACATCGATAGTTAATATGATCATTAGTCATTAACAGTATTATTATATTCAAAAATATGAATTTGTTGCCAGAATCCACATATTTACCGCTCTGCATGTTTTATTCTTCTGTGTTTTCACATCTTGTATGAAGTGGTCAATTAATTTTCACGCTTTAATCTTTTACAGATCTATTTTCAGCTTGTTTAGCTTAGTCAAGTGGACTTACGGAAAATATAGGGGATTTTGTTTTTGTTTGGGTTTTACTTTTTGCAGCTTCTTGTTTCTTTTTGTTTAGAATTTCTCTCTGTAATTCTAGAATAACAGAATGGAAACCATGGAAGTCTGATGAAATTAATCTTTGGAGTGTATTCAATATTCAAATATACAGATGATCAGAACAAATTTTGTACTTATCTCACAAATTTGAATACAGAGGCTTCTCATACAATGAAAACTTGGTAAGGAGTAAATCTCATTAATCCATTTTTGTTTTCTTCTAGATTTGTCGGCATTAATGCATCCGATATAAACTACTCAGCTGGTCGATATGACGCCTCAGTTAAACCCCCCTTTGACATAGGCTTTGAAGGTGTCGGTGAAGTGGTAGCGTTAGGACTCAGTGCTAGTGCAGATTACACAGTGGGGCAAGCTGTGGCCTACGTGAAAGCAGGTTCCTTTGCTGAATACACAGTTGTGCCTGCCAGACAAGCAGTCCCTCTACCCTCAGTGAAACCCGAGTTTCTCACTTTAATGGTAAGTGGTGCAACTGCCTACCTCAGCTTGAAAGAGCTGGGAGACCTGTCTGAAGGCAAGAAGGTTCTGGTGACAGCAGCGGCTGGAGGAACGGGCCAGTTCGCTGTGCAGCTTGCAAAGAAGGCAAAATGCCACGTAATTGGAACCTGCTCCAGTGATGAAAAGGGTGGCTTTCTGAAATCCATTGGCTGTGACCGTACCATCAACTACAAAACTGAAAATGTCGAATCTGTGCTTAGGAAGGACTATCCCGAAGGTGTGGATGTGGTGTATGAATCTGTTGGGGGAAACATGTTTGACTTGGCTCTCAATGCCTTGGCTATCAAAGGGCGCCTGATAGTTATTGGGTTTATCGCTGGCTACCAAAACCCCACTGGCCTCCAGCCCATTAAAGCAGAGTTATTGCCAGCAAAACTGTTGAGGAAGTCTGCTAGCATCCGGGGTTTCTTCTTGAACCATTACCTTTCTGACTACAAAATGGCTCTGCAGCATTTGCTCAAGATGTATGAAAGAGGAGACCTGGTTTGTGAGGTGGACTTTGGAGACATGTCTCCGGAGGGCAAGTTCACTGGCTTGGAATCTGTATTCCGTGCTGTAGATTACATGTACATGGGAAAAAACATTGGAAAAATTGTAGTTGAATTACCTCACTCTGTCAGCAGTAAGCTGTAAAAACAGAACAATGATATAAATCAGAAGAGAGAAAATGGGCACTTTATGCCTCAGATTTACTAGAAACAATTTCTATTTTTAAGCTTAGTAATGGATATTATATTAAAAAACTGCAATAAAGTGTTAATAAAAAGGGATGAGTTTTTGTTTTGTTCTGTTTGTTTTTATTTTCTTAAAAGTGTTTAAATCAGGGGCTGTAGCAGAGACATAATGGGCCTATGTTTGATACTGTCACTTAGGTTAGCGTGAGGCAAGAACATTGTTCTTGACAGAATAAGTCTTGATGCAGAGGCAGATTTAGTCTGTCAGCCTGATTTGATAAGACTTCATATGTAGTTCAGCTCAGAAAAAAAAATCTTTCAGCAATTTTGATTCCCCGATTTAAAAATAAAATTGTTAGAACAAGAATAAGTAAAGAGTTGTATCTTTGGGTTGCTCTATTAATCTTTTGAAGTTTCTGTGAAAAAAATGCTCTTGATTTTCTGTCACAAACATGATAATCATAGCTCAGTTGCATCATGGATCATAGTAATATTCCTTGACTGGTTATACAGGGAAATTTATCCTCCAATTCTGACATGTAATATTAAGCAACTTGACTTTTTTTTTTTTTTAATACTGTCTTTCGTAACTATAAACAACTGCGCAATTTTCTTTTAAATCTTTAACAAGTTGCAATATAGTCTCATTTTGTTGCCTTTTCATTTTCCCCTGCTACTGTTTATTGTCCAGTCTCCCCTTTAGTCAGTACTTTGAGATTACTGGAATGGGATTTTGAGCCATGTTCATGTGTGTCCAGGCCCTGTGTATTATTTGAAGATTAAATAAAATTTTTAAAGCTATTTAACTATCTGTAGCATTTATTCATAATTATGTTTCTTGCCGACTAGCTCTTTTTCAGATATTCTGTTTATCAGAGTTATTTGACTTGATCATTCTTGAAGGGACTTCCCATAATCAGGCTGCTACTTCTACATTTACCAAATACTGCTTCTGCAGAAGCCCTGTTACAAACAGCAGGACCATTTTAAATCTATAGTCACAATACCTGGTGCACGTACTGATGCTCAGTCATAGATTTTCTAGTGGGTGCAGTTAAAGGGTTTTGTAAAGTTTCAAAACTTCTTCCTCACCTAGTGGGTATTATTAATGGTACATACAATGGGAATTCCAGCTAGAAGCATAGTATTCTCCAGAACAATAAAATACTTGAAACTGCTTGCTCTACATCTTTTTTTTTTTTTTTCCATAGCAAACTTTAAAGATCTTAAAGGCTGATTTTGCCACATCTTTTGAAGTTACATTCATTTGTATGCAGTTGAAGAGATGGAAATTTCCTAAGATCATATGCCTCATAATAAACATAATGATAGGCTGATAATGTCTAGGATTTGAAGGAAAAAATCCAGGGTACTAAATTTTAGGGCATTATTCAAGACTGACTGTATGCTACATTTTTGATTGTAACGCCGGAAAACATACATTTTATTCAGTAGTGCAGACAGAAAAATATTTTTAATTTGGATTTAGTGCATTCTTAATGGAAATTTTTAGTACATATGTCATTAGCATCATAAAGAATTGTGTGCAATGGAGAACTGTCCCTTTCTTGGGCCATGCCTGACTAGTAGGTTTAGTCTCACTTTGATGGATTTTGGGGAAAGGTGGAATGGATTGAGTCTTTGTGACCATTTTTCTCTTTTAATCAAGGTGAGCATCAAACCACCATGATTTTTGTTTTAAGTGAGAACTTTTGTCTTAAGTAAGACATGTTAGAAACATATTTCTTCTTTCATCTCTTATAATACAAATATTGTGTTGTGTTTGTGTTTTGCATCATTAGAAAGGTATATTGGCCTTCCAGCTGAATGCTAGAAAGATGCAAACACTCAAGTACCATGCAGAGTTCTCAGGATTTTATTCCTAGGTACGTGATGTCTTTTCTTGTTCAGGGATAAGGTGAAGTCCTTGGTCAGTAAATACATCTTAAAAAACCAATGTTGTTTGGGATGTACTGTGGCAAAATAATAAAAAAATACAGGAGATTACATCTGTGGTATGTACAGGGGAGTTGCACAAGTAACAGTTTTTTCAAATTAAGTTCCTGCAGTCAGATGCCAAAACCATCCAAGTGGCCCAATTTTCAGATATGTTGATCACTGTCAGTTCAATAGATTTGGTTTTTCTGAGGCAGTGAATTCCATATGTTTTTGTCATAAAAAATTCTTTCTGTAAGAGGATTCTGTTTGGACATACATTCTACTTTCTTTTTAATATGTTACTTCATATATAACATTGCATAATGCAACTGCCCCAGGCTTTTTCACTGATCAAAACAGGGGAAGAGAGGAACCTTTGGAGGTTTCACACATATATATTCAGATATGATGTTGTTAATTTTAATTTTGACTTCAGAATGTTGTTTAGCACTTTCATACTGATCACAACATTAATAAAAGGTTTACATTTGTTATATGCATAACTTGGATAGCCACTGTACAAATTTCGTAGCCCTTTTGGTGTTTAAGTTAGGCTATGGTCATTGGGCTTGTCTTTTTCATCAAATGTTTATGTTAAGCTGAAGGATGTAGCTTGGGGTCAACGTGATAACTCTTCCATGAGTGAATATGGAATGAAGATATGATTTTTGTTTTTAAGGATACAACTTCTATGCTTTAAATTGCTGAAAGAGAGCATTATCGATGGAGAGGGGGTGAGAAGTTTTTCTTAAACATGCAGATAAGGCCTTTTTGATGAGTTTCATAATAAATTGTGGCTTGCAGCAGGGGAAAAAAAAACTAAGTTCTCTTTATTTAAAAGTACATTCTGCAAACTTACAGTTGTGGGAGCAGGGCTGCTTTTGAATAAGTAAGCTATGATGGATTTAAATAATGTTTAAATATTAGATGCCTAGGAAAATGTATATGGCATGCACACACTGAGAGGTTTAAATGATGATAGGACATTGAACATACAAGGAAAAGAAATACTGTAGAGTCACAGCAAGGGATTAATAACAATACACTTAATATGCTTGCAAAAAAGGTGTATTAAAAGCTGTGTGCACAGTGGGGACTTAAATGATTAAAAATAATAATACATTTGCCTTGGAAGTACTAAGTATACTATATGTAGAGAGCAGGGATTTAAATAATAATACTATTAATAATAGCAGCTCATTGAGATGTGGTTGCTAGCACTACATCCTAATTTTACCTTTCTAAATGAATTTGCTACAGAGGAATCTGGCATTGTTTGCTGAGGCTAATAACCAAATTTCCCTTCCCTACACACATATGCTTCCATGGAAAAACAACAAAGAACTAGATGAAGAGCTGGCTTTTTTCCTGAGTCTGTCACATGTGTGCATACGCACGCGCACATGGACACACACGTACTCACTCGCTCTCTCCTGGCTTGCAACCCTCAGCACATTTTACAGATATGCTTCCTACTTAATTGCTATGCTGGATTCTCCTAATACCTCTTTGAATCAAGTTGGGTACCAAGCAGTAGTTTGCTGTATGCTTGTATGCGTGCAAATGTGTGTAATGTATATACACATAAAGTGTATATTTAGTAAGTGGATATGAGTAACTGCTGTGTCATGTAAATACAGATAATTGCAATCTCTCAAGGAAAAGTTTGCAGTAGTGTTTGCAGATATTATATATATTCCTACTTCTGTCTGAGGAGTAAAGAAATTTCTCTGCTGAATAGCTGTTAGTATCTATTTTACAAGATTTACTCATTTTCAGGTACCTAATGTAGCTGCTAGCATGCATGCACGACAATACAATTTATATGGTAAATGGAACCAAATAATGGCTTCACTGAATGTTATGGCTGCACTGAAGGGAAATGTCACGGTAAATAGCTGCCAAATTATGGATCATGCCGAAGTGTCACAACTGCACTAAAGACAAATAGCACTAGAGGCTATTGCCACTCTGACGCTTTTGAGTTATGAAGAAGAGGAGCAGCCTGATGTGAGCCTCTTTGTGTCCTCATTATAGCAAAGGGTTACTGGTGCAGTGTACAAGAAAACCTAGTCCTACGTGGTGGCTAGTTATTAATCTGTTCTTTTCAAATCTAACAGCTGTAGCAAACCAGAAAATCTTTTCCTTGCTTTATGAATACATATAAACACATACAAACAAAGGAAAACCTGCAGGTTTTATGAATGTAAATGTGTACGGGAAATGACTAGTAATGGAAAAATGTTGTAATAAAATAATCTAATCAAAGAATATTATTAAATTTAATATCGTATGTGTCTGAAAGCTTTAGTTGCTTCTTATGCAGATAGATGTGTGAAATATAAGCAATAATGCACTTTCTCTCTTTGTAAAGACTTGAGTAGTAAGGACATTACCAACTAAATTGCTTCTTCTAAACTGAAGTGTGTCCCGGTTTCTTTCATTTTAATGGGAGGGTAATAAAGATGAAAGACTAACATTTTAACTGATGGATCCCTTAAGCTACAGAATAGAAATTTATTATGTTTTGAGGGAATATGCTGAATGCTGAAATGTGTAAAGAAGCAGGGAAATCCCAGGTAAAATAAAAGCAATGTAACCTCTTTTTTCATTGTTATTATTATGACATACTTTTATGAATGGAAAACTACATACTGCTCTTACTTAAACTGAGAGAACAACACTGATCTTTCTTTCGAGAAAAAAAAATGGGGGGAGTTACTTGGAAAAAAAAAATTGGAAATGGAGGGACATCGCTCAGCAAGTGGTCGCTTCTCTCTACGATCACTTTTCAAATCCTGCCTGCAGTGTTCAGGGAAGTGAGTTTGATGCTCTGACCACTATTGTACACACCACAAACGTACCATCCATAACACAGCACAATTGTCAGTTGCTGTTTTACAGAGGGGCCAGGGCTGAACAATCATGATGGATAAATTACTTTTCTATTCTACAGCAAGTGGCTTTCCTACCATGTGAAGCTTAAGGTCATTGGCAGGGCAGTGAGGGGGAAGCTTATATATTAGTTAAAACTAATGCACTAATAGTGTTCAGATAGAGGAACTAAGCCAATTAATTAAAGCTAGGTTTGTTCTTCGAGACGGAGGGGGATGACTTGGGGAGTTATTGTACCAAGAGACACGCATGTATATGTATGTGTATTTTGCCTTCTTACTACTCCACTGCTTGCTACAATATTCCTGTAGATAGCTTCCCCCCCCTTTTGTTCTTTAATATCTGCATTAGAACCTTCATAACTCATGACTGAAGAAATTCATGTTTCAGAAATAAGAAAATATTCTCTGAAGATTTTAAAACTTTAGTAATAGAATCTGCTTACAATTTTTACAGTGTAGTCTAAGGGGGGAGGGGAAGAAAAGCCTGTCAAAAATTAGGTAGAACATCCTTGAATGGCAATTAGCGTGCCCAGAATTTATTTTATGTGCAATGCAGTTGCAAGTAGCTGCTTCTTATTAAATGAAAATCCTGTATTATGTACTTCAGGAACATTCCAACTAATGAGTATGTAATGTCCTTAGTGTAACACAGAACTTCTTTTTGTGTTCACAACCACAAAATGCTGGAAACTTGACAAATGATATCATTTAAGACAGATGCCTGCCTTAGGGACCTGTTTTTTGGCTTCCTGTTTCTGGTTTTTATTTCAATAACATTTGTAATTGCCACAGGATCTGTACCTGCATAGTGTTTTAACTCCTTCACATATGCCCCAATGCATTAACTCCTTGGGTAGGTACCCGGGAATATTTTCTTTTTTCTTTTTCCTTTTTCCTCCCCAGCTGGGTGTGTTCTTCCTGCCTCTCACAGGCGCAGCTACACACATAAATAAAAGCTGGATCTTATTAGACCATATGAAATGGTAACATCAGAGGGGGTAAACACTTACTGCACTTGCTGTGTTTTACTAGTGCAGAAGTACATCTAGACCAGGCCCAAGGCAAAACCCAAGAAAGTGTGAGGTACAGCCTGCTGGTTCTCAGTGAGAAACAACAGAATTCTGTGTACATGGCCTAGGCACACAATACCTTGATCTCAGTTATAGTTTTCAATGTATATTTCCCCATTAAACTCACATTCTTTACTTAGGTTATAGGGCAGTAGCATTTTTGACATCACTTCAATTGATGCTGGTTATAAGGGGCATTTTGGCAGTACTGGTTCAACACAAGTTGTGAGTTGCTGTGCCTCCAGCAGAGCCTGCTTCATGTAAAGCCCTTATCACAGGACAAGAGCAGTTTTCAGCTCCCCAGGCACTCAGCATGGATCCTGGCAGACTGCAAGAAACCTTCCCACAATCCATAACAGCCCAGAGGTTTTGGTGGTGGTTTACAGCATGTTCTTTCTCTGACTTTTTTTGTAGGTCTTACAAAAAAACATTAACAATGGGCTGTGTGCAAGAAGCTTACATGAATCTTTGGAGGGGAATTTTCACTGAGCCACTTTACTGAATACTGCAGGATGCAGTAATAACAGAATAAGGCTTGGGAAAAGCATGAGCTCTTGGTGCCTATTCTGCAGGTGAGAGTTTTCTAATTGTCATAAGCAGTTACCTCTCTAGGATTTATAGTGTTTTCTGATGTCATTTTGAAGCAAAAACTCTGCATTCAAGCCTTCTGTCATAGGACATGCAGACTCATTGCACCTGTACTCTTAAGACAAGTTTATCCCATGAGGTGCTGAACAACTGTATCTTCCTTCAGAACTGGAGCTGATGACTCTAAAAACCTCAAGAAATGTCTGTTTACTGCAAGACCAGACAGCCCATCATAAAAACTTACCCTCCAGACTTTCTGTAAGAGAAGGAGGGGGAAGTCTGTCTTTTCTGTCACAAGAGAGAGGTCAAAAGGACCAGGCGAGTGCCAGACCAAGTCGCTTCTGCTGTTCTAGGGTTCATTTTCAGAGAAAGTAGGCAGGCACACAAATCTCATTATGCGTTACGAGGATCTGTGCAAAGGCTTCTTGTGCGCTGTCTTAAAACCATACCCCTAAGGGACTCATTCACAAAGGGAATAGAAGGAAAGGAAATTTGTATATTTTCTGGAAGCAGTAAGACATGACATGCAGCGCAGTTCTGGCTGATTACAGCATGCCTCAGGTGAGCTGGGAGGCACGAGGCTGCCAGCCAAGTGATTTCAACCACCCAAGAAAGAGAACTCCACAGAAATGCATTGTGTGGCATGTCTGATTGCCACAAAGAAAAACACTCCAACTTCATTCACATTGGCATGGCATTATTGGCATGACTTCTCCTGGCAGCCTACTGGAAAGTTTTATTTGCATCCAGAGTTTTGAAAGCCATTTCATAACATTAAACAAGAATAATGCTGAAAACGCCTGGCTTATTTGCCCCTTGACACCTGTGTGTAATCCCTCATTGAAGCCCTAATGAGGTGTTCTCCTTGGGTTGTGCTACTTCCAAAATAACCCCTGCATACAAGCAGCATAATGTTCCTTTCCTCCCTGCACAGGGTGTGGCAAGAGTAGCCAGATGAAAGTGGATAAAATAATTTTTTCCTGAATCCTTAGTAATAGAGATGCAGAGTCAGTTACTGGATCATTTGACTTCTTACTGAGCTGGGAAACCTCAATCTGCTATCACAAGTGCCTACAAATAAGAGAGATACTGAGTTGGTTTCCTCTCCTGGGAATGTAAATGAGGAACAAGAATAACGCTCTTGAAACAGTGTAAAAACAGTCTCTTAGGAGAACCTAGCTCTTGTTTCTGTGTGCGTGTTCATGCTGCTGGAAAAAAACAGTTTTAACCCACAGACCTGCGTAACTTCAAGTTGTAGTGAAATTTCCCAGAGCTTCAAGATAACTCCCAAAATCTTGGGTAATTCAGTTCAGTGTTTGCAGTCAATGATGTTGTAAGAGCTGCGGTGGCAATGGCAGGAGCTTTGGAAGCTCTGAGCTCTCAGATGATGGGTGGTGGCAAAGCAAACCTTGCTTTGGAGGAACTGCTAAAAGAGCAACCCTCCAGTACATGGGTATTCTCTAAATAAAATGCACTGTGAGGAACAGATTATTCTCCATCCTAGTTCAAAAATACAGTTTTCCCCTCACTCCTATGTCACAATCTTGACTTACTTGATAGCTCCTTTTTCCATCCCTTCTCCCTCTTTCAGCTTCCCTCCCTACTCCCAACCAAAAATAAAGGGTGAAAATAATAATAAAAAGGGAGGCTGCTGGAAATGTTTCAGGCTTTTCTCCCTTTTCAGAGGGAGGAGTAGATCAAGTTGTCTTGTAATATATGTAAAGCTAAGAAAGCACAAAATTTTGCCTATATGCTCTGCAACAAAATTTGAGTAGATTTATGGCAAATATATCCAGTTTACATTTTACCATGGAAACTGACAGTTTTTCTTTACAATGTGTGGTATCCTTTCTACCTACACAGGGGAAAAAGAACAAAACAACCCACCAAGATCTTTTTCCACCTGTGTGGTTTAATTTGCAGTGTCTCTCATTCTGCTAATGTGATGAGGCAACTTCTTTGGCATTTCATCCTTTCTTGTTTGTGAAAAGCTGCCATGTTCAGCAGTCACAAAACACACATCATGGCACAAAGAGGAAAGAGCCAAATATCCCTCCTTTTCAATGAACTTGAAATTGTAGCAATACAAAACATTTCAGCATTGGCTCACACGGTATGAACTAGAACCCTGTGAGTTGAGTGGTTGGGCTGTAGATAAAAGATGCTGTAGAGACAAGGGTTGTATCTAGCAGAGGCAAAAAAGGGATGTTGATAGTGGTGTGGTCAGGTGACTGGAGGAAAGCCAAAGTCTGTGCTTCCACCTCAGAAGAGTTCAGGCTTTTTCCCCTGCATGTAAATCACATACAGTCCTAAATCTAACAGAATTGCTTCACAAGTATACTGCAGTAAGCACTAATGCCAGTGTCTTTGCTTTCTGGATTATTTTCTACTATATTCCTGGCATTATGTCACATTTTCATCTAATTACAGACAATGCAAGGTGCGAAGGTGAAAGCAATTATTTCTTTGCTTCCAGAAATAGAGTCAGAACTTTACCAGTTTATAAATGGCAGTAGTACCTTTTAGCATTTTCAGTAAACAAAATGTTGATAGTGCCTTCAAAATGGCTGGAGGGGAATGGTCACTCAGGCTTAGATTTTTTTTTTTTTGGAGCTTCTCATCATAATATTTTCCGAGTACAGCTAACATCCATGCTTATCCAAATAATGGAAAAGTTTCTTGGTCCTTGAGAACTAGCCATACTCTACCAGAGAGAATAGAGAATGGTGCTGTTCCAGTGCTTTCCTCTCTGCCACACTGTAAGTGGAAAGGTTGAACGACTCCCAGTCCTGACAATTGTACGTCAGGCAATATGAACTAAGCTCTGAGAACAAGCATGCTTGCTCTAAGAACCTGTGTCATCCAAGAAGATATAGTTTCAGAGTGTTGTGGGTGAATTAATCTCTTTGTTCAAGGCTGTATTTTAAAAAACACCAACCCTAACAGTGCTATTCTGTGTCCCAGGTTGCCCTGGTTCTGTGCCCGGCAGGCTGGCTTTGCTGTGAAGCGCACCAGCTCTCCATACCTTGTATATTTTAATGCCGACACTGATCTTCAATCAGCCCTGCTCTGGCCTTCCAGTGAAAATATGCCAAAATGTCATAGGTTTCCAAATGAAATGCAAATACTGAACTTTCTGAAATTTACTGATAGTATTTTACTCCTTTACTGCATCTGAGCTGTACCAACGAGGCACATCGGAAACAAGGGTTTAAGATTCCTGACAGCAAAGGTCTTTGCACTTGCCACTCCACAGGTGTCTCAGCTGGATGGTCTGTGGCACCTTGATGATCTTAAAGGTCTTTTCCAACCTAAATGATTCTACAATTCAACCTCCCATGAAGAATATGAGTCCTCTGCTTGCTTGCTCACTCAGCACAATGAAAAAAAGCAATGAAATACTTCAAGTCAGGTCAGACTACCTTTTGTCATATGTAACTGTTATTACACAGATGTCACAGCAGCAGGTGCAAAATAAATACCTGGGTAATGGAAACCATTTGCTTTGCCTTTAGCCACAGGCATCAGGTCTGATTTACTTGTGGCTGGCAGCTAAGAGAGCAAGGGAGAGCCCGGCCCCTATAGCCAGGCTCACTCTGCTCAGAGATGGGAAAAGATAGCCACAGTGGAAGCTGCTCCAGAGGAGATCATCCTATTTTTCACCCATGCCCTCTTCCTCATGTTCCATACTATTCTGCCAGAGCAGGGAGATTTAGCTGAGCCTTGAATCTACACTTACGCACTGCCCTTTCATCATTTGGACCTCGGTGGATGTACACAATCTGGAGCAGTCTTTGCTCAAGGCAAACAAAGTAAAGGAGGAGAGTGACATTTCAGTCTTTCATTGCAGAGTCATTCAGGTCACTCACTGAAATTATAGACACCAGCTCCAGCAATGTTAACAGCCAACTTTAGATTATTAACCATCCTTTTGATAGCAGTACATTTATGGTGCCAGTGCACAGAGAATTCTTCCAAATTACAGGGTGTCCTAACACAGCCGGTCAAACCACATGGACCTCTAGATGCAGTAAGCAGTATAATTAAACCTGTTTTCTCATTTGCACTTTCCTAGCAGCACTCAAAATACGCTCTCGACCACCGGATGCTGCTCACTGTATCAGGCTATGAAAAGAGATAAGAGCGAAGGGTGCCTTAACAATAGCTCATTAAGAAAACAACAACCATTTTCTTTTATTGTATTACTTATGTTTTGGGTGATAATACAACACTATTTCCAAGGCAAAGTTCACTGAAGAAGCATATTGGCCTGTAGGTGGTTTCATTTGATTAGATTTAGAAGGGGGAAAGCTACAGCAATTTCTTTTACCTGCTGTTTTCCTGAAAGACCTGAGCTTTTTCTTACCCTCATCAGGCCATATACTGTCAATAGATTTGAGATCCACCAAACTTCATTAGTTCTTTTAGATGTTTCTGGGAAAGGCAGTGACTCTTTTTTATCCCCTAAGGCTCTAGAAATTCTTCACTGCAACAGTCACTGGCATGCCTGGTAGGATCCATTTTTTAATATAATGACCTTCTGCATACAAGCAAACAAACATGAAGAGGACCTATACATTTAGATCATACAGCTGATTTCACACAAAGGAGTCTGCATTAAAAAAATCAACAATAATAATAACAATAATAATAATAATACAGATAATGGTCATGAACACTTATTTTCATTCCTTTAATTTTATTTTATACTTTCTCAAACACTCTGTTAATTACAGTCTTTCCTCATATTTTTTCATTATTCTCCTACAGAGCCATTTTCACTGTTTAATGCTGCTGCTGTACACTTTGGAACCTATGTAAAGATCCAAGAATAAACTTGGCCCTGACCATGGAATATTTACTCACTTTGAAATGTAAGTAAAAGAAATGAAACTGATAATGGAAACTATAAAAGCTGGGAATTCCTTATTTATTATAATGCAGCTTCCATCTCTTTGACTCTTTCTGTTGCTTTTCTGCTATAAACAATACTAATGGTTATTAAAAAAATAAACCCCAACAACAAAACATAACAAAACAAACAAAAAACACCCAAAGCTGGGAGCTGCAGAAGGTATAGAAACTATCAGACATTCCAAGGAGAACACAAGAGATTTTAGCTTGAAAATAGAGGCCATGGCATAGAGTGTATGCCAAGTCTGCTCCTTGTTGTGTAGAGGGACTCTAACAGAGTTCATAGGGTGTGAATGGATCCCCATACCTGTGTGTAAGAACTAATTAAGGGACCAGACAGCAACTAGAAAGAACTGCTCCTCATGCTCCTTTAAGCCCTGAAAGTGTCCACTAAATATGCTTACTTTGAAGAATAAAAACTGTTTAATAAATTAAACAGTGCTGAGAAAGCACTGTTTAATTTATTAATATAAAGTACAAATACCTTCAGTGTCTGAAAGAGTCTTGTAGCTAAAAAAACCAAACCACAAAAAAAGAAAAAAAAAAAGGAGGGGGGGCAAAAGATTTCTGATTTTCAAAGTAATAGAATTAGTTTGACTGTACATACAATTCACTGCCTTTCTGAATTACAGATCACTGAGATCTCCATCCAGAAATGCAATGTACTGGTATTCTTCTTGTCAATGATATATACTCAGAGGGCTATTTCTCTAATTGATGGCTTCATCATTCAATTCAAGATGCATAAGGATAGCTATTGTTATCTAACGCTATCATATGTTCCAATTGTTCCACACTTCTCTCCTTGTCAATAGCATCCAAGATATCCTATCTAAATCTTCAAGATAGCAAAAGAAAGGTGCATTATTTGTTGACTCCACACATCGCATTATTAAGCATTTGTGAGCAACCTGCACATCTCCCCACTGACATCTTTAAGTATTCAATTAAAATTGGATGAGAGAGTACACCAATACAAATAAATACTCAGTTATATGAAGGCTTTGCATTGAATTCTTAAATTATTCTAATACAGGTGCTTGCTAGCAGGAACTCAGTGGAAATCAGGACAGTGATGCGAGTGTGAGAATGAATGGTGTATGGAAGGGAGGAAGGCAGATTGCTTTATGATGGAGTCATGGCAGAGGTTTCACAGGAAATGCTTCTCCCAGTACAGATAAGCCGGGAAGGAGAACCCTGTTATATGGATGAGCGGGACCAAAACTGGCATCTTGTCATTCTAACTTGTATAAGTAAGCAACTTAATTGCTCCTTGTCTTTTCAAAATGACTTTCCACCAACAATCTCATTATCACACACACATGTTTGTTGCACATATTCGAGTCCCTTCATGCAGAATGCAGTGAGAAGAGCAGTAATAATACATTATCCAGTAACATTATTTTTCTTTTTTTTCTCCTTTTAACCAGGTGCATGTGACCTGCCTTCTCCTTCTGCAACTAACAGGGTGACCAGAGGCCGTGGAATATACACCAGGACTGGAAAGAATAGAACCAGAGGAAAAGCAAGCTGTCAAGAGAACAGTGTGCTGAAGATGAAAAATGTAAAACGTGACTTCTATTTGCCATGATTAATATGTAAAGTTAACATGTTTGTCATGGAATATATTAGTATGTATGTTTTCCCATTATGTAGATCTTTTCTTATATTACTTATTAGAAAGGGATATAATCACAATGATGGGGCAAGAATGCCACTTAAAAATTAGGTGATGCCCAGTCAACATAACATAACCACTACAGTGTCATTTCTGATTTAGATGTGGTGATATCAGTATAATTGCCACTGGGAAGAAATTAAAATGGCTGTTAATGATAAATAAAATGACAAGAAGGAGGATCCTCTTTCACATATAATTCCAAGCAAAATACAGCTGCTGAATTCCTTGAGCACTTGCTGTCATTCATTGATAAAGAGGAAACAAGCAGGTTTTGTGCAGCTGCATGGCCATAAGAGCTGCCATGTCCTTTCCCAATCCCAAATGTAGACACCATAGGTCTAAAAAGATTTCACCACGCTATTTCTACTCAGGGGAGGTGTAATAGTGAAGCTCAGATGAAGTGAATAGTAACACTATTCCAGCAGAAAGCACTGTACATAACAGACAGAAAGATAAGCAATAACAGGGTAGGGGCAGGGAGACAACAGGGCGTGTGGATACTTTACAAAATCTCCAAATACTCCTGCCTTGTCTCTGTCAACCTTAGCTCATGGATCAAAAGACCTTCATACATTTGTTTTATATCATAAATGTGTCAAGAATGAGCTACACAAAGCATCATTCACCCACTACACATGGCTTGTTAGCCTAGTCGAGAGTATCTTTCAACTCATTCACACATTAAAAGCCAGGAAACCAACATTTGATTAGTTCTAGCATTAAGATCAAAGACCATATCTTCCCATCTGTGAAGAGCAAGAGCCAAATTGCTTTCTCCTCTCTCTGCATTTACAGAAAAATTGAAGAGTCGAAGCACAAAATCAACGTTATACTCCACATCCCATGAATAACAGAGTTCCAGCCTATAAAAACACAAAGCAGCCACTATAACTTACATACATTTTCTTGGAAAGAAGTATAAGCAAATCTGCACTCACATCTTCACAATGCTCCCAGTCTGCAGTTACCCAAAGCTCAGAGTGGCTTGATCCACAGGTGTTCTCCTAGTGTATAAAATTACAACACCTCTTAAAAGGGAAAATACCATATACCTGCCATTAACTCTTCTGTTGGTATCTTCAAAATCAGATGGTGGTGTAAGGGTTAGATTAAATCAAAGCACTAACTTAAAATCACAAAACCAAAATTGAAACAGGTGGGGTAAGTTAATGTTATTTCATTGTCAAACTTAAGTTTCTACTTACCTGTTGGTCAAAGAAGCTTAAAAAATATAAATAAATAAAGATCAGCCTTAACCCAGAGAATAAGTATGTCCACTTTCAGGTGAAACTTATTTGTTGATTCAGTTCTAGCCTATGCTAATTCTTCTGCAGGGGTTTACTCTTAGGCACAGGTAGCCAAACCATAGCAGGGACAGTGAAAGAAGAGAAGGTAAAAAAAATGAATAATATGTAACATGCTTTCTAAAATATGGCAAATTAACACAGAAAAGACCCTACTGAAACAGCTGAACCACTGACCTAGCATTTTGAGATATACAGGATTTTTTTTTTTTGTATGGTGGTGGTCTGTTTTACTACACAGCATGTGGAAGGAGTGCAGAGCTCAGCCAGCCCTCAGCTAATTGCTTTGGCTCTTTAGCATGAAGATCATTTGCTGATAAATTGCTACAGACACATTTAGGCAACAAGTTTTTATAGGATGCCTGGTGCTCTTTATAATGCAATTAGCATTATTTAGTATACATGTTTTCTTATGCATTGTTGTTCTTTCACTGGCAAACAATAACAGTGAAATCTGCACCCTTCAAATGGTTGAATCTTTCCCCATGTTTCCTTGATTTTAGCTGTCTTTTGGGAACATAAAGTCATCAAAGGAAAAATCCTACCTAATGTTTAGTAAAGGGCATTTTATTTTAATGTGTGTTTGGGAAAGTTAGAAGAAAATGTGGACTGAGGTTGATCTTTTTCTTTTGCCAGCTTTACAAAAGACACTAGGGACAGTTTATTTTTGATCTGCTCCAAAGGAGCTGCAAAGAAAAGCAGTCCTATGAGTTCACATGTTGGAGGACTCCTTGCAGTATTTACTCAAGCATGCCATGGATAGGTAATGAAAAATCACCAATTCTGACATCTCCAAACCTCTGCTCACCAGCAAAGTATCAAGGAGGCACCAGGTCTACATCTCTTCCAGCAGTGGTAAGGTTCTCCAGGCATCGAGTTCTCCATATATGTGTCCTTTTGTGCAAGACACACCCCTACCATCAGGTACTGCAATGGTGTTATATGCCTGGTCTACCTTTAAGCCATGCTGACATTCATGTGGAAGGTACCCCTTCCTTGTACCATGGAAGACCCAGTCTGGTAGCCCTGAAAAAGAAGTGTTCTGAGCACCTACCTGAGATGCAAGCAAGGAATAAATTCATTTCTTCCAAGATGATTCAAATGCACACTTTTTAGGAGGGTCTTAACCACAAAAATATAGGGACTTTTTTGAACAGGAATACCCCTTTTTGAAGCTGTTCTGCTCCCCATAAATTAAGTGTAGCACGAGAACTCAGACACCCTGTTCTTGACTGGCCATCATAATGGCTACACCTGAAAGCCTTACTTTCTCACTAGCTGCAGTGCTTTCTTGTGCATTACCTTATTTTCTAGGATCTCTTGCACAAAGAGTAGAGGCACTGCTCTGCAGCCTGAGAGTCCTGTTAGCACTGAATTTGATTCACAATTAAGGCTACTGCCTTAAAGTACCCAAAACATTACATCTGGACACCTACAGGAGCAAACAGATCATGATCTAAGCACTCTTAGTGCCTACATGTGACAGAGAGGGTATTATTCACTATCCAGAGAAGGCTCTGGGTCCTAGATATGCTCCAGAGACTCAACTGACTCAGGAAATAGAGCACAAGTTTCTTCTCTCTCCTGTGACCATGCCAACAACTGAGCTGAACAGTCTGTTCAGTTTCTCTCAGTCTCCCTGACCTAGTAAATGTCTAAATCCCACACAAAACACATCAGCAAGAATCCCTACAATTCAGCAAGAAAGAGCCCCATCCCAAAGTCAGTTATGCAGCCTGCTGTGACAACTCTGGGTGGCTCTGCCTAGGACCACTTTGGCTTTCTAAGGTGAATCAGCAGCAGGAATTCCTTTCAGGTAGAACACAATTACCAGGACTGGAATTTAACCAGAATTATCACCCAGCTCCTGTGAAAATTCACAGAGTCACAGAATGGGTAAGTTTGGAAGGGTCCAACCTCCTGCTTTGATCCAACCTCCTTGCTTGAGGAGGGTCTCCTAGACTACATTGCACAGGATAGAGTCCAGATGGTTCTTGAATATTCCACTGAGAGAGATTCCACACCCTCTCTGGGCAACCTGTTCCAGTACATGATCACCCACATGTAAAGAAGGACCTGGGAGCCCTGGTAGGTGACAAGCTGACATGAGCTGGCAACGTGTCCTTGTGGCCAGGGATTCTTTGTGTGGGATCATGGAATGCATTACAAAGAGTTTGGCCAGCAGGTCAAGGAAGGTGATCCTCATTCTCTACTGGGCCCTAGTGAGACCACATCCAGAGTCCTGTGTCCAGTTCAAGGATCCTCAAGACAAAAAAGACAAGGAGAGGGTCCAGAGGAGGACATCAAAGATGATTTGGGGTCTGGAGCATCTCTCTTATGAGGAGAGACTGTGGGAGCTGGAGCTCTTTAGTCAGTTGAAGAGAGGACCGAAGAGGGGATCTCATTAATGTACGTAAATATCTCCAAGGCAGGTGTTGGAATTCTGGAAACTTGGATTTTGGGATTTTAGTGTGTAGTAATACATGTGAGTTAAGATGGAGGACTTTGAGCATTGTCTAAGTCCTTCTTCTTCACCTTCTTCTTCCTTCTTCTTCATGGGTCTCATGGGTTTTCTGTAATTGGTTGATGTAGTCTGCATTGCAGACTTCAAGTAGTTAGTTATTTGGGTTAAAGTAAAAATAATTTAGGTGGCATTTCATAATTGGACAGATTGTCCTTGAAAAGACCTGGTAGAGATAGAGAAGTACTCCATTTTTACCTCATTTCTCTAGCTTGCTAGTTAGAGCTCACAGCTAGTGAGTCTGTAAATAGACAAGAAATAATAAACACCCAAGTCAGAACATGAAACCTACGTTTTCCCATGTATTTATTCTAACCTCAGCAGAGAGAAAAAGAAGTCAGAACTGTCACAGGTGGGTGCCAAGAGGATGGTGCCAGACTCCTTTCAGTAGTGGTCAGTGACAGGAGCAGTGGCCATAAACTAAAACACTAGAAGATTCACCTCAACATGAGGAAGAACCTCTCTACATTGAGGGTGGCAGAGCACTGAAATAGGCTGCCTGGAGAGGTCATGGAGTCTCCCTCTCTGGAGATATTCCAAATACACCTGCACACTTTCCTGTGTAACCTGTTCCAGGTGATACTGCCGTGGAGGAGAGGTTGGTCTAGATGATCTCCAGAGGTCCATTTCAACCTTGAAAACAATGTGGTTCTGTAATTCTGCCCATTGGCTTTTGTCCTACTGCTTGGCACCACTGAGAAGAGCCTGGCTCCATCCTCTTGGGACTCTCCCTTCCCATCCTTAACAATCACTGCCAGGATCTTGGCTTTGTACCTTGCTGAGAAAACTGCAAGAAGGTGTCTTCAGCAGAGTATTTACTCCAGGGAGGTGGTGTGGCCAAGCAGAGCACTGGGGGGATGTCCTGCCTGCTGGTGTACCTGCACCCTCCTCAGCAGAAGCTCTCTGTCATCTTCCCCACAAAAATCCTGCCTCACCTCAGCCCAGTTGAGGCTGGTAATGTCCATGGGATTTTTTTTAACCACAGGCCATAGTACTGCAAAGTTATGAAAGTATTTTATAAAAGACTTTCAGTTGTATATCCTGAAGAAATACCCAGAGGCTTTGAAAACTTGGTGCTTCCCTGCTCTCTCCCACATGCTGCATGACCAGTTTGAAGTACAAATATGAAAATGGATCAAACCATCTCTGCACTTTCCTGTCCCTAATTTCCTGAGGCAGACCTTTCTGAGTAAAGCATTTTCCTTTGCCTCCCACTGACCCAATGGCTACGGAAGGCAGCAGGGAGCAATCGGAGCCAGCACCTTGGTTTCCCCAGACAGGTGCCCAGTGCACCATGTGCCACCTCTAGCCCAGCCCTCTCTGTTCCTGCAGTGCTATTCTTCAGTGGGAGGCAGAGGGCTACCTGTGATCATGGAGAACTGTGGGGATAAAAATGAATCGTAAAGTGATATTTATAGCTCCAAATGGAAAGTGATGAGACAAAAAACAATTCCCCTGTTTGAATTCTTGTGCTACTTTCGGAGATTTAACACAATCTGATGAGCATTTATTGTTTTACAGCTATTGGAAATAGTTGCACAGATTTCTCAATCTCTCCCACTTCCTGAGCCTTGCTTTCAAGTACATTATTGCGTGTATGCCATCTGAGACGAGGTAGTGAGCTGGCATATGACACATGGTGGAAAAACGGGCCAACTAAACAAAATGTAAAGTGGCACTATTTCTCCTCAGTGAAATTTCTCCTCCTTGGCCTGATTCAGCCCAAGCATGCCTCATATGTGCCTAACTTAAAGCAGGCATCCAAATGCCCTGCTGAAGGAAAAGAGGGGAATTGCTTGCATTCTTGTAGTGAAGCACGTGGAGTTTAAGAGTTTTGTGGAATCCCAGCCTAAACTAATAGCATTGTATTTCTTCTTAACCGAGAACAAAAGCAAGCCAGTTTGGGATCACGCTGACCTAGATGCTATCAGAGGTTAGCAAAAACGACTGGTCGGACCTGTCAGGACTAAACAGCTGCATCAAGCAATGGGGGGGAGCTCTGGGGGGAAGGAGGGCACCGGAGTTGCAAATAGAGAGACAGAGGAGCAGGAGGAAAAGATGGAAACTGCGTGTCCTGAATACGCATGAACATGTGTGTGTGTGTGTGTTCTCTGCAGCTGAAGCTTTGGTCTTGTCATTTGCATATACACAGATCACCGGACATCTTTCGCCCAGCCTTTCAGAAGCAACCTTATGGCACCATGACTCCCATGCTCTCAGCACTCCTTGGGCTCCATTTCCATAAATTACAGTACAAAAGGATAATAGCCTGTTAGCAGTTCCAGCACTGTCTGACATACAAAGCACCAAGAACAGGAGTATTTTCCTTGCCATCCTGTGCCCCTCTTGTGGACCAGGTGTAGCCCCACTTGCAAAATGTGGTACTGTACCAGCGGTTTCTGACCTGATTGCAAAGCTAACAAAAGCTAATTTATCATGACAGGCTAATCAGGATGACAAGGTTGGGTAGGTGACATTTTCCAAAATCTCCAATTTTTTATTTTTTTTAATCCCCTTAGCAATTTATTTTCTGAATAGCAAAGTTTTCTCCAAGAATGTTCCTAAACATAGTCAAGGTTAACCATGCTGTGAGCTTATTCAATATTTATGATTCTTTTTTATTTGTACTAGGACTTTTTGGGGACTCCAAATAGTCCATTAATCAAATCGAGTGACAAAATAGGCCATTTGAAAATTTGTACAGGGGCTGCGCGTTTTTTTTTTTCTGTTCAAGAATAAAGGACCAACTTAACTTCATCAACAGTTCCTGATTAATTGTTACAAAGTGTCATCCATAAATTTTCCTTCGATCTAATAATCCTTTCAGAAGACTTAACAATATCCCCAGTGATTTGGGTTTTATAGAGGGCTGAGTTCCTGGAGAAGCAGTGACACAAATAGCTCAAGTGAACTGAGACACCTCCGTGGACAGTCTTCACAGAGTTGACAGTTCTGAAATACAATTATCAGTGTGATCTGCTTAAGAATTCATCATCAGCTCCTGCCTTCTGAAGACTTAAAAAAATACCGAGGCATACAAAGAAAAAGAGGTGATAAGAAGGCATCATTTTCTTCCAGCCTCATAACTGTAAATTGAAGAAAATTATTTTCTTTGCCTGCAGCTCATTGGCATATAGGCAGCATTATATTATAATTTCATAAGCATAAATCCTTTGAATAAATTTCAGAAGAATAACTGAATTAGAAATGCAAGTAAAGTATCTAAAAAACTTAACTGTACTAGGCAGGAGAAACTGGATGCGAGTAAAACTGGCATGGGGAGATTTACTGTCTGCCTTCTCATCCTCTGTCTGTGAAGGGAATACTCCCCCACTCCTCCCACCAACCTGATCCAGCTAAGGTAAATTTTAAGAAGGAAAAAAATGTTAATTTCAACCATCATTTCCATACACAGCAGGAAAATATGAAATCTAACCCACCTTGCTGCCTTCTTTTGCAGAATTTCAGCTGTATTTCATCATTAATTAATCTTGGAGATACAACAGGCTTGGGGTTTGTTGTAATTATTGTTATTTGTTTATTTATTAGTAGTAAGCATATGGGAGATCAAAAGCATGCCTCCCAACTGTTCCCTAGCAACAAGTCAGTCAGTTATTTGCACAGAAGCTGTCCAACCTTCCCACAAAGTGAATCTGGGAGGCAGTGCTCCTGCAGCGCCCTCCCTGCCCCATCCCATGGGCTGAGGGATGCTGAAGCTCTCCAATGTCCAGCCAGGTGAACTGCACAAGTGTCTGCTAAGGGGAAGAAATAACTCACCTTTTCTGAGAAGCCCTGGGGAAAAGCTTGATTTTATAGTTGCATCATAAGATGATTGCAAGTCAGGAGATCAAAGTTAAGCCCTGTTATTGACTTCCTGTCCAATTTGGGCAAGTACTCTCTCCTCAGTTACCTGCCTGCCTGCCTTTGGGAATTTAGACTCTTGTCTCTCTGTGACTCAGCTACTCACCTTTAAAATGGACATGCTAGTTTTATACTCTCCACTGTTTATTTTTTCCCCTGATTTTTCTGTTATGATGTGTATGTTACTATTACGCTACATTTTCAGTTAACCTGGATTGCTAAGGCCACTCTTGAATTTGGTGCAACACTCCCATAATTTCAGTTGGAGAGGGTTCAGTATGAATCTAAGTATGAAGAACACTAATCACCACCCAGGTTGTCTGAACTCGTGTGAAACCCTTACAACTGCATCCTTAAAGCCATGTGTATTTCCACTTTGATTGTTGTTCACAGAGGCAGCATAGCTACAGTAGGGACAACAGAGGCAGGGGCAGTGGCTTTATTCTAGCTTGCTCCTGTCTGCAGCATGGGTAACCAGATCATCTTCACTGTTGCCCAGATTTTCATGCAGAATACACCATCTGCCTGGAAGAGGTGCAACACCTCCTCCAATTCCTGTCTCTGCCTTGCAGAACAGAGCTGAATTATGGCAACATGAGCATGTCCCTTACATCAAGGGCAATTCACAGGCATCACAGGGCACAGTGCTTCCCTCCTGTCTTCTACAAGCTGTGTAAGTATTAGTGGGTTATACCACACCCTGAATTTACTGCAGTTTCAACACACTAAACATACACGTGTTGCATAGTGTGGGCTGCTCAGCATGCACCAACCTGAAGGACCACAGGGGAAAACGCCAAACATAATTCTGTAATGTTATTATGTGCTATGGCTCATCAGTGGACTTCAAAAAACAGATTTTCACAAGTGATGTGAAGTTTATATGGGACTTAGGGTATGAATCAGATCTGCATTTAGACTAGACAATAGGAAAATTAGGCTAGAGAGGATCTCAAGAGGTCGTCTGGTTCATCTTGCTAATTTCTGTTGGGATCTCTGTATAGCTAAATTAGTCACGAACAAGGAATATGTTTGCTCCCAATATTACTAGAAGAAACTGTGTATGTGTGAGGGGAGAGTGGGAGGATCAGCTTTCCTAAATAAGCTGCTTAAGTCCACTGGATAATTTCCAAGGACTCATAACCCTTTTTGGATCACAGAGAAATTTCCCTGTAACACACTGGTCAATAGCTGCAATGTGTTCCGGTCTCTAGTGACCCTCTCAGCAAGGGCTGCTCTATCCCAATCTTCAAATCTGGTCTCTTAGAGATCTTAGCAGATGAACTATTAGGAAAAAAATCACACACACAAAAAAATCTGTTTCCTCGATCCTTGGACTTTTCTCCCACTCAAGAATAATGGAACCACTTTTATCTTGCACTATTAAAAATATTCATTTTGCCAGCGACCAGGCCTGGAACATTTTATCCTGATAACTAAAGCATCTGGAAAGCTCTGAGCAACTTGAAACAGAGGATTAGGATGGAAATGCTCAGCTGTATAGTACATATGTAGCTACCACTATTGCAGCTGCTTCTGTGGCTGGCTGGATCTTGCACTCAGTGCTTTTTTACTGGTTTCCCTGATATTCAAAGAAAGGAGATTTTAGTAGCCCCAGCTTTCTGGTTTTCATGTTATGTGTCCATGACCCCCAAAATAGAGGTTACCTATTTACTAACATCCTACCAAGTAATCAAGCTTAAATAATCATTTTCCAGGTGAATCAAGGATGTATTCTCCTATTCACCAACTCACCAAAGCAAAGTGATTTAAAGTGATTTAAAAGGTTTTCTGGCTTGATTTTAATAGAGGTATGTGGAGGCTCTTGTCTCCTGTAACACTTCCCTGTTTCTGCCCTGGCTTGACATGCATATGGGACTAGTAACTTTACGTGGTTTTAACTTCCCTGAGGCCATTGACACAGAGAGAGGCAGAGAGGAGGCAGCAGAGCCTTAGACTGTGTGGTATTTATCCTGGCTTTTTCTCTTTTGATCAATTAAAAGAAAAATTTTTATCCATACCTAGAATGTTCCCACCTGCTCACCTGTGTCTTCCCAGACTTTCATGGCAGGGTAATGTCCTAGGGGTTGCTGTGATTCACAGAAGAACTGAAGTGAATGCCACTTATAGATAGCATTGTTCTCTCAAACAAGATGTGGTGCCTTATGATTTCAGCTCTGAGGTCAGGGATTTCTACCTCCAAGATCAGCCAAGGTGGTGGCTGTCACAAGAAAGTGAACTTGGTGGGTGATAAGAAACCATCAGGAGGCTCATGCCCTAGGGATGGGCAAACTAGCCTGTGAGCAAAGAGGGAAGGGGGAGTTTATTTCATGGGCTGAGGTATTGCTGTCAGCCCACCCTGGTCAGAGCACACACACACACACACACACACGCAGGCACACACAAAAGCAGTTGGTGGAATGGCTCTAAATGGTGGCAGCCAACCTCCCTGCATGCAAAGAGCAACATCCAACCTGTGAGGCATCCCAGCAGTTTGGGCACTAATGGAGACTACAAGGCACTTCTGTTCTCCCCTGCTTGCCACAGCCACATCCAAGCAAAGGTGTGAAATTCAGCAGGTGGGGTCCATGGCTGCAAGCATGTGATATTTGTCACGTTACAATTTGCCTTCTTTCTTTTTTTTTTTTTTTCTGTGGAAAAATATTGTCACTTTTTTTTTTTTTTTTCTTCATCAATTTAATTAGATGCAATTTGTCTCAGCTTTTCTCTGCAGTATTTGTTTACTTTCTCATCAGGACCGACACAGGCCAATTAGTGTAGTGTAATTGTTTAACCTAGTCAGCGCGCTGCGCTGGGTAGAGGAGCGCGCTGGCTGCGAGGGAGGCGGGGAGGAAGGAGCAGCCACCGGCTGCACTGTGGCGGCGCCGGGGCCTTCAGGAATCGCTGACACGACACCGTCCCCTGGAAGCGCAAGTTGCTCTGACATCCCAGCAGCCCCGATTCCTTGTTCTCTGTCACTGCTATCACGGTACGATCAATTCCCAGAGCTAATTCTTCAACCACACCGAGCCCAAAGCGCTGCACGGCATTATCTCCTTCCTAGGATGCCCCCTGAAAGCAAAATCTACTGCAACCATAGAAACCAGAGGACTTAAGTGATGTGTCATGTACATGTGCTGTCTCTGTTTTCAGTACCTTTGCCAAGAATACAATGTGAGAGCCTGTAAGAAGGTTGATTTAATTCTTTCATCCCATACCTCTGCAGAGACGGACAGAAATCAGCCACCAAAGAACTGACATGTGCTCGCTCTTCTCTCTGAACTTACGCAGAGCTGCCAGAGGAACGGGGCTGCTACTGCCACAGGAGGGGACGGAGAGAGGAAAAGGGTTTGGTGGGGCTGGTTCAGTGGAGAGCCCAATGCTGGATGTGGCTTTTGCAGGGAGGGTGGTAAGTGGAAGAAAAGGCAATAAGTGAGGTCCATATGACAAAATATTTAAAATTGTTTTGGCTCTGTTGATCAGCCTAAGCGTTGATCAAACACATACAGTTGTGCCATGCCACTGAAGCAGTTTTGTATGGATTTCAAAAGCTACTGACATTTTTTTCCCCTGCTTTACTGTGAAGGATACATGGGGGGAGGGATGAAAAGACTATTGAGGTGGCCATTGCAAATGTACACGAGCCTTGTTTGCCAGAGCTACCACAGAAAAGAAAGAAAGGAAAAAGGGCATCTTAAAATGAAACAATAATTGAGAAGAGGAAGAAAATATCTTTCTTTTTTTTTTCTTTTTCCTTTTCCTTTTCTTTCGTTCTTCTTTTAAATCAGACCGATGTTGTGATTAACTTGCATTCTGCAGCACAGTTGATGTGACAGTCAACCAAATTAATCCCATTATGCAAAATCCAGTTCACAAGTGGTTTTTCTTTTTTCTTTTTTTTTTTTTTTTCAAAATTATGTCAATTTCCCCATAAATTGGAGAGACCATGTCAGTTTTCTCTATTGCACATAGACACTACACAGTGCTGTATGTCTATATTCCTTTAATGCAGTAAGATACAAATTTTAGCTCAGTGGCACAAATTAAGATTCATAACTTTAATGCTGATGTTTCTGTTTACATGAGGCTTGTAGGAAAATTTCCATTAGTTTTGGCATTCATTTTCATTCTTGCATTTCATAACACACCAACTATTAAAAAACAAGAGGATGAAGAGCTTTAAAAAATAAACAACCAGCAACCTGAAGTAAAAATGCCTAATTATTTTGATAACAGAAGCATGATTTTTATTTCTTTTTTTTCTCTCCCACTTCTTTTTTTTCCCTTCTTCCCTTTTAAAGGAATTTGCCGCCTGTGGTAAACAAGCCTCCTCCAGGCTCCCCGTGGTGTGCGTGGTGTCTGGCGGCTGGAGCAGGAGACATTTCCACAACTGCTACCCTTTCAGCTGAATGTGGCCATGCAGTAGGTGGCCAAATCTGTTTGGCTTTCACCGAGATCTGTGAATTCCCTGCATCCAACCAACTTGTCAAATTAAAACCTTGCCTGCTCTGTGCTGAAGAACAGACGTGCGATGGAAGCTTCTTGCACTCTAGCCCTTTGTCACCAGCACGCTGAGCTCCCAACATCTGCTCGCTGGACTCGACTTTTGCACCTTGTTCATTTATAATGCAGCAAACCTCAGCTTCCACAGCACAGGACTTAATGTGCTCTCGGTTTGAAAAAAAAGGGAATTCAGAAAAAGGAACATCCAGAGGGGAGGAGAAAAGAAATTGAGACTCTAATACATATGTTCCTCACCGATTTGGGAATAAACATATTTTTAAGTGAGAGGTTTGTTGGATTGTACTTTTTTATCCCAGTAATGCTTTCTTGTACAGTGAAATGTTGACTTTTTTCCCATGCTTTAGATTTATTAGACATGTGTCAAGTTGTCAGCCTCCTACTGCTTGCATTTGTGTCCACCTTGCAAACAGCAGGGAAAAATATTTTTTTCCCTTCTCTCTCTCTCTTTCTCTCTCTCCCATGAATGTTCACTTCTTGGCAGCTCTGAAACAAATTTTGAACAGTTGCTGTTCCTATTGATAGCAGTAGTTTGATGTTAGAAAAAGGGGGTTTATTTCCCCCAAGTTTCTGACATATACTGGCATATCATCTCACATCCTACCCTGATGCATCAAAACTAAAGCAAACCAAACCAAGGAAAAAAAAAAGGCAGAAAGAGGGGGAGGGCATAAACCAGCATGTTCACACAGCTCCTGAGCCACCGAAGAACACCCGCCCATCTGTTCACCATTTCAGTCCCTTTGTTCTATCTTTATTATATGTATTCCTCAATAAAATGAATTCCTGCTACTTTGACGACATTTCAACACATGCCTCTTAGTCTGCGTTTGAACTGTCTGTGAGGATCTCCTCGCTCCTCTCCTCTCACTTGCCATCAGCAGCTGAGCCGAGGAGATACCTGCCAGACAAGCCACGGCGGGGGAAGGAAGCCTCCAAGGCAGTGAACAGCTCCCCATGGCACAGCCAGAGTCTCCAGGAAACAGTTCCAGGTGGGGAATCCTGTGGAGACAGCCCCACATACAGAGAGCGACACACCGTGTGCTACGTGTTTGCTGCCATTGGAGTTACATTGATGGCAAGGTGCCTTCCTCAGGGGCAGAGTTCTCTTTCAACCCTACAGAATGAGTGCTTAGATTTCATGTTTTAAAGCCAGCTACAGATGCTCACTCTCACACACCAAAATGCTTGTATCTAACTTTCAGGTGGCTAAATTTTACCTACAACTGTGCCTAGCTTTTAGCACTTAGTTTTCTTTTCTGACTTGTCTCCTGCTGCAGTCATGCAATTTTACAAATATTAAAATGTCCTGCAGGATGAACAGGTCAGAGATCTTAGCTCCCCATCTGGTTACTTGATTACCTCCCTCTCTTGCCATGCAACTGCATTCCTCAAAACAGATCATCTTATGACAGAGGAGCGGCAATGCTGTGGAAATGTCATTTTTCGCAAGTTACTGCCTCCCAGGTGTCTCCTGTTGAGGAGAAACTGGAAGGGGTGAAATGGGGACCCCAATACACTTTGCTTTTTTCCTGTAAGAAAGGAGAAGGAGAATTCAAGTTGTTCAAGTCATTAGCAGAAAACCTAGGCCTCAGTGGCTTAGCTGCAGAAAATTTGTCTCTAGGTCAGCCAAGAGGGGCTACTGCCAGAAGAAAACACCCCCAACTGTCCTATCAGTTTGTTTTCCAAGGAAAAAGAACCCTTCCGCTAAGGACTTTTGCTGGCATTAGGCTACTTGGTGCCTGGGTTCAGCAGCCTCTCACACCATTCCAGTGGCAGGTTATCCAGCAGTGCCAGGTACCCTCTCAACCCCAGGGACACCAAAGCAATGGTGTATGCCACTAAGCCACCTCTGTTCCCCTGCAGATCTTCCTGCCTGTGAGCAAACAGCCACTTAAGGAAACTTTGCACTGTGAGTGTCCCCAGAGCAATGCAAACCACAGAGCAAATGGAAATTGCTCCTATCCAAACACCCTTCCACACCTGGCATTTCATTACACTGCAGATATGTAGCTCCAGAGGCACGGGTAGCACTTCCCTTCCATCCAGAAGCACTTTGCACCCTCTGCCTAATGTCTTACAGCAGTAGCAGCTGTCTGGGGGTAGAGAGGACATGCCCATTTGTTTAGCTACAATTAACATTCATCTGCTGTAATGATTCATCGGGTGATAAAGCAGTGATGAAATGTAACTTTCAGGCTCATCAGAATACATCACCTTCTATGTGGCAAGTCAGAAATTCCTGCCACAAGAGAATCTGAGACTGGTGGCATTTTCCATCCCTAGAGGCACATTCCTCCTCTTCCCAAACGCAAAAGCCTGGAAATGCCGTTGCTGTGCTGACAGAAGGATTCATGCAGCATCTCTGTTTTCACTGCAGCTGAATTCGCTCCTGCTGTAGGTTCAGCCTGTGTGGAATATTATGAACATCTCCACATGTACATTACACCCCAACTCATTGGCTGCTATTTGCTCTGGAGACTAAACATTCGATCTGCCAGCAATCACATTATCATGCCAGCCAAAATGCAAACCTGAACCATATGGGCAGAAGAGGGACCCATTGCTTCCACACTGCTGTCTCTATTCTTATCCCTCCAGTTCCCTGATGTTGAAATAGACCATCTATTTCCTCTGAATATTATGAAGCAGAGTAAGAAAGGAACTATTTGAGAAAATTGCTTTGTTTATTAAAAAATAAAAAGTCTCTGTGAAAAATGCTTACCCACTGTTTACTCACCAAACATAAGGTTTTGTGCACAGGCACAAAAAATGCAATAAAATAGATACAAGACATTTAGAAATCTGTGCTGCAGATTTTGCCAAAAATGGAGCAACAGAAGCTCACCCTGCCTGAGGGAATGACTGACTGACTGACTGAGGATGCATCCCGTTGGAGCAAGCTGAGTTTAGGGCAAGCAACAGGGCAGACAAAGGGAAAGGTAAAGTATCTGTCATAGAGGAGAAAATACAGTTTCATTAAGCTGAAACTCATATCACTTTAAATTCGCAGCTGGACTTTCAAAGTCAGCCTCTGCAGCTCCTGGTGCACTTCTGCACACGCTGCTTGAAATCCCGAGGTGCAGAAGGTAGCACAGAGCCCAGTCCTGGCTTCTGTCGTGTCCTGTTTATTTCCATAAGTAGTGCTCATAGGTAGCTGGAATAAGTACTGTGCTCTGGCAGGCTGGGCCATGCTTTGCTGTAGCACAGGGCATACCAGCTGCTAGGGAAATACTGGGGAAATTGGGGACCTGCTGCCAAATGGGATGGGACCCATGTAACAAAGAACAACAAAAAGGCCAAGGCAATCAATGCCTTCTTCACATCAGGGTTGGTTTTTGTTTTTTTTTTTTTTTTTTAACTTGGAAGGTCTGGAACAAGGCAGTTTAGTGTAGTTTAGGAACTACTTAGTATAGTTTGGGAACATTTAAAGAAAATGGTCAGACACAACTCCATCGGCCCTTATGGGATGCACCAAAGAGTTGTTGGATGTCTTTGGGAGGCTGCTCTTAATTATCTTGGAAAGGTCGTGGTGATCAAGCTGGGGTTCCTGAGCACTGGAAGAGAGCAAATGTCACTCCTGGCTTCAAGAAGGGCAAGGAGAATCCAAGCAACTGCATGCAGGCCAGCCTTACCTTGATCCCTGGAAAGGTGATGGAGCAACTAATCCTGAAAACTGTTCCCAGACACTTGAAAGATAGGTGATCAGCAGCAGTCAGCACAGATTTATCAAAGGGAAATGGTGTCTGACCAACCTGATAGCCTTCCATGATGAGATGGAAAGCTTGGTGGGTGAGGGGAGAGCCATGGATGTAGTTTATCTTAGTAAGACTTTTGACATTGTCTCTTTGTAACATCCTCACAGACAACCTGGTGATGTATGAGTTAAATATATGAGACAGTGAGGTGATCTGAAGGCTGGCTGAAGTGCTGGGCTCCAAAGAGATGTGATCAGCAGCTTGAAGTCAGTCAGTAGTCACTAGCCAACTCCAGTGCTAGTACTGGGACCAGCACGATGTAGCCCTCTCATTGATGACTCTGACAACAGATTCAATGAATTCACACATAACTGGGAGAACTGGTTGGCAGACTGGATGATTGTGCTGCCTTTCAGGGCTACCCTTGACAGGCTGTAGAAATGAGCCAATGGGAAACCCATGAAGTTCAACCAAGGGAAAAGCAAAGTCATCCCATGCACTAGTACACCTTGGGGACTGACCATCTAGAAAGCAGCTGGGCAGAGAAGAGCTGGTGAACAAGTTGGCTATGAGCCAGCCATGCAGCCTTGCAGCAAAGAAGGCCAGCAGCATCCTGGGATGCATCAAGAAGAGCTCAGACAGCTGGTGGAAAGTTGGAGGTAGGGGCAAGAGAGGAGTAGGAGATGGAAAGGGGATGATCCTTCCCCTCTACTGAGTGCTAGTGAGGAGACATCATCTGGATGTAAATAATGTTACAGGGGCAGGTTTAGGCAGAATGGCTCACAGTAGTAGTAGGTGGAAGGGTTATTTCCAGCCTTCATCCCCCTAGGAGTGGCATGCTGGCTAACCACACTCAGATAAACAAGGTAAAAGGGAATGAGGATTTTAACACCTTGGCGCTCCCAACAGGCCAGTCCCATATGAGTAACTCTAATTTCTGTTGGACATTTGTGGAGCTGCTTCTCAGCAGCAATGCTCTGCATGTCTAAATAGCACAGAGCTGAATGCAGATGCAAAGAGATCTTCCACCAGTTCTGTGTCCAGTCCTGGGCTCCCCAGTGCAAAAGAGACAAGGACATACAGGAGTTTAAGTGCAGTAGAGGGTCACTAAGGTAATTAAGGGCTCAAAGTGTTTGGCATGTGAGTAGAGGCTGAAAGAGGTGGTTCTGTTCAGCCCAGAGAAGATGCTCAGGGGGAATCTTATCAATGTTATCACTATCAAGTACTGGGATTAAAGCAGAAAGAGCTGGGTTCTTCTCAGTGGTGTCCAGTGATGGGACAAGAGGCAATGGGACAAACTGAAATGCTCGTTAGGAAATTCCACCTAAATATAAGAAAAATCTTTTTTTTTTTTTTTTCTTTTTTTTTTCTTTTTTTTTTTTTTTTTTCTTTTCTTTTCCCTGTGGCAGCAATCAAACCCTGGCACAGTTGCCAAGAGAAGTTGTTGGTTCTGCATCCTTGGAAATATTCAGAACTCAAGTGGACATGACCCTGAGTAGCTGACCCGGATTGAGCAGCAGGTTAGAATACATGATCTCAAGAAATGCCTTCCAACCTGAGCTGTTCTGTGATCTTCTAAACTTGCAGCTTTTCAGGAGCACAGCAGAAAATACAAATCTACAAAATACATGATAGATCCAGACCAGCATCTGGTAGTGACTCTTGGCAGGTTCTCCAAAAGCGTAGTATTCATCTTAAATACAGATCTGAGGACTTCACTGGTAATATCCAGACTGTTAGATCCTCACATGTCTTTAGAGAAAGCTGAACTTTAACACCTTGCAAGTATCTGGGCCTTGGAGTGTGATCAACACTTCAGCAGGGTTTGATAGTGTACATTGACTTCCTTGAGCTTTGAATCAGGGAGTCTGTTAATGATCATTTCCTCTGGGGTGGGGAGAATGCTGGAGGAGAGGCACAATTTTTCTGTTTAAAATATGTAAAAGTTAATGCCAATCAGGTAATGCAGATGTGTGCACCCTCAGAGAGACAAGTTCTTTCTCTGAACACAGAGCTTAAATTACTTGTTGTGGTATTTGAAAAACAAGTGAGACATATCTCAGACTCAGGAAATATTCTTGAAACCAGGCAAAATTGATTTTTTTTTTTCATATTCACTGCCACATATTGCAGAGTTACATGGCTATATGCAGATGGAAGACAATGTGCATCCTATCTTGCCAGGGATAGATTCCACTCTGGCTTTAAAGGAATAAATCATTAATTTAAATCATGGATCTTCTGTTTACAAAACAAGCATTTAAAAATATTTCACTCCCAGCTGAGCAGAAACAAAGACCTTTTAATATATACTGGTGGATCTGATAAATGCTTCTATGCACACGTAGGCATGATTTTAGTCTGTTGGATTTTTTTTTGCTTGTTTTTTACTTAAATCAGTGTTAGTTTTGTCAGTGGTGCATTGTAGACAAATGCAGAAGATTTTAAGAGATATTAGAAGACAAACAACATTTCTCCCTCTTTTCTCTATATGTAATGACATATTTTGAAGCTCTGGTGAGCAGGAAATGGGATTCCAGCTGGTGCCAGCTGCCACCAAGGTTCTGTACAGAAATGCTGTTCAGCACCTGCAGTGCCTTAATCCTGATTCAGGAGACCCCAAAATTATAATTATAAAATTATTTATTTATATAATAATAATAAATAATTATTATAACAATAATAAATAATTATTATAACAATAATAAATAATTGTCTCCTTATTACTGGCCCCAAATTTTGCCAACATTATTTACAGCACCTATTGCTCCCTGATGGGAAAAAGTAACCTTTTGTGGTTGGGAGGTCACAAAATGTCCAGTACCTGAACTGGTGAAACACTGACATAAGTCCTTATGACTTTTAAAACTAAGTGATAAAGAGAATAATGTATCAATGAGGACCAAGATGAATGTTGTCCCAGAGGTAGGCTGGTACAACACTATTAAGTCCTAGGACAAATCCAGAGCTGAACTGGACTTCTGAAGATGAACTATGGGTATGGATTGACAAAATGATGGTAAATTTGCAAAGCAGTTTTCTAAAAAACAGCCAAACAGATCTATGTGGCTTTGAATTCAAATCAGCCTAAAAGCCTGAGGGACAGGTTAAGAACAAGACTTGATCAGATATCCTTTCTCATGAAGAAAAGAAAAGAAGGTCAAATCTGAGGTCCATGGCTTGGACCTTTTTATTATTTTAATTAAAACTAATCAGTTTGCAGCCTCCTACATGCTTATTTCATTGCCAGGATCTGACTGGGAACATTAGACTAAGTGAATCAGACTGCTTGGTGATTATCCAGCTGGAATATTATATTTCTCTCTTGTTGCCATCTCTAGTAGTTTAGTGGTCTTAAGACGAAGCATGTGGTCCCCCTTAGGATCCACAGAAAGGGCATTTTTAGAATGAGGCAGTTGGAGGTAGGGGCAAGAGAGGAGTAGGTGATACTCCTGAAATATTATTCCTCTCTGGTCCAAAAGCTAGTCATCACTTCTCTAGCTAAACAAATTTCTATCATTTGATTGATGTTCAGGTTCACAGAGCTGAGAAAGACAAGTAAACAAGTCAATTCCCTGACTCATCATATGATGTCTCTGAGTATCACATAAAATGCTAATGATAAAGTTAATTTAGTAAAAATAATCAAGAAGTCTGCCTTTATCTATTACTAACAATTTTATTATTCATTAGCTTTTTACCTCTCACAGTTATGAAACATTGCCCTTAGTTGTTTTTAAAAAAAATGTTAACTAGAACAAGGGTTAAGAAGAGGCAAAGCAAAGGACCACCCATGATAAAAGGCTTTGAAGATTTCCTCCAGATGAATTCTAGCAACTAAGAAAACCTCTGACAGTTTCTAATTTAGACAGTCATTTGTGAGAAATGAAAAAACACCTGGTGAACAAAGTCAACTGGCTGAATGACTGTTCAGAAGAAAAAAAAAAAAAAAAAAGAAAAAAAACCCCGAATAAAACTAACAACAAAAAAACCCACAAAAATTTGCTTACCCTAGATTTTCCCTCTGTTTCAATTTTGTTATCCAAAAGAGAGGAGAGCTGTACTTACTTTCAGGCCAGATAAACAGCACTCTGAGAACCCTCTGCTGTGATTGAGATATTCCCACTTGCTTTCCCAACAGCTTAAACACTGTTTCAGCAAATATTCCAGACAATTGCATAATTCCTTAGACTGTTAAAAAAACCCACCAAAAACCTAAGAGCAAAAGCTATGTGAGCACAGTCAAAATAAATTAGCTTACTGATTACTCGATTAATATCATATTACTTTAATTAATTAGCATTCTTCTGTGGGAAGGAGAGACAGCCTCCCTGATTAAAAGCCCTTATACTGCACAGAAAATGTATAGGCATGTCACTGCTCACAATCCTCTTGAATTTGGCACCTAAGAAATTCTTGTAGCCCTTTGAATTAGGTTGGAAATATCCACTCACGGATATTTGTGGCAACACAGAGATATCTGGACAACATCTGAAAATCTCAGGTTGCTGGAGAATACAGCCTGCATCTGTCTGAGGGATCATTCAGGTTGAAGTAGCTAGATAAAAAGAATGTTGCTGGCCATTTATATATGTGGGAGATGAATTTACACAAAGTTCACATCAACTTTATTGTTTGGATTTTTCCTTTCTCAATAGACAGATTCAAATGGAAGTATTGCTTGTCTTGAAACAGGAGACTCAGTAAACACATCCCTCAAAATTTTCATTCTTAATGTATCAGTAACATTTCAGTTCATTACAATGTTATTAGTCAGTCTTCATAAAAGAGCTATGCATCTTTATTAAAAATGGAAGTTCACATCATTTTATGTTCCCATAAAAATGGGTGGTGGTAGCTTTGATTAATTTCTTCACGTACAATGAACTTTACAGCAAATTGGACAGTGTAATTCAATTCCTATTTCTGTGGATTTTTTTTGTTGGTAGAAAATTGATATAATTCATATGTAATCGTATTGCCTTTGCAAGAGATATTTAAGAAATAATATCCTGAGGTAATGATTGCATGGCTTAATTATTAATACCATACTTTCAGGCACGACAGTGTGCACTCCTTTTATCAAGCTTGGCTTCTATCAAAGAAGTATTTACCCCATCTATAGTTTGTTACTTGCTGTAAGGTGTTTCTTAATTTTATACATACACACACAAAGGTGTGCATGGAGTCAGAGTACCTGATATTGGTGTGCTTCTCTTCAGAGTAAGCTCTAATTTTGGAAAGGATAGATGACTAAAGGATAAAAAGACAGCCAACTCAGTAGCAGAGCAGAATTATAGCACAGATTTCAAATAAGATGGGAGTGCAAATTTGAAACTATGTTTGTTGAAAATGGTGGTTTTCTGGGTTAGGATAATTACTGAAACCTTAAGGAAGCTTAACTAGCCACAAATGGACAGCACTAGGAAATCCAAGGGGATAGAGTCCAGCATCACCAGGAGGTCTAGAAGACTCAGTGTTTTCTTATGCCATATGAGAGGTTTGGTCAGGTCTTTCTAATAATCAGATTATCCAGGTGTGCTAGGTAATCTTTAGAGATGCAGGGAGCTGACTACTCCTGTATTTACAGTTCTGCCTTGAGGGATGGAAGAAAACTCTTTGTCCAGTCAGAGACAATATAATAGATCATTATTTCTCTGTTGTTTTATGTTTAGGCCTCTTCTGGTATTGAAAATTGCTTTCCTCTACTTCCCTCTTATATTTCTTTAATCACTTCATGAGACCAGTGCACTGGAATGAGGGAATCTTTAAACTGTGCCAGCCACACATGCAATGTGTGCTCACAGGTGATGTTTGTAAGTGATGCTTTGTTATATTATCCTGCTTTGTCTTCATTCTGAGGCAGACCCCTCCAGACAAGCTTCTTCCCCTGGAAAACTATAGACCATGGCTACTATTTTTCCTGAAAGCAATGGACATCCTAGCATAATTTGAAAATCTTTTGATGGTGGTAACCATCACAACTGGACCCATTCTGCACAGAAAATCCAGTGAACAAATTTACTGATGTTCAAACCAAAGAAAAAGTACCTATACAGAGTACCAGCAGACATACTTCATGAAATGAGTCAATGTGACAACCTCTGACTGCACAGACCCTTTTTTAATTCAGTGGATATAATTTCCAAGTGGAAGTCAATCCCAGGAGGTCTTATCAGGGCATTTCCCTTACATGCCTTTCCATCATCCAATAAAACATTTGGGTGAAGAGACAGTCCCACGATGTTCTGGGTATTGGTGGTGAACCTACAGAAAACAAAAAATGTAAGAAACTGTCTTAACCAGACTCAAAAATGCTCTGTTAGAATGATGATCTTAAAAGAACACCTGTCAATCCTTGCTATCAAAACTAAATGAAAAAGAGAAGAGAAGAGAAGAGAAGAGAAGAGAAGAGAAGAGAAGAGAAGAGAAGAGAGAAAAAGAATTTCAGACAGACAAACACTAAATCATGCTCTAGTTTACAGATCAATACTGACAACTGTAAATGAGTCTAAAAACCAATTAAAAAGTAAGATGTTGCTTGGAGGACACATATCTTCAGTTCTGTGTGTGACAGAAGTCTAGTCCTTGGGACTCCTAATTTCTGTGTAATCTTACAGGGGCAGGTTTAGGCAGAATGGCTCACAGTAGTAGTAGGTGGAAGGGTTATTTCCAGCCTTCATCCCCCTAGGAGTGGCATGCTGGCTAACCACACTGAGGTAAACAAGGTAGAAGGGAATGAGAATTTTAATGCCTTGGAGCTCCCAACAGGCCAGTCCCGTATGAGTAACTCTAATTTCTCTTGGACATTTTTGGAGCTGCTTCTCAGCAATGCTCTGCATGTCTAAATAGCACAGAGCTGAATGCAGATGCAAAGAGATCTTCCATCAGTGCCTTTGTTTCACCTGGTCTTCAGCTCACAGTTATTAAGGAGCTTATTGTGCTAACTAGAAAACATTCATGAATAAATGATATAATCCAAGGAGATGCATTTATCATATTCATAGCAGTTTATTTTATAAATTTATTTCATATTCCACCTGATTGTGTTTGGAGTTTATATAAGTTTCTACGTTCAGATACAAGCTAGTAAGTAGAAAACTATAAAATTGTGACTATGCTAGACCTAAGAAATAAAGAAATATATATGATTGCCTCTGAAGTATCACTCTGGTACATTTTACTATTACATTCTGTTCTTCTGAGAAAGACTATAAGTAGCAAAATGCCAGGCAATGCTCAGAATATAATATTTAAAGAAAACACAACCATTTCTCTTGTGCATACTGGAACTTTGCAGTTTGTGGAAATCTTTCATTATTTCAAGGCAGCAGTTCTCCGTTTCAGTTCAAAAGGAATTTTTTTTTTTAAATGCTGACATATTATTCAAAATATTTAAAATAAGGATATTCAAAGTCTTTATTATCCACATGAGATCCTAACAGCTCACTTGCTCTTCCAAGACAGTTCCTGATGCTTTTAAAGCAAAAACCTTTCAGCCTGAGTCCAGGGACATCAGGGGCTTGTGAACTACTTCCAAAGAGACTTCAGGAGTATGGAAGAAAAGCAAACCAGTTGTCAAGAGACCTAAATTCACTGTATAGGTCCCAAAAGTCTACTGAATATTTGAAGGTGGTTGAAATCCACATCTGGTTCAGGTGTTTAAGTACAATTAAGGCCTCCTTCTTTTCTTGCTTACATCAGTGTAAGTTAAAAATAGTTTCCTTTAAGCCAGCTGGTGTTGTGACTTTGTGGTGCAACATTTTAGTTGCAGCACCACACCCATACTAAGAAGTCACAGATAAGGCTCCTCACACCAGATAAGACTATTAGTTCTCCATATCCAGAGTCTGCAGCTGAATATTGGCCAATGTGTGTGGTGTTAGAAGAAAATTGCTGTTTCTTCAATGCTGCACAGGGGAAGACATTCCTTCCAGTTTCCTGTGGTAATCCTCTTCTGTCAGAGGCAGAATGAATGATTGATTTTTGGTAACCGTTCTTCCTCATATTTCCTGACTATTCCACTCATTATGGCCCTGAATCAGCAAGGTACTTTAGCACACCAACAGTCCACACTTCTGCTGGGGTTCTCAATGTTCTGCATGTGAGAGGTCTTTCAAGAATCAGTTTCTGAGTTGCTTTTAAATCCAGTTACAAAGGTGTAAGTGGAAATGCCCACACAGCAGCTCAGTGTCACTATTACAATGTGGGCCATATAAACACAGTGCAATGAAAGCACATGCCAACTTTGTTCTTGATGTGTGCTATTTTGTAATGAACCAAGACCTGACAAAACATGGTTGTACTGACCATTTTACCTGTGGGTGATGCATCTCAACAAACTATATCATTTGAGTTCCCTAAGATCATTCTGCTAATGACAGTGATGGTAAAAACCTACCTACTTAAAATAGCAAAACTGCTCGAATGGTCACAGCAGAGCACTGATCCTGAATTTGGCACACGAAATTCACCAAATCAACTGGCAAAAACATAATTATGCCAGATCAGGAGGAGCTAAGTTCAGGGGACTGTTTAGGCAGCATAGTGTTTCCCTTGTGAGAACTATATAAGGGAGAGCTCTTTAAAACACAGTGACCTAAGCAAGCTGCCTAATAAGACAAAAGGAAAATAAATATGATTCACATCGAAAGAGGTGCAAAACAAAGACAGATGAACTGGGAAGGCCAGGTAAGGCATTAAAAGAAATCTTTCACTTGTACACAATGGACTGCTTCAGTTCACTACGAGGCAAAAAATGAGCATCTGTGGGAACTTCTTTGTTATTAGCACTGTTTCAGAAGCAGTTTTCAGAGTCCAGCTGTAAATTGGATATAAGCAGTTGCCAAATGCAAGGGGAGTGGTTTCCACTTTGGTCTTTGTGTTTATTGTTTCTGCACTGGCAACAGAATTGAATTCATAGCAGCAGCAAAACAAAGACAGCTCTGAGTTATACTGTAATTCACTGCTGGAGATTTATGAATATTATTTTCTCGTAAAACCCAGCATTTTTCGCTTTACTACTTGTAACCTGTAAGTGGCATAAAACTGTGTACCTAGCAGGATTTCCTATTGAAGTGAGTGCCAAACGCCAGTGTAAGAACTGCACTACATGCACATGTGGTTATAGACTATGCATAAATTGTGCCTTTATGTTTAACTTGTCTAATCAGCTCACCATATCAAAACTTAATAAGTAGCTGCTTCTCATTTAAAGGTCTAGTAAAACTACAATTACTATGGCTGTAAGATGCCTTGTTTCGAAAAGAGCATTAAATAGTTTTATAGATATGGTTAGAAGATCTTGTGTAGTTGTTTTTATGAAAGTGAATGAGTTCATTTTTAATGGGAGTCAGAGACAGAAATACAAGTTGGGATTTGGTGAAGTATCCTGCCTTTGCATCCTCCATCTCACAGGTTATCCTTAAAGTGCAAGTCACTTCTGCCTCTATACTGATGACCAGGCATAGCTAGACCCCAATAGCACACCCAGAGGTAATGCCTTGTAAGCCACCCTTTCTCTCAGGGATAGCCCTAAAGGGCCTGATTATCATTTCTACCTGTTTTTCCACCAAGACAAAAATGAATTGTCACTGGTGCAGTTGTTCTGGATTTAATTCAAAATCATGAGCTGAAGCCATTTTCACGTGTGAGGGCATATTAAGAAGAGAAGAAGAAAAAAAAGAAGAGTTGTCTTATGAGTATATGAGAGCAGCGAGATATGCATCACACCCTCTGTGCTGAGGGATTGGCATTGCTCTTCAGCCATGGTAACAGCAAGCAAAGGCACATGATTTGGCAATGAGCTTATCAGGGGGAATGGAGCAGAGGTTCTCACTGCTCCACCATACAGCTCTCTCCATAAGTGCCTGGGATCTTCTTTCAGCTTCAGTGGATTCTGGTCCTGATCCCAGAGAAACCAATCCTTCTTTTCTTTCCCTAAAATTTGGCAAATGGGTACCCTACTTAATTAGGCTTCAAGCACCCATGTCACTTTCTCTTCCAGAGATCAGAAAACCCTGCAGGGAACCTGAAGCTAACACAGAGCCCAGAGAAGAAAACTTCTTGCCTATAGTGTGCACTAAAAGGAAAACATCATTTTAGATGCTGGCACACTAAGTTAGATTTCTCTGTATCTCTACAAACACTGTTGGCCAAATCTGTACTTTTTTTAATGTATTTTTTGAAAAAGGAAATCTCAGATTTACTGTAAATGCAGACGAGGGAGGCAAGAGCAGATGGGCAATGTTTAAGTTACAAACCTAAGGGAAGATTTTTCATACAAAACTCTTCAACTGCAGCTCTTAAAATAAAGAAAGATTTTCTGTTTTCCACAGTGACTCACTAAACCTTTATTTAGACAGTTGGTAAAAACACCACATCACATAATTCACTGTTTCTTTTTTTTAACTTCCCCCCCCCCCACACACCCTTTTTGCTCAGCTGCAGTTTTAGAATGATGATGGCTTTTTCTTTTTAAAAGGAGGGAGGAATCTACATGAAGACATTTTGCCTTTTACTTTCTGTTGGCAATCTAAACGTAGTTTGGAGTGGCTAATATTCCTGCTCAGACCCACAGCACAGCACCCTCTGGTGCGCATATTAAATAGGAGGATTAGAATCATTATGAGGGTTTTGTTCACTTTGTGGTAGACATTTTTCAGAGATGAGTTTTCATAGTCATTCGGAAATTCAAAACCAAAAAGCAGGACCCAAAACATAATGATTTGGAATAAAGAGTTCGTCTTACCCATTAAGCAAGTCTCTCACTGTGCTGATTGCAGGAGGTCTAACTATTTGCGGAGTTGGACAACTTGTTTTCCACATAACTGGCTCATGACACTTATTTGTCTTCAGAAAGTCAGCAAGTTACATATTTGCTGCTGTTTGGTCTCAACTAACATGCTGCTGGGTGATTATGAACACCCTTGTTTACCACTAAATCCACTGGCAACTGAAAATACTCAAATTTTGGAAGCAGTTCTTAAAACCAACAGTGGAAGTTAATGCAGGGCAGTGGAGGTTTCTCCCAGAACATGGATATGGACCTCATGGGATTTTGCCAATTGACTGCTGCTAGCCTGATTCCAGGAGATTTTGAGCTCCCCAGTTCATTTCCTGAGAAATGAATTAAGGGCGTAAACACTTCACCACATACAGCAAGCAGACATAAAATTATACGGGCTTCCCTGTGTCAGATGAAGCACTCTTAAATCAGGTTGCTTTAAAGTTTCTTCCAACAGTTCTCGGACCTCCAAATTTCTGCCATAGGTGCTGCTCCTGGAAGCTGCTACCTCCAGCCATTCTCCTTGCTAGAGTGTCCAATAATGTTGCAGGGATCTAGATGCTGAAAAGAAACTTGTAACCATTGTAACCATTAGCTAGAAATGAAGATGACCCAGAAAACTAGAGGGTTCCAAGTTGATTACACTATATCTGCATAGAAAAACCTTGCTCCTTGCAATGGAAATTACTCTAGCTAATATTCACTGTATATATATATATTTATCTTCTCAGAGATGCTGCACTGGTCCCTTTTCTCCATAGGTGTGTGTTTTCTGCTCTTCTACCTTCACAGGCAAGTTCTCCACAGACAGTGGTGTTCAGCAACTGAAGAGGTGTGCATGGATATCTAAAGAGCTAAGTGACCTTTGGTGATTTGGTGTACCAAATCTGGTGATTTGGTACATTGCCTGTGAGGCAACTGGAGGGAGTGGTTCTGACAGGCACCATATAGGCCTAGGGAAGCAGTGGGAATATAGAGAAAGTATATACAATTTAAAAGGGGAGAACAGTTCAAGAAATAGCTTTACCTGAAGAAATACCAGCCTGATTGAGAGGTAGAAAAAAAAAAAAAGAGGGAAAAGGGGAAGATATTTTACAAGGAAAACAGCAAAGTTTCACTGGGGCCTATCTGAAGAAGCTGATAACCTTTCCCAGAAACTTTATGGTCTCCTTCCTTGTGAAAAGCCGTGTTCATTTGAAGAAATCATCAAATAAAAGAGGTTCAATTTCTGAGTAGAACATGAATAGTTGTGGTACTAACATCTGTGGTGGCCTTTCAATTTACTAGACCAAAAGCAAAGAACAGGAGGAATTGGACCAGTCTAGTGGTTGAGAATCTTTATGGCTTCCAAACCACACAAGAACTCATTTGTGCTGTTAGCATCAATTTATTACTTAGAGTGGCTCCAAGAAATAATTTCTGCCTTTTTCTTAGAAGAAGCACATCCAAGACATGATGCTTTTGCAAACTATTGTATATCACGTCTCCTATTTGCATTTCCCGATGCTCGGTGTCATCCTCAGCATTTCAGAGAAGAGGTGTGTAAGGACTGCAGGAAAGAGGCCATGACAGAAAGTCACATTGGCCTGAAGGGTTGACAAGCAGCAGAGTGGGAAATCAGAATCCCTTTGGTGCGCTGGTATCTAAATCCCCCCATGTCTGGGTGCCTCTGCTGTGCTGCTGATCTCTTTTCCATACCATATTAAAAAAAAAAAAAAAAAAAAAAAAAAAAAAAAAAAAAAAAAAAAAAAAGGTAAAAATGCTTGTGTGGATTGCCCATGACTGCCATGGTCCCTGTGTGTGCAAAATAATAACCCATTTCACTTCCTAAGAATCCTTCTCTTTGAAGATGACCTGCTCAGAATTGATGAAATATGATGGATTTTCTTCTTATGGCATATGGATGTTAAATTTCATCTCTCTTCAGCATGGCTCACTCTATTTCAGTCATTTCTGCTGCCCACACTCATCCACCATTTCCCCTGTCCTTTTGGACAGCTTCATGGAGCAAATCTGAAGAGAGATAGCTGAGACTGATGCTGAGTTAAGAAACATTTAATCTTCATGTGGCTGAAAAGCAAATGAGCAGCCATTTCTCATGGTTAATTAATAGCACATGCTTTGTAAAGTGAAGTGCATCTTAGAGGCTGGACTCTCCTCTGGCTTTAGAGCAGTGTGATTCCACATGGCTCCTGTGGAGCCACTACAGGTTTTTTTCACAGGGAAAATAGATTCACGTCCAGTGAATAAAAATTAATGTTCACATAAGGTGGTCCAGCTGACCATGTTGTTTTCATTCAAAGTACCTAAATGCTGAGTTCCCAAAAACAGTGCCCGAAAATGTGGAAGTGGGTTTGGTAAGTACTTCTGGAGAAATTGGAACAAACCCAACATTTCCTTAAGAATATTTAGTCTTCTTTTCAGCACTGTGGGAGGTTTGGGCTGCTGCTTTGCACATTTTTTAAGTGCCTTTCCCTTTGAGACACCTAGGGCAAAGGCCTCAGGCACTTGATGTTATCTGTTTTCATAAGAAGAGGTTTTTTTCCATACCACATTAGAAAAAAAAAAAAAAAAGTGCTTCTGTGGATTGCCAGTGAGTTCCATGGACTCCGTGTGTGTAAAACTCCCACTGTCATCACCAAAGAGCTGTACATAGAAAAAGAGTATATCCCATGTAATAGATTCATGAACAGAATAAGCCAGGAGGGGCCAAGAATTGTTCCGAAGATACCCAGCCATGCCAGGTGTGGTGGGCAGGATGAGAATCTGGATAAAACAAATGGTGTAGTCAAAAGAATCTAAAGTCTTAGCTACCAAACTGAAGAGACCACAATACATATTTTAATTTGACCAGGGGTAGTTGTGTTATAAGTGCACTGAAATACATTTTTTTTTTCCCTCTCCCGAAAGTGCTTCAAAGGCAGCATTTGGGATCAATTTGCCAATCCTTGAAAAGATGCCTAGAAAGGGCAAAATGGTCAAAGATGACCTGCTTGATATTGAAAGGTAAAAGTTGTCCAGTAGCTGAAGCTGCTTCTGGCAAAGCAAATTTCCAGGTGTAAGGGTGTAACATCGTGTGGGTAACAAAAGTGAGAATGGTTTCACCCTCTTGCATCACTCCACAGAGCTCTGACCTGCCCTTGCAGATGAGGAGGCTGCTATGCCTGAGCTGATGAGTGAGTGCTCAGGGCAGCATCTGACTCCCTCCTGACTTTGAGCTCCACATTCACCACCTTCCACACAAGAGTGGACTTTTGGGCTGCCAGCCCAAAGACTGTACCAAAAAATGCCAGGAATGTCACCTGTGTGACAGGGAGGGAATGCCTCCCTGTGACACTAGAGGTGTCGCACCTCTTCCTTTTCCTGGTGGAGATCTCCAGTCTGGTGATAAATGCTGCAGCAATCTGTGATTGTTTATTTGTGCTCATCCTGCTGATGCTGCAGTCCATATATTGACTTGTCTGGGAGCCTCAGCTTCCAGCCATTCTGGGTCACTCTCGTCCCCATCTCCTAACCCACATTTTCTGTTTGCGTGCGTCGGTGGTTGAGCATCTGTCTGCACGGCACACCACGGAAGCCTGGATGTCTTCAGAGCAGGCAGCTGCATTCACAGAAGCTGGATAGGAGTCAGATGCTAAAAAAAAAAAAATAAATCTGTGGAAATCTTAGAGGTTCTTTGCTTTAAAGGCATTTTAAAAAGAAACAAACCAACAAGCCCCCCCCACCTTTAAAGATGTGCTTGGCAGAGTGCTATAAACAAAGAAAACCAGTTTGCCCATGGGATATTTGATTCTGCTTGAAGGTCTGCTTGCTTCTATGTAGGTGGTGCCAGCTGAGGCAGAGAAAGGAGTGATAATGTCTGGGGAAAAGGATGAAGAAATACTCCAGACTTTTCTATTGAGTGGAGAGGTTGAGGTGGAAACACTGAGGAGCACCACACCAAAACCAAGCCAAAACAATACAAAATCAGTGAAAGAAAAAAAAAAAAAAAAAAGAGGAAAGAAAGTAATTCTGCTGGGACAACATAATCTGTTTTAAAATTGACCCTCTTTACTGTCCAACTGACTTTATGTTTCCATGTCTTTGTTTGGACATTTAATCAGTTTCTCTCAGTGTTTATCTGTGTGCTAAGTTGCACTGGTTTTATCTGAGTGCGAACTGATTTCATTAAATCACTGCAAGCTGGATCCTTTTACTGTACTTTGTACCATTTTTATTTCTGTTTACTCTAAATTAATTAGCACCGGTGTCAGGCTGGAGGAAAGCACATCATTCTTCAGCACAGTAAGTGTCCACTGGTTTACCTCAATCAGTACAAGTTCCAATTTAAGAGCAGCCAGAGTGGGCCAGACCAAAATCCACTGGTACCCCAATGATCAGAATATTCCAAAGCAGTACTTTGGGATGGGCACAGTGAGAGGACATGCACATCATGCCCTTTTATGAATCAGGAGCTAAATCTCTTTTTGCTTGTGGATGCTCTATTTTGACAGGAGTTTTGACTTGTTTCCCCATTTTTTTTCCCCCCAAGGGAGTGTTCATCTCAACACTTACCCAATCAATTAGGAATCAGACAAAGGGGGTTTTCTCACCCTGCACCTTTGTAGTTGTGTTGAAAGTTTTCTTGAGGAAAAAAGCCCTCTTGCTCCCACATCTCTAGTGTGCTTGGGATTCACTCTTTCCAGCTGTTAGCATTAGGTGGCCCCACCTAAGTGGTTCCCCCTTGGGAAAATGCAATTCAAAGAATAAAACATGGGGGGTTTTAAACAATGTTTAATATTGCCCCAAATTCTTTAAAGCAAGACAATGAAACTCCCACACAGGCAGCTGGCACTACATGTGTTTGTACACAAAAATGAAGAAGTGGCACACAACTGTGTGGATGAAGGCTGAACGTTCCTTCACCAACCAGCCTGAGACCTTTCCAGGATTTTGTTTCAGTTGTCTCTCTTTCCCAGAAGTCACATTTGCTGTCTTTGCTGCCAAGTTTGCAAACCTGATGTCACTTATGTGGTTAAGACCTGCAAGTAGCAATTCCCACCAGAGAAGGTGGCCTCTTCCACCCCATCCTGGGTAACCCAGGGCTTGTAGCTCTTTGCTTCTGGTGTTCTCACTGCACAGCTATCAGGAGACACACCTTTCTTTTCCCCATCCTCGCTGAAGAGCACAAAGGCTGCTTTCGTCCTGAGAGCAGCTTGCATCACCTCTGGGGAGACAGTCCCCTGATGTGTGCTGAGGTTAAGGCAGCATCACCACAGCAGCATGGCAAGGTGGAAAAAAAAAGTCACCTCTCTTAAATCCTGAGCCTTGTCTGCCTCTGAACATGGGACTTTTTGTCTCCACGAGGCAAGAAGGGGGAGCAGGAGGGAGTAGCAGAGGGGACAAGGGTTGCAGGCAGGCCCCCATTGCCACTGTTCATTGTATAAGATAACATGAGGAGAAACTTCCCTTCCTACTCACAAACAGGCAACACTTCACCTCTGTTGTGCCAAGAGGTTTTCATTTTACTATGCCATGGCATAGTCTTTCAAGATCCTAATGTATTATAACAGAAAAACGAGCTTTATTTCATACTTCCAGCATCTGGTGATAGAAAGAGAGAGAGAGAGCAGAGGAGCAGAAGGATGCTATTAGCAGCAGCTCTGCTGTGGAAAAAACACCTGGACTTTTTCCCCCTGCAAGAGCAATTGAATGCAGAGCCTATGTCACTTGCTAGGGAGATCACCTTCCCAGCGGCACTGCAGGGATGGGCCTGATGGCCCAGATCTAATGAGGAAAACAATGTTGCAGGGGCTGCAGGGAAGGCTCAAGGCTCCCTCATGGTGCTGGGGGTACAGCTGGGTGAAAAAAGCAGCCCCAGAGGGTGTGGCAAGTGTGAGCTGTTGGTCTTGCTTGGGCTGTACCCCACTGCTGGGCCAGTGAGCACCAACATTGCCCCAGCTCCAGAGCGAGCAGCCCTGCCATGTCACAGTGCTCATGTGCTCAGAGAGCACTGGGACACAGTGTCTCCTGCCTTATTAATTTCTTCCTAGTATCAGTTTTTTCCAGGTAACAATTTGTCCCCTACTCCTAGCCCACTTGCAGCTCATAGGAGAAAAATCAGAAGATTTCCATGAAAATTTCAATAGCTTCAGCTGTTTATCCAACAACAGGATATGGATTTCAAACCTGATATATAGAGAGAGAGAAAGAGAGAGTGACATAACTGTAAAAGGAAAAGCAAATCAGTCTCTGATTTTTATTATGTATATTCTCAGCAGGCAAACAAAATGTATTCACCCACTGTGGTGACCAGAAAACAATATATTTCTACTCTTATCAGACACAGGCACTGACTCAAGGTGGGGCCCCAGGGTTACCTATCCCAGAGCAGCCTTCAGATTTGGCACAAATAATTGATACGCAAACACAGGTTTTAGTTCATGTTAATTACCATTCCTGATCTTTTAAAACGCCTTTCACTCGTGGTATCGTGTTCTTAGATGAGAAAACTTGCTCTGTTAGTCTCCCTGCAGCCCATGCGTGGTTACAGGGATTTGCCCCTTGTTTTTGTGTAACACAACTTTGTTGGCCTCGCAGCAGCACATATGCCCAAGGAAGCTCTTGTGCAATGTCCTTGGATACCTCCTGTCTTTTGGAAGGAGTCTAGGTCTCCTCATAGTTCGAAGAGCTGCTGTCCACGTTTTGGGTTCTCTCAACTCCATGGCAATACCAATGGTTGTTTTGTGAAAGCTGTGCCATGCAAGGCCTCTTTATGATGGGGCTTATTAAACTTCTGGGCTTGACTTTTAGAGAGTGAAAAGAAAAACGATCTGCACCCCAAGCTTCCATCCACAGGCTGTGGACATGGGCCCACCTTGAGGAAAGCACCGGGGTGACAGCCTAGCTCCAGTCACTGGCTGAAGTGGGTGACTGGACATATCAGGCATGGCCTCTGGATGTGTGCCCTTGGGGGCAGGCACAACCTCAGGGCACCAGAGGTGATCACTGCAAAGGAGGGCACCACACCCCCAGGGCAGGCACTTCTGCCCCAGGAGGATCTCAGGCCCTGAGCGATTTCCCTCGTCTGCTGGGGACAGCTGCCCTGAGAAAGCCAGTGGCCTCCTGGTGCCCATCCATCCATCCAGAGCATCACAGGAAGCGTGATCTTGGAGATCAGCGCATTTGTGGGAATGGTTTCCTATTGCCGGCTTGCAACCTTGCCATAAAGCTGCGATCACACCTTCAAACAACCCCTTGTTCATGGAACGTATTTCAAAGACTAGCAGATCTGGCTGGCAGAATGGGGTCCCATATATGAATTAAAGTCTTTACTTTTTTCTTCCAGAAGTTTTCAAGAGTGCTAGTGACAGAAGAGGAAGGGAGGGAAGCAAATTAAAAACTTTTTATACATTAGGAAGGTAAATGAAGCAAGTGAATGCAAAGACAAAGAGATGAAAGTCATATTTTATGGTAAGCATCATGCAAGAGCTTCTTATTGGTGATGGGTGTGCAAAATAAGACACCAGAAGCCAATGAAAGAAATGGTTGTTAATACTCTGTCTAGAAATGATAGTTAGTACTGTGACTTTCTTTTTTTCCCCCACTGATTAAATAATTTATATCAGAATACTTTTGTAATTTGAGTCTGTCAGATGGGAGCTCTTTTATATATAAATATATTTTTTTCTTTCCTGCTTTCTAATTAGCAAGGTACAAAACAGAACAGTAATGTATTACACAAGTGGAGAAGTGACATTGTCTGGAGAGCCTGGCTGTGTCCTGATTCCCAACAAGCAGCGCTGCAATACTGTGCTCGGGAAGCCCTGACTCCCCTCCTTTCAGCAGCTAAAGAGTTAAAGAGACAGATCAAAGTGAGAAAAAGGGAAAATATTCCTTTCAGGCTTTGAAACACTGTTGCCACCATGGAGAAGAGTAGTAGAAAATTAATAAGGTGGTGTTGGAGCAGATGCATGACCTGCAGTATAGTACAGAGGGCAAGAGTTCAAATATAAATAAATATGTATGGCTGTGCTATGTCTTATTAGATAAGAGTGCTGTCTCGTAAGCAGTTTAGGTGCAGCAAAGTGGCATCTGTAGTACTTGTGAGACAAGGAGCTGTACCATAAACAAGCCTTCTGATTAAGCCAGGGATTTTCTAAGAGGCCAGCTAGAGCCAGAAGGGAGATTCACCGTTCCAGCTCTCTGGGATCAAGGTATCAGGCATGGTGGGGGAGAGGGGTGAGTCTCCTGCAGGGGTGATCCTGGCAGGATTGTCATCATTTGGGAGGCAGGACCACTGGGTTCAGCATCCCAAAAGATCCCCCCATGAACAAAACCCCCATCTGTTTTAAAGCAGAAGTTAAAATGCCTTACTACGAGGTGCACAGCGGATAGTAAGTCTCCTCAACTTCCATTTTTCCAGATACCACTTCAGGCAACATCCTCTTACACAACATATAGTTCTGGGAGATGCACTTCAGAGTCAGTGTTTGAACATCCTAAAGCCAGTAAGGGCTTGGGACAGTGATGGCAACAGTGATGCCGACCCCAGCCTTCCCTGAAAAAGCCTGAGACTCCTTTGTGTTCAGGTCTGCTGCAAATAAATCTAACATAAATCATCTTGCAATAAATTCTCAGCCACACTCTAATTTGAAAGTTATATTTAAAAGTATATGGATTTTATCACGATTAGATCATGATGAACTCTGTTGGGGTTTTTTTCTGCCTTGTGGAATTACTTGTAAAAAGAAAGCAAGCTGCATTTGAAACTGAACTGAGCTGATTACAAGCAGTCTTAAGAAAAAAAAAATGACGCAGACAAAATAGAGATTATCATTCTTTATCAGTCACAAATAAACTTCACCTCAGGTTTTCCACTTGAGTTGAGTTTCCCCTCTATTTTTCAGCAAAATATTTCTCAAATAGTTCCAATGACCCAAAACAAGCATTTTTCACAAGATGAATTTCTCTGCTGCAGAAGTTCATTCATCCCAAGGCCGACTCCGGCAAATACATGGGCAAGGCTTGTCAGGTAATGTGGAAACAAATGTAGGCAAAAGACAGAATCGGTTCCGTGCAAGTTTCACCCCTCCCCACTGCACCTCCCTTCTTTACTTTTATAGAGGGGGATTAGTGACATGGATAAGCCACGGGAGTAAAGCTCGCGTGGTTTGTACATGTCACCAGAACCCCTACAGAAAAATGCAGCTTTATAATATGTACAATTTCGGTTTAGTTTATTATTTATAATACCTGGGTACCAACAAAAAAGCTCAGACACTAATGCAAAGTTTTTAATTTCTTAGTGCGTTGACATCACTTACTGTCTTTCTCAATGTATTTTTATTTGTTTGATCTTCTATAAATTTTTCTCTTTGTTCTTCAGATGGAATAGCAAATCTAGTTCATTCTGAAGACACTCTGCTGCTATAAAGTAACTGAAAAACCTTTAAAAATTTAGAGTTTTAAGTGTAATATCATGTCCCATAAGAATATTTGTATCATTACAGGACACAGTATCACCTAGTTCTCTGGAAATATGAGATTCCACCAATTTGTAAGATTATCTATTTTAGCCGTCTGTGTTCTTTTAATGTAGACAATTTATCGGAGGCAAGGAACTAAATATTCTATTCCTACTCTGTTTCAATGTGATTTTGGCTACATCAACATTTGCAAACCTTTTTTTCTTTCTTTCTAACACCTTCATATCAAGTCACCAGAGCTGAAGCTTTTAGTGCAGGTTTCTGCTCATGGAGTCAGATTTCTAAGGTTGTGGTGCTTGCTGACTGCCTGTCCCACTTTCATCTTACCTTGCCTATGGCTGAGCCCATTAATATTTTAATTGGCGTGAAGTTGGAAGGTGTCTCTTTCCATAGACTTGTGGACAGACCAGATTTTGCTGCTAGGAAAAGGGACAATGGTGAAAATGTGAGGATTTGGGGTTTGGGGTAGAGAAATTTGGGAGGGCCAGGGAGCAGCAGGTCCTGAGCAGGAGGAAATGGTTTGGGCAGAAAAAGGCTAGTAAGCATCAGGATAGAGGGAGGAAGGGCATCGGAGGCAAGGCTTACTGGAGGGCTGTAGTTTTTCACCCAGCATGTGGCCACAGAGGACATCCTAACTGTGTCTTTGGCTTGAATCCCACCTAGGATCAGGAAAATGGGCTCAGGAACATTGTTCTCCCTCACTGTTGTTGCCTGGCACCACCTCCACCACTTTCTCAGCAGGGCCTATTGCCACTCCAGCCATAAAGCACCTCAGCCTCTTCCTTTACTCCTGAGAGCCCTCCCGACCACCACTATTACCTCCTCCAGACACAGCATCCTTTAGTCTATATTCTCACATTATTATGCATTCTCCTCCCCCCTCCCCCCCCCACCACACACACACAGACAGAGTTAAAAGAAATCAATGAAGAATCAGTGGCCAGTGGAATGATGGCTAATAAAAGAAAACTCCAAAGAGAGAGAAAAAAACCCCCTCTGAACAGTTGTGGGACCATTGCTAGAGACAGCTCACAGCATTGCAGGGTTTAACAAAGAAAGATCAGAAGTGTTGACTAGACACTTTTGTTCTGAATTTGCAATGAAGCTGGAGGGTGTATCTATCCCGTCTGACGTTTCTGCAGGAGCAGAACGTTTATCTCTGCAACAAAGGAAGATCTGAGGCAGCACCTGCTAAAATTAAGCTTTCCCAAACCCAGCTCTATTAATTTGCACTCTGGAGTTTTAAAGCAAGTGGCTAAGGAACTTTCTGAAACACCCTCATTAATAATTCACAGATGTCAGGAGAATGAGTTAATTTTGGAGCCTGAAGGTCAGCAAACACTGCTCTAAAGGGAAAAAAAAAAAAAAACCAACACCTGCTAGAAAGAAGAGAAAGAAGAAAGTAATAGAGAGGAGTAGAGAACCAGCAAGGCTGACAGCTCCAGATACATCCTGAAAACAAATTTTTAGGGCAACTATAATGAAAGATTTAGAGTCTAAGTATATATGCATATATTCATATAAAACAAAGACTAGCCATAAAAAGTGCAGAGTGGTAGTTCATTCTTCCCTAATGTTTAGCATGTGAGGTTTCATAAACTCAAATTATCAAGGCTATTGCCCAGGCACCCAAAGGATAGTTTGGTGCCTGTGTGTTGCTCACAGTGGGAGGCTGATCTGAGGGTGCCACTGTCCCAGGTGTCCCTGAATCCTCAGGGAGGACACAGTGGTATGGTCCCACAGGGCCATGCTGCACAAAGCACCCGTGGGAACACCTTGGGCGGCCCTCCAGGCCTTGCCCAGATATTTGAAGTGAAGCTGACAACACATTTGAGGTCAAGAAGAAACTTGCCTTTGGACCAGGGGGGTAAAACCCGGACTTGCATCTCTGTGGCTTCAGCAACCCAAATGGCTGCTGCCAGGTAGGGATCTCAAATCCCTACTTTTGTTTTAGAGGATCCACTTTCTTGCAAATCTAAACGGCATTTTTATGATTATTTCCAGTTGTTACATGATTCTTATTATAGTTCAGCACTGACGTCAGCAATAAACAATAATAGGATTGTGAACTATTGCTCTTTCTAATAAAATTATGTTTCTTCTCTGTATTATAAATCTAATAGCTATTACATCAGTACCCATAAATATATATCATTGCTTACCTTTTTAATATATACAGGGCATTGCATGCCCCAACAGAAAATAATCAGATTTTTTTTTTATAAGTTAGCCACAGCCATTATTAGATCATGAATGCCTAATAAGTAGAAGTAGAAGATATAGTTAATGGACAGTTTTCATATCATTTTCTCCTTTTGAAGAGGGAGAAAGAGGTGGCTTTTACCTGCTTTGCTTTCCTATTTAGAGCTGCAGCCTCTATTCTGTCCTCTGTGTTTCATCACACTTTTCTTTATAATTTCTTTCCATTTCTTGTTTGAGGCTAAATGCTGGTAAAAGAGCACTGCACAAAGGCTGTGCAATTTCTCCAGTGCAGTGCTATCAAAATCCCTCTCCTCCCTTAGAAAGAGCCAAGAAATAGCCTTTTCTTCCACTGTTTGATGCTAATGCAGAGACTTGCTCTCCCTGTGGCCAAGCATTTGGACTGCCTCCCTCGCCCTCTGTGGGGGATTCCCCCTTTTGCTGTCCCCCCAATTTTTTGTGATACCCGCTTTGGCCATGCCCTTCCAGATGGCCAAACCCTCCTGATGTTCCTCCTAGGTCCCTGGGGTGTGGGTGCCCGAAGGCTTGTTACAGAGGCTCATGTCCCAGGCAGGGTGACCACCCCAGGCATTTTCCAAAGAGGGATAACAGCCTGGTATCCCTCTGTGAGCCCGTGCAGCCTTTCTGGAGAGGACGTGCCTGGTGGCCCCCCAGGGCAGCCCACGACACGGACAGGGCTGTGATCTATGGAAGCGCGTGCAAGATCTGTATAAATAAGGCAGATTCCCCCCTCCACCCCCCTCCTTCTCCTCCTCCCCCTGCTCCTCCTCCTCTTCTCCTCTCCTCTCTCTCAGCGCTGATTAATGTGTTGAATGAAACCTTTAAATGTTTGATTTCAAAGCAGAGGGATTTTTCCCCCCTTCTTTCCGCCTATCTGTAAAGAAGGAAAAAAAAAATCTGCGATCATGTGGGAAATGTTGATTTTAATGGAAAAATTGCATTGTGCTGACTTTCATAGAGTAGAAAATCCACAGAGTGAGACTTCAGGCTTGGCACCTGCTCCAGAACCTTCCTGATGAAGCAAAGGTTGTCTTCATTAAGAGCATTAATATTCATGCAGCATGGTAATTTTGACACAGAAAAGGTCTCTGTAACCTTTTCTTGTGTGAGAATTTTTTACTTCTCAAGGAAATTACAGTCCAGCAATGACTTAATTAATGCTGGGTTTCTTCAGCGGATTTTGAAGAGCTGTCAGTTTGGGCTTGCGGTAGCTGTCAAGCAGGGAGAGGGCTCTGGCTAGGTGGATTGAAGGGAAGGAGGGAAGACACCCGAGCCCCCAGCGCAGATCCTTGTGGCTGGGGTGGAGTAATGGGGGGGAGGTTGGGGGGTGCACACACTTCCCACATTAGTTTTAATTTACCAACCTGCTTTCCCCGCTGCTGGGTCATTTATTATTGGCTTAAAGGACACAGCTTGAATTAGTCCTTCCCTTCTTACTCAGCTTATTTGTTATTTGTATTGCTATTACTACTCTTTTATAAAATTCATTTTCTCTCCTCTTCCTCTAGCAGCATGCATGGAAGTTCTCAGGAGAAGCCCCCTTTGGATATTGCACAGCCACTGTTGCAAGTGCAGGGAAGAAAGAGAGAGGACTCCTTCTGCTTTTAACAAAATATTTATATATGTGCATATACATACGTAATCAGATAAAAATACTCCAAAGAAATGAGATGTGCTGCCAAAGAGGAGCAGCGGCAAGCGGTATTTTTTTTTTAAATCAAAGTTTACATTCTTCTCCAGTGATGTCAGTCATGTTTGCAGACAGGGCATTTCGCACAGCAGAGAAGGAGGGAGCTTCTACTTTCTCCTTCTTTTCCTTCATTTGAATTTTTTGAGTGTGTGTTCAAGACATCCTTTTAGGATCTCTCTGTTCCTGATGCTGTTTTGTTTTTCTTTTTCCAGATCACTCTGATGTGTCCTGTCAGCTTTCCCAGATCCAGGACTTCTCTCCGTGCAGTACTTTTCTGCCTCAGTCCCCTCTGCTTATCCCTCTCTGCCACAGCACAGTGCACCACCAGGGAGCTGCACCACAGCCTCCTCCTTCCTGCTGAACAAGATGAAGGGGACTTCAGCAGCAAGACCTTGAAGGCAAATGCAACTCAGTACTCCAGCTGCAAATCCCCCTCCACCCTCAAAGAGCTTCGAGAAGAAATTGAGGCTTTGCTTCTGTACCAAAAACACTCAAAATAATCCTGCTTTCTTTGGTAGCCGTATTCAAAGTATGTTTCTTTCACCTGGAAATTAGTGGTCCTAAGGCAAGGTTATCTTAGATTTCAAAATCTGGATGAAAGACTCTCCTTCCCAGTGCCAAGAAATGCAAGGGATTTTTGATTTTTCTCTAGTCTAAATGAGGCAGCAGTGTTAGGCCAGCACTTTGTTTAAAGGTGATGCAGAAAGCTAAAATGAACATTTAAGTAACGACCTTGAGGTATGAGCATTTTGAATATTCTAAGAAGGAAGACTGCATATGACATTCATTTCAGCCTGCTGTAGTCCTTTATTCTTTATTTCTTGTGTTGGTCAGAAGTGAAATTCAGAAATGAAATCCTAGTGATGTGCTGGTCCAAATTTCTGTTTCAGATGTTGGCACCTTGCAACACAAAAGCATGCTGCAAAGTAACTGAAACCAAGGCTAATGGCACAATGATGTGCTGAATGACACACATAACAAAACTGAAGGACATTCCGCTGAAAAACATACATTACGCTATTTGTGCATGTGGACAAGTATACAGGTATTTTAAAATAACTTGCATGTTCTCCTCCATTGTTTTACATCTTTTTTAGCCATTGTTCATTTGCTGTGGACAGTCCTTGCATGCAGGACTAACTGGAATCCAAACCAGAAGAAATTGAGACCTGAAAAAAACCCCAAAGAAGGTGTTCAAGAAAAGGAAAACCCTGTGTTTCGTGGCCACCTAGACTCTAAATCCCTAAAGAGGTCTTCACCACCCCTCAACAATGCTAAAAAGGGAGATCCTGATGAAATATAAATGGTTTGGGCAACAAATTGAGCATTTATTTTGAATTGGGTAAGGTGATAAGATGGTCAATAGAGCTGAGAGAGTACCAGAGTGCCCATCAGGGTTTGGTGTCTTTCTCAGTTTTGGCCTCTTTCTAAGTTTGCTTTCAGTAGGTGACAGGTTCCTCCACCCTGCCTGCCTGCTGCTGTCTGGAAGTACTCAGCTCCCTCACCTGGGTTGATCCACTTGTTTCAGGGGTTACACCTACTTATTCTCTCTGTTGGTTCACCATTTAATATATTAATAACTCAGGTGTTTTGCCAACTACTAACCAGCATTTTTCCTGAGGATCATCTCACAACACTGGAGCACAAGTGAAGAGATGACAGCAGCCATCCACAGGGACTAGGAGGACTAGGATCAACAGCTGAAAATGTCCCAAATGGAAAACATATCTAGTCCCATCCACACACAAACTGAGACTGCTTCCAATTTCTGATTCCTTGCCAAAAGCCATGCACTTCCAGAAGGATCTTTTTTTTTTTTTTTTTTGCCAAAGAGTAGTGGTTTCTTGCAGAATGTGGTTTCAGTAATAAACCATTTGATCCAGTGCAACGTCCAGTTCCACTTCACAAACCTCTCCAACTTGCCTTTCCCATACTAGAGAAAAGAGATGAGAACATTTTCCTGATCAAAATATGATCTTTTTTTCAGGCACCAAAGCTATGCTGGAGTAAAATGCGGTTTTATTTATGCACACAGGCTAGAAGGATTGCTGCAAAGGGAATTTTCTAGTCCAGGGGACAAATAATAGGAGTTGTATTTCTTATCATCACAGCAAATGAAATAAATACCCAATATTTCTTCCGCCTAACAAAGTAAGTAATTAGCAGTGCCATAGTCAAGGGAACATGCAGGTAAATGGAGCAATAATTGGGGTGATACAACATTTGCCCACTTCTCAGATGAGGGATAAGGAGCAGGCCAGAAGTGAACCCGCATTTTATTTACTGCTACACCACTGGTAATTAGGCAGCTTGCCATAATGGATTAGCAGTAACCAGTGACACCCCTTATCCCTGGCAGACAGAGCAGTGTGCACCACAGAAGAAGCTGTTAAAGGCCAAGAAATACAAGTATGTGAAAGATAAGAATAGCAAGTGCCCTCCCCATGTCAGGCTGACTGGGAGTTGAAAGCAAGCAAGAAAGTCAATCTTAAAATATGCCAGTTAATTTTAATGACATTGAAATTTTACTGACAAGTCTGAAGTATTTTAAGTAATGTCAGAATTATCTTACTTGGGAGAGAAAACTGAATTTTTATGGTTTTTTTTTTTTATGTATAAGCTGCATTACTCTTTTATGAGGGAAGCTTGTCAATTTGCCTGTTTTGAACAAAACACCTCTGCAGACAGGTACCCATGGCACAATGTATTCTGCTCCATCACCAGTGGAAGAGGGTATGTCGGGAAGGATCCGCATGGGCTGTGCTCACGGTGTGTGCTGTCTGCGTAACCTGGCTGCCAGCCTGGAGCTGCCAGCAGCAGCTCCCAGCCCCCGGGGCACTCCCTGGGCAAGGCACGGCCACCTTTCATGGAGCCCTGCTCTGCCGGCAGCCTGGCCTCGCGCAGGGATGCTCGCTCACCAAGGCAACGAGAGCATCGCCACCAGGAGTATGGAGCTCTGCATCACCCCAGGTAAATGAGAGAAGGCCTTGGCTTGTTCACTTGATTGACTGATTGATGTTCTTCCAGCCAGCTTATCAATCTTCACTCAACTCCGTGTCTTTCTCTGAACTGAGCACCAAGGAAATGCCGACCTCTCCTCCCTGTGGTGCACAGGGAGCCGGGTGCTTCCCAGGTGGTCCATCTACCCAGCTTCTTCGGGGAAAAAACGAGGGACCATAGGATTTAATAGTCCACCATGACTGTGCTATTGGGATTTTTAAAGCCATTTGGTTGACATTAGCACATTTTATTCCTGAGCAGCCACCCAGTTAATTCATAAACACACAAGCACACACACGCACGCAAGTACACAGGTGCACACCCCAAACCTGCAGAAGCAAGAAATTAATCCCAATGTCTAATTCAGCAAGAAATGAAACCCAAACTGCTCCTCAGAACTGGGATATTTCCTCCTGGGATTTTGCTGCCTCTGGACTTTTTCTAAGATCAACAGAATTGTCTTTACATCTTCTCCAGATGCTTTCTGCCAACACATCTTGCTCACGTTATTTCTCTGGCCCCATCCGATAGTCCTTGGTCACCTGCTCTGCAGCCTGTTTAGGGCAGGTGACTGTGGAGAGAGGAATACTTGCTCCTTCCCACTCCGTGTTCCCCCCCATCATGAAGGCCCCTCTCCTATGTAGTGTTCAGCCCCCAGCAGCCCCTGGTCACCCATGTCAGGCCATGGCCTGATCTGGTGGTTTAACCTTTTGGCAATGACTGTAGGATGTAATCTGGTGGTTTTAACAGTAATTCCATCCTCCATTAAAAGGTTATAGCCTTTGAAAATGGTCTCTATAGACTCTGCTGGGTTCATCCCTATGAAGTTGCATAGTTTTTTCCAATGTGCAAAGCTGAACATGAAAACTCTTCCCCTCTGCCCTTCCCCTTCACTCCTGCATGCCACATGATAGCCAACATGACTCCCAACTTTGGAAGGCATTTAGCAGGGTCCCATACACTAGCAGGCAAAAACCCCCTTCCTTCTGCTGGTGGGCCTTCCTCCCACCCCTATTCCCCACTGCCAATCTCTGTATCCTGCTTAATGGTATTACAGCCATGAAATATGATTTTCTTCCAGCTGGGAATAGGAATTTTGCCATGTTTTGCTGAGAAGCACATTTAATATAAATAATTCCTACTGTTCACAGGCTACCACTTTTATGTAAAGGTTTATGCTGAGCCCACAGCAAAGAATTTAGGAAAAGGCTATTCATTAAGACCCTCACTTGTCTGTCACCTCCAAAGATCCCCCACTGGCAGAAGGGGTCATGTAATGTCTTATTTATACCAATCCTTGCAGTAATTAATTTTCTCCACACCATTTTACCACACACCTGGGTGTTTTTTCCTCATTTCTCTATTTGTGGTGCTTTTTTTATTTTTTTTCCCCACCCCAAGTTGCTTGTTCTGATGCTAGCATGAAACAGCCAACCTTTTAAAGAAATCATTCATTTTTTTAAAGGTTGAACATGTCATAGGAAGTTGGTGCACCTAATATTAAATCCCAGCTGTTTCTTTCAAAATTCTTGAACATTGGGTAACTTGCAGGGGTGCTCAAGCACAGAGGGTCAACGTGGCATGAAAAGCCACGATGGAAACCTATTTTTTTAAACACATTTATGAATGAGTTGTGTTTAAGGTCGGCATCTGCTTTGCTATGTGGTTACTCATTTTAGGGGTCAAAACCACAGTCAAGGAGTGCTGGAATTGCCCTGTTAGGGCCTTAGAAGCACAGAGATGTCCAAAAAAAAGGAATCCTCTTAGCTCGTGTACCTCAGCCTCAAGTTGAAAGATCATGTACAAGGTTCAGGAATGAGCTATGACTGTTCTGCTGTTTACCAGTTGCTCCCCAGGACCTGTTCATAGGAGTCCTCATCACAAAGACGCTACCACAGCATGGATCTTCCCAGCAGCCTTGGTGACAGGACAGCTGCCAGTGCCTGCACCAAGACAGCACTGGTACCAGCAGCTAATCGGATGGAGGAAGGCTCAAGCACTAGTGGAATGATTTTTACATCTCCAGTTTATGCAACTGCATCTGCTGCTTGGCTTCGTGTGAGTTCCATGGCTGTAAATGCCAGTGCCTGTGCTGTTGCCCAGGGCTTAGCAATCAGCCTCATGAGTGGAGCAAGAGTGCAAACAGAAGAAGAAAACATTACAGAGTGACAAAAAAAAAAATAAAGTACCAAAGTGACCCACTTTGAGCAAGACTGCTCTATGTGAGCACACGGGGCTGGCAGCAGTGGAGAGGTCACTAGGAACAGTCACCTGGAAAATGCACATCCTGCATGCCTGGCAGTGGACTTGGAGGAACTTTCGAAAAATGCATTTCCCCTTCCTGCCTCAGCTTCAAGCCCAAACCTGACCCCAGCAGAGCAGTTTAATGACCTGGCATGGCTGGCTTTAGCAACCAGCACTCCTCATGGTTTTGAAAGGTCACACCCCAAAAGGCCCTTCCTGTGAGCTGGGGGATGTAACCAAGTACCTCTGTCACCAAACACAGGTATGTGTTCATGTTTAAAAGTGTCCACTGACACACAAAAGATCAGGACTTGCTTTTTAAGAAGCCACAAAAAAAAAAAAAAGTATCAGACCAGTCTTAGGGTGTGGGTGGGTGCACAGGCTCAAAAAAAAGGCAAAAGAGAATCAGCAGTGGTGGGTGCTGGATTAGAGTTTAAAACTCAGCCTAAGGAGCCTAAGCATCAGCAAGAGAAAGATGGAAGTGAGAAGGAAAGTGGAAGTAAGGAGAGGTCTGAACGTCTTGAGAAAAGGCAGCTCACAGGACAGAACATTTTGACAGATAATGATGGGTGACGGGGAAGCAGCCTTACTGCAAAAGCCAGGTGTGCAAGGACAGGGAAAAACTTCATGGTATATTTACACAGAAGAACTGATAATTTACAGACCATGTGCAGAAAGGATTTTAAAAATTAGCTGGTAATTTGGGGTGCCATATGGAAGAGCTGACAGAGTGAGACACCTTCAAGTTATTTGACTGTTTCATTTTTGGAAAATGAGACATCCATGAGTTCTCTCAAGTTTAACCTGCATAACACCCCTCCAAACTTCTAGCACCAGACCCAGACTAATGCTGATCTCCTGAAGTACTTGCTCCTCATTTCTGAATCAAGTGGCTTGAGAGTGAGCTGTGACTGCAGTGGTCTGTACCTCCACACAACACCCAGCCAGGCCCCACAGGAACACATGGATGCTCCTATAATCCTGGTCCTCAGTACAGGTGACTCTCCACATGCCAAAAAGACAGTGAGGGCAGGTCAGGCTTTACCAGTGCCCCACTGCTCTCACAGAGCTGTTCCTTGTTTATTCACTTCTAATTTTCCCTTCACAGCCCTGATAAGAACACCCTGAGTCCCCAGAAACTTCTATCAGGATAGCCCACGCAGCAGTGAATATGAAAAAAATCAGCCTCCAAAGATCAGCCCCTACAGAAGCTGTGCTGCCCCATGGTCTGGCAGGGCCTGAGAAGGCTACAAGCTGATTTTTTTTAAATTTTAACCTTGCTTAACCCTTGAGCTTGGGCTACTTTCAGCTGCCCCAAAATGATTGATAAAAGACTGCACGGTATCACTAATCTCGGGGGCAGTGCAAGCTGTTTGGGTTCCCGTGTGCACATATGGAAGAGCTTTGGAGTGTCAGATCCAATACTCAAACGCTGTATCAGCAAAGGTGCAATGAAATTCACTTCACTGCTCCTTGAATATGTTATATTTAAGACTGCCCAGAAGAGGACTCAAGTCTCAGGGCCATTATTTGGTTAAAAACTTGGAGAAGTAATTTTCCCGCTTGTGCTATTAAGCATGTGGTTTTCTTTATTTTGAGATCTCACTTTGCCTGGGTATATACATCCATATATCTCACAATGCATGTATGGAAACCATACAAAATAACAAAATAGCCTTATGTACTGTTAGGGTTGGTTTTAAAATTTACGGGGTACAACACTATTTTTTTTTTCTTTTTTCTTTTTTTTTCTGAAAAGAAAAATTCTAAACCAGTTCCATATAGTTAATGTACTGTTTGGCCTCCCATTAAAAAGATACTATTAAACCAGTCACAAAAACACTAGCAAGTGAGTAAACGTTCAAACCACAAATCTCTCTCTCAACTCCTATGGGAAGGAAGTGGGTGGGGGACTCTACCAGTTTCAAAATGGCAAGATCATATATCAGAGGTGAATAATAATGTACAAAAATACACGTTTCAAGGAATAACACAAACTAGGAGAGGTAGAAGAGAAAGGACTTTAAGGGATGAAAAATCTTAATGCCAGTAAAACTGGAGATTCTGAAAGTGTAGGTCTTGCTAGTGGAGTGAAAAGAGAGAGAGAAAGAAAAAAAAGAGAGAGGAAGAGAGAGGGGAGGGGAGGAGAAAGAGGAGGAAAAGCAAAAAAAAAGAAAAAGAAGGAAGGAAGGAAGGAAGGAAGGAAGGAAGGAAGGAAGGAAGGAAGGAAGGAAGGAAGGAAGGAAAGAAGGGAGGGAGAGAAAGAGAGAAAGAGATAGAAAGAGAGAGAGAAAGAGAGAAAGAGAGAAAGAGAGAAAGAAAGAGAGAAAGTGAGAGAGAGAGAGAGAGAGAGAGAGAAAGAAAGAAAGAAAGAAAGAAAGAAAGAAAGAAAGAAAGAAAGAAAGGAGACTGAATGGGAGCAAAAGAGCAAAGTGACATCCACCCTGGCTGCAGCAATGCAAATGAGGACTCATTGAACTGGAGTGCACAAAGCACAACTGTATATTCCGTACACGAGACAGTTAAAAATTTGAACATAAGGTAGCATTTCCTTTATCATATCCCATAAAAATAGCAATTTGCTAAAGCCCTTGTAGCACAGTATGGAAGGTGGTGTATTTTACTGATAATGTAGAGATGACAGATAGTCCTATACTAGGAGGTTTCAATGGTGTCTTGCTGTATAGCATAATAAATTGTGAGGAGCAGAGACAGAGGACAGTGCAGGCAGGCACTGCTCCACCTCCAGTAGCCAAATAATTCAGCCCCGGCTCAGTAATTATGCTGTGTGAAAATATGGGATTAATTAGACTGGTACACTAACACACTGTAGTCTCATTAAAGGCTGAACAGCATTTTCATAGATACTGCCACTTGAACAGGGCTGCTGCTAATGTGAAAAGACAAAGTCTCTTCTTTTCACACTCCTTGCTTATTATCTTACTTAAGGCCACTTAAGCAAAGTTCCAAAGGCAGCCTGGCAGAAAGCCCTTTGTGGGATTTATTTTGTTATTTTACCTGTATGCCAAGGAAACAGAGGGAGTTGGTGGGGGGAAAGGGAAATGCTAACATTAGCAGTAACTTCAAATTCCCCTTTGCACCAACCAGAGTTTTTTTCTCCTTCCTCCATTTGTAATTTTTATCTCAGTCTTTTGGGGAAGGGAGCATGGGTTGAGGAGGATGATGTAGTGGACAGATATCTCAAAGAGAAAGAAATAAAAGTTGTCCCCCATTGCAAGTCTCAGCTGTTTGGTTTCAATTTCAGGGGTCAGTCTCTCTGAGGGATTTGCTCAGCTTGATGGGGGAGCAGGAGCCCCGTGCCAGTGCCTCATCCCAATGGAGAAGTGCTGGGGTAGGGCCTGTGTCTTCTGAACTGGGAAGTGATTAGCAAGCCAGAAGACATAATTTATGCTAAATAGTTACCATTTCACAATCTTTTATCTGCAGAGAAAAACCTCCTCCTACTCAGTTACTCCGAGCCACTGAAAGGGTCTCAGTCACCAAGAATGTCCAAATGTTGCCACACTCGTAATTATAACTCCGTTACAATTCTCCAAAGAATCCTGCACCTCGGAGAAAATTGATTATGGAAGGGCAGGACGTCTGTAACACAGCCTCTGTTAAACAAGCAGATGTCCTCCATCAGCTCCCCATGCTGCCCACACCCTGTGGGTCAGCACAGGCCAGATTGTCACAGTGTCCCCCAGGCCCCCTGCTCCCGTGGCTTCAGCCTGCCTGGGAACACCTGGGGATGCTTGCTGCAGCTGGAGGGAGGTGGGAATCAGGGCTGGCACTATCCAGCAGCTCCCGCTGGGGAGTGGGCTTGGTCCTTGTGTGCTTTAATTCTGGGTAAGTGGTGGGGATAGAGCCCGCTGCACGGGAAGCAGACTGCCACAGGGGTGTTAATATATAAAGCTTGTCCTTTAAAATTAACAGGCCTCTGTAAAGACCTCCTTCACCCTGCTCTCAGGAGAGCTATTAGAGCAGAGAGAGACTTTGCCACATACATAGGAAGGAAGCAAGGGGGGAGAGAGGCAGGAGAAGAGCCCAGAATATCCTGATGACAGACAATAATAGAGGTATCTGTGCAGAAATACTGTGGGCTTGGAGATGCCTTTGAAATAGGCAACGGTAATATTCAAGTCGGAGAAATAGCTGATGGTGAATAGACTGAAACCTGCTTTGTGGCTTAACAAAAGTGGGCAATAGAGAGAGGCTGACATGAAACAAGTCAGTTTGCAGCAGGCTCTAAGGTTAGCATCATTAGCAAAGGGGAGAAATGATTAGCAGTAAAAAGTAAGACGTTAAAAAGAGATTTAAAAGGAGACCTAGAGGGAGCTAGGGATGGGGGGGTGCTTTATTTGTACCTGAGGAAAATAAAAGATACTCAACCCAGACACATTTGAATATTCTCTGTTGCCTTTGCACATGGAAGTTTTATGAATATTTACCTTTTGCATGGTTTGAGAAAGAATAAATTCTTTGGCACTAGCATTGAAATTTGAGAGCAGATTCTCCTACCCATATGCAAATGCTCGTAAGAAATCAAGTGCAAAGGGCATCCCAAATAACATCCCTCCTGCAGGTAAGGGCTTTTCTTATCATCCCTTAGAAGTAAGGTGACTGATGGCCAGTGTGGTTGGAACCTTGTTGGTCTGAGTTAGGTATTTCAGACATGGCTTTAGCTCAGTTAGTTTGGAAACACTCAGTAGCACTTTTGCTCTGAAGTGACATTGGTCACTTTAAATAAACAGAATGTGTGCTCCTAAGTCTCTTAAGTGCTTCGGAAGCCATCAGCTCCTTACTCCCTGACTGCAGGTAGTGCTTTAGGGCTTTCGTCTTTAGATGGGGACAGCATGTAGCCAGCCAGGTTTCCTTTATGCTCACAGTCAGCATTTGTGTCCCTGGGGACAGGGGAGGAGAAATTTAATTTCTGGTGTCAGGTTTTTTATACATGTCTTCCAGATCACGAGTCCATTCACATTAGAGCATCCTCACTGAGACTGGTATAAAGGAGCAGAGTGGCTGTGGAGAGACTCGTGTCACCCACTGCGTGTGCCACTGCTCCACAGAGTGACACACCTCACGGCACGTTGGGACCCTCGGCAAGGAGCCAAGACACACAGCACTCTGCCAGGCACCACTGTCACACTGTCCAGCAGCTCTGAGGGCACTGCTGAGGAATTTTGCAGAGATGGTCCCCAGAAAGCCCTTCAGCTGTGCAGCAGTCAGGAAGCAGGCAAAAATGCATGAGATTTATTTGCACTTCCTTCTCACAGACATACTAAGGAAGCAGCTCACACTGAGCCAGGCAGCGAAGATTACAAGCCTGCATGCCTGATGTCTGCACATGTGTAATGGTGCTCTTGAGCTGTGCTGTCCACATAAATGGTAGGTACTATTCCCTCCCAGGACATAGGTTTCCTTCAGCTTTCACACACTTTAATCTCCAGGAAGCTAAAATACAAGCTCCCCAACTCCATTACTGGGGGTTGTTTCACTCTCAGCCCCACGTTTTTGCTGGAGACCTCAAACCCTTCTTAGCTGCAGGCAGGAGAAAAGCCAAGTGTGATAGCTGTGTCCCCAAAAGTGTGCAGCAAAGTGAGAAGCTGGTGTCATGACCAGCCCTGAGCGCAACCCTGAGCCACCAAGTGAGCTCACCTAGGGCAGCTCACTCAGGCATGGGGCAGCCACCATCGAGCTGAGGCCTCACCAGGAGTCTGGGGGCACTGGTGGTGGCTGTGGGAGGGCTCCTCCCAGCTGCCAGCTCCAGGCAGGCATCTTCTGCTTCCTGGCAGCTGGCATTTTCTCTGCTGGAACCACTCCCTGTGGTCTCCCTTCTGCTTTTCTGGCCATGGGGTCATCACCCACTCCTGGTGCTGCCTCAAACGAGTTACATCAGAATGAGTTCACAACCTTTGGATGGGAAGACTCAGAATAAGAGGAGAGATGGATGAGCAGTCCCCTACTTCCTGGGGCAAACCTCTGGTCCTTACAGCAGGAGCTCTACCTCCTTCCCACGATCCAGAGTACAGCAAGGGGTTAAACAGAAACACACAGTCCAAGTCCTGAGTAATGCCATAATGCCATGCCCCATTCCATGAGTCACAGGAGCAGGCTGCTGCCATAAATGTGGTCACAACACAGAGAAAATGCAGGACGCAGAATCGGGAGCATGGAAAGTTGTAATTGGCAACAGGCTACATGCAGACCAGAAGTGAGAAGAGTTGGGTTTTCCTCCTCCCAATGCTCCATCCCCACTATCCATCTGTCTCTGGTGATTGTCCAAAGGCTGAGGTGAAAGCCCAGCGTGCTGAACCCCGGCGCTTGAGTTGTCTGCAAGCCCCTGAACAAGTGCCTTTAGCAGCAGCACTCGTGGCCATAGCGCATGTCCCAGCTTAATTCCTGAATCTGGTGCTTGTTCACCACACCAGCATGAGCCTTTGGAGAACAACAGGTAAAATACTAATGGAAGGAATTATGGAAATGCAATTTTGACACACTGGCGAAAGAAGATGAGAGCTGATTATGAGACCTGTCAGCTCCATCCCTCTCTCAGCTCGTTGTGTCTGTGTGAATAGAGAAATCAAATTAAAAATGCTTGAATGCATTCTGGAATCCAAAGGGGAATGTATTGATCTGAAGATAAGGTCAGATACAGGCCCTTCAGTTTCTGAGTGGAGGGGGTGGAACTTCAGATTTGTATGAACAAGAGAGCAAGTATATCCAAGGCTGGCCAGAAAGGGACCCACTGTTATGTTCTTCCTTGTGAGAAATACATTTCCAAAGTCAGATAACAAAAACCAGCTGCCTTGAATGCCTATAGAAAGCACACCCCTGGGCAAACCTGAAAAACAGCATCCTTCAAACAACCTCTTCCAAGTGAAGATGAAAAGAAATAAAAATGATGTCAGCTGGCCAGAGCCCAGCAGGGCCGTGCAAGGTGTCCGCAGCCCCCTGGACCTGAGCTCACATCTGTGGAGAGGGAAGGAAGGTGGACCTCATCTTTCCCTAAGCCAGAAGGATTTAGTTGGCAGAGAGAAGAATATCAATTACCTGAATGTTAAAATTTTCCCCAAATTCTTCATCAAACTTCTCCATCAAACTTCTCCTGAGAATGTTCAGACTAAAAAATTATAAAAATATCATTTTCTGTCTGTGTCCCTTGTTATTTTTTGCACTTCATCTCAAGGCCCATTGCTGCTTCTTAAAGGGAAGAAATAGGCTTTTGACTGGAATAATGACAATTTGGAGGCCACAGTTTCGCTCTGTTGCAGATCTTTGCCTATTTCTGATATACATGAATTCAAAGGCTGGTGCTTAGATCTCAGACAGGATAAAGCCAATGTTTGCTTCAGAAGGATTTTCTTAGGGAAGAGTACATTTTTTTGTAATCGCAGAATGACATACTGCTCTGGGGTTATAAAGAGAATTTTATATTTAAAAAGCTATCTCCAAGATATGTGCTCCTTTTACTCAGCTATAAGCTAAGCAAAACAGAAGGAGAGAGAGAGAGAGAAAATGAGAGAAAATGAATTAGCTTGAACTTTTGCTGAGATAAATATGGCCTGATCTTTTAAGTTCAGTTCATGCAAGCAATCTCCCTGAAATTGGGGTTTTACCCATGTACTTGGAAGCAGACCTTGGCCCCATATGGCTGAACACTAAAAAAAAGAGTTTTCAAAACATTAACTAAATTTGGCTGTAATTAGAGATGGGACTCTGCCAAATACCTGCCTCTCTTGGTCTCCACAACTGCCCCTGAAGTCATGCATGGCATGGCTACGTCAGGGTTAGGTGCCCTGGGAATCTCTTGTCCCTTCTCCTGGACACATCAAATCCGTGCAGCTGCTGGTGCTTCTGGCAGGGGTCTCAGGACCTCATGGAGTAATGCTGGCCATGGCAATGCAGTGCATTGGGCTGAAGGTAAACTGGGTTGCCAGAGCTTTCACCTCAGCTGAGCAGTGAGGGGAGATCAGTGTAGGGGGGGAAAGGCTTTCACTCTGTGCCTTGGTCCAGAAACAGCAAAACTGACTTGTGTGTGCAAAACAGCAAGGGACACACTGGCCTCTCCTCATCTGGCAGGAATTTGTTAAAGCAAGAGGAAGGCAGAGGGTGTGAGTGTGTGTGCACGTGAGTGCATGTGCAGGAGAAGCAGCACACTGTGCCTCCCTCTGCCCCTACCCCCCTTTCTTTGCAGAGGTTTCAGATCATCTGCTTTTCACAGGCATTGAAAACTAGGGGGAAAACTGAAGCCGGATTCTGACTGGAAGCTAATGTAGTCTACATGCAGCAGACATCTAATATGATGTTATTTATTCCCATAGATCTGTTTATTTTGTTTTCAATTTACCAAACCCTGTGACACATTCCCAAAGGTACCTTGTTGTACAATACGTTGCACACAGTAAGATATTCAGCCTAATTCACTCTTTGTTTTGTTTCAGTTCAGCTGCATGAGGGCACAAATGCATCTGTGTTATATCTTCTCCTGTGACTGATGTTGCAGACTATTGCCATAGGGTTTTGTGAAATGGGATCTTAGTTAATCTAGGGCATTGTCTTTGTAGTGCTAAATTCTTATTTGCAAACATAATGTTCTGGCATTGATGCAACAGGGGAACATTCACTGTTTTTTTCTTGTTTGGTTTCTTTTTTTTTTTCTGTTTAGAATAGACTCTGTGTTTTTAATAAACTTTTATTCTAAAGCTTTTTCTCCCTATTCTGCATCTGATCTGAGGCATTTATAACACATGGCAACATGTCAAATTGATGTCTTTAGCAAGTCAAGCCAAATATTCATAAAACCCATGTGCCCAAACAGAAAATGTATACTGCTAAGGAGAAAAGTACCTGATATTTTTAAAGCATCTGCATGAAGGCAATGCTAGCCTTTAAACATTCACACACATACAGACACATACATACAGAAAAGATTTTGAAAAAAATTGTCTGTCTATACCCTGGAAGGATGGTATCACTTAGAAATCAATGGCCCTCCTTTGCACTTTGTAGAAAGCTCTCATGTTTTCATTTTTCTTTTATTTCAGGAACGTGTTGTTCTTCAGTATACTGAGGACCTGGTCTGAGGAACTGGTGCAGAATCAGAAATTCCAAATTTGATATTACAGAAGTGTGGTGCAGACAAAATTTGCTGTAAACAGGATCTGGAACAAATTTGATGAGATTGTGAAAAAATGAAGATGGGATGCAGATTCATTAATAAACAGCCTGTGGGTAGTGAGCATTAAGCCTGATTGATCACAATTACTGCAGTTCATAACTGGAAAACCAGACGTTGGAGGACATGCACAAGGTAAATCTGGTCTGACATCAGAGCTGAGCCTCATCTATTTATTGTGTGGCAACTACAGAAATCCAGCTCTTGCTTGTGATGGGTATGTTTCCATAACAGCATTTAGAGTGGTTTAATTTTCACTTCAGCAGTCTTTCAGACTGATTATCAAAGGAGCTTTCTCAGAAAGCTGCTTGGATGAAGAAACCAGATCTCCCACACTTGCCTTGTCTGGCACAGCAGAACTGGGGGTTTCACGCTGAATTAACACCCAGAGCACTGTGCAAGCAGATGACTCCTCATCACCAGCTATTCCTGCAGGGAGCTGTGCTCATCTCCTTGGGGGTGCAGGCAAAACAGGCCCTGTGAGCTGCCACTTGCCCAACGGGGCAGCTCTCTACTGCATGGCTGGGTGAGTGTGTTAGGTGAGCAACCATGGCTGACAGGTGAGTTAAGGATCTCCTTGTAGGAGCACTCAAAGCCTGGCTCTTCCCATTGTGCCAGCTCGTGCACTAGAGAAAACCCCATGCAGTATTATTGCCTGTATGTGTAACAGTCCAGTGCATGTGTAACCCCCAGGCTTCCTATGCAGAAAGGGAAATTTTCTGTTAGGTGTCTGCAGCAGGAACCCCCAAAGCCAACAGGAGCAGTCAGGGGCCAAGGAGAAGAGATGTGGTGCAGCAGTGAAAAAAAAGAAATGCTTGTTTCTGCCCAGTGCACACATCAGGCCCTGGTATCTGGTTTGTGGGTACACCAAGCAAGCTCACAATGAGGGACACCAAGGGCCATTGGAGTCAGAGAATCATATTTGGGTTGGAAGGGACTTTAAACATCAACTGTTTCCAGCCCCCCAGCACAGGCGGGGATACCTTCCACTAGAAAGGTGTTATGATGGTAACATACCAGGGATATCTCCCTATTTACCTAAGCCTTAGAAAGCTAATGTCTGTGTTAGCTCAAATGAGGTCCCACAAATGCTTGGAGATCTTCCTCTGTACTCTGTAGCTCTCCATCTGTGAAAGAAGAGAAACATTTCCTCATACCTTAGTGGGGCTAAAGGAGGACAAAGCCGTGATGGCTTGGGAGGCACTCAGACACCAGAGTGACAAGTACCAGAAGAAATGACCACAGAAAATGACTCATCCTGCCTCTGGAGCAGGCTTTCAACAGCACGCAATAAACCAGGCACGGGGCCACCCACTAAACCACTGAGACAAATGATTGAAAAGCTGTTTTGAGTGAGCCCCTGCACCCATCTGTGGCATGGCAGAGCTCATCCCCTGCACTGCTCGGGTGCAGTCACTCCCATGCTGCAGATGAACCATGGCTGGGCAGCTGGGACAGGAGCCTCACTCTGGCTGCTGACTGTCAAGTGAGGTAGCAGGAGCTGAGTCATGAACCCACCTTAGAAAAACAGAGGAGAAGAAATGGATCCCTGATTCTTTGCAGGGGCTTTGAGGGCTCACTACTGGAGTAGGGCCACTTTAGGTCTCTAGTAGAAGGCCCAGCAAATGGGGGCTAGAGGACAAACCTGGCACCCAGGGCAGAAGAGTAGACTGGTGAGAGTTTCTGCCACATTTGCACTTAGTTTATGAATTTTGGAGTTAGATACCAACAGGCTAAAAGAGAGAAAGAGTTTATTATCTTCTCTTGCTGACTCCAACAGGCATGGTGGCTAAGACTTCTCTCCTACTCCTTGGCAGCCAGTTTTTGACCACATCAGCCATGTCCCACAGATCATATCACAGCCCAGCAAGACACTTTCTGCAGTAGAGTGTTCCACCAGCAGGATGACCAGGTATGCAGCTAGTCTGTTAGAGCCAGACCTTCACCTGCAGGAACAAGAAATTCACTCATGGAATTGAGGAAAATAATAACAAAAAGAAGTCAGGGGATCTAGAGACTCTCATAGGTCACTCAGCATTTATTTTGTGGATCCAAGGTGCTAGACAGAAATGCTCCTGGAAATTTCTTCTTCCATTTGCTTTAAATATCTGCAGTACCTGCTTTTGCTGGATTTTATCATCAAAGCTTGCATATGGATCTAAGGCCGGAGTCTGAGCAGAAACGCCCCACATGGTGCCTAGCTGCTCTAAGCCAAGGCAAGACAGCCATCCTGGTGTTTGGATGCACCCCTCTAGGTTTCCCTTCACCTGCCATCCCCATGAAGCTGCTGCCAGCCAACAGTGCCGTTACGTCTGTTCAGTGCCACCACAGCACCAACCTCTCTGCTGCACCAGCAGGAACAGGCAGTGGGCTTGGGACATACATGTCCCTATCTGGGTCCTCAGGTACAAACACAACCCCAGGCTTCTCTTTGCTTTTTCCTTCTTGACCTTGAATTAAACCACAAGAATAAATCAGCTGAATTATCTGCTCTGCAAATACATAGGCAAAGCTTACGGACTCCAAGCAAAAATGAGTAGAAGGAAGAGCAAGGCTGAGAGGATGGCCAGATGTCCCTAGCCAGAAATCCTCCTGGAGCTGGGCATCTGGATTTCACAGCTACCAAGCACCAGCAATCACCACCATATGCTGAGCAGAAAACACAAACCTGTTCTACACCTCCAGCGACAGAGTAACACATTGGCAGATAGAAGAAGCTTAGCAGGATTTGGGGGAAAGTCCTGAAAATCTCTCAGAGTAAGACATCTGCTAGCAAGGACTTTATTTGCCACAGAAAGGAGTCCTTTCCTTCCCCTGGTGACCCACTATACCTGGATGAGACATGTCTTCTCTGTGGGTGTCTCCCCTCATGGGAATCTGGAGATGTTAGAAGACCACTCCTGACCTGGAGTGCTTACAGCATTTGTGATGGCCAGATCTCCAAACCCAACACTGTGTCCTGCATGGCACCACAAGGTCAGTCACCTGTGTCTGCCCTGGGCATTGGTGGAGAAGAAAGAGAGAACAGAGAGGGGGAGGGAGTTGTGTTTGGGTTCTGAGTAGGTGCTGGAAAGGAACATTGGGTTCTGCCTCCCATTATATCTGCTCCTTGTCTTTCAGCTCTGGTGTGTGTGGCTTTGTTACGTGTGAGCAGTTGTGGCTTTTGATTCCCGATAATTCAGTTATGTTTCTGCTCTCAGAAGGTCCTTGACAAGCTCAGTTCCTAGCAGACCAAGAAACAAAGGTTCTGACTCCTTCCCTTGCATTTGCTCAATCTTTCTTTCTCCTTTGTCTGACCAGATGTCTCCTCATGACACTCAGCTTATCCAACCAGACCTCCCAGGGAGCTGGACTACTTTCAAAATCTCTCTTTTTGAGCATTGCACGGATCCTGAGGCTCATGACTACTTACATATCATGAGATGCATCCCAGCAGAGGCAACTAACTAATCACCCATTCTTCTGCTCCCTGAACAACCGTGTGGTTCACTTCCAAACATGACAAACTGGCAATGGGAATCTCTGTGTAGGATCTCCAAGAAACAGAATCAAGACATGCAAAAGCTGCAGTAAGCAATGAGGATTCAAAGCAGCAAGAAAGGATGATTCCAAGCAGCAAGAGTGATCAGAGGTTTGGGGAATATGGAAGAAAAAGCCACCCCAGAATTAATCTACTACTGCCTGGGGGATTGCTATTCTTACTCATCAGAAATTCCCAGAACCCGATGGCTCTCAGTTAACACTGACCTCCGGGGCAGGACTACGCAGTACAACTGGTCGTTCAAAGTAGCCTTGATAAATGTGTTGCTGCCAGAAGACAAGAATGTGTTTTAAACAAGGTCAGGTGTCCTGTTACATTGCAGGACATAATCCTGGTTTGTGTATACATACACATCAATTTCAATTGCATGTTACGTGCTTGATCTACCTGTCTACGGTGAATCTCTGCTTCTCCATCACTGCTCCCAAATCCTTGGCCATCATTTAAGAACATCCTAAGAGGAAAAGTCAAAGCTGGTTTTGTACAAGTGGAGGTACTGGCTTGTCCTCTTCCTGATCAAAAATTTCAAAAATTATCTTCTGATGATGGGGAAAATCCCATTATATTCTACCATATTTAAAAAACCCAAACCTTTAAATATTCACTGTGGGTGGGTTTTTTTGTTTGTTTGGTTTTTGGGTATTTATTTATTTTTTTTATTTTTATTTTTTCCCAGTTAAAAGAAAGGCCTGGTTTCCTTTGCTGGGCGTATTAGATACCTGACCTAAATAGCAAAAAAAAAAAAAAAAAAACCAAACCAAAAAAAAAAAATCAAATCCAAAGCAGTACCTTACATGCTCAGCCACTGAAGGAATCAGTTCCAGGTCAAGGGCTTCCTTAATACATATGAAGGACCCTGCGTTGCTGTCCCGATTACACACACAAGGCAGATTCCACAGTGGACTGCATTTGGTCTTGAAGGCCTATTTTCCCCACAGTTTTATTTACCATTCTTAAAAAGGATAAACAGAGGGCCATGTGCTTACATCTTTTGAAGAGCACATTTCCTCATGCTCTACAAGAGGCTTCTTTGAGCACTCATCATTCACAACTGTGCTCTTGGAAGTTCTAGCAATATTTGTTTCAGGTAAGTTTATTTTTATATGATTGATCGAAATCTCAAGCTGCAATTAAGAAAATTGCAGCGAGAACCATTAAAGGAGTAGCGTCATTTTCTCCCCTTTCCTCTAAAATGTCAGGTTTCAATGTCACCGCGAGATAACCCAATCGCGTGCTGGTACACCCGGGCTGGAGTCAGCTGAAAACCGTCTGCAGTACTAATTACAAACGACTTGAAATAATGACACCAGGCAGAAGGAAAATGAAAGGCCCTGGTCCCTATCACTTACCCGCCCAGGTGTGTGCACAGAGATGCAGGTTATTGTGGAGCCGTCTCTTCAGTAAATACACAAACATCCATCCCCACTTGTAGAGCAGGCTCAGTCCCTCCCCCATCTCCTTCTGTCTCTCTGCCCTTTCTTTCTCTCCAATTATAAACCAGCACCAGGTTTTCTCATCAGCCATCTCCATGTCTCCAAATGGCTTTTCAGTGTCAGGCCTATCAGGAAATTAACTCATCATGCAGTGACAGCTGCTAATTTTTTCCCCTTACATGTCAGATGGATCGCCTGCTGAAGCTAATAATGAATCACCAATCCCTGATTAGAAGGTGCTTCCGAAACATATAACTGCCATCCGAGCTAACTTTTTTCTTCATATAAAATGATATCACCCTAGAGGAGCAGAAAACGAATTGTATTCTTCAACAAGATAGAACGGGGGTAGCCTGAGTGAACCACACACTATCTTAAATTATGGGCTAATATTGCTCAGTAAAATAAGTGAAAACTCACAGCTCTTCTCTGTTTTGCCAAATGAATGACCTTTTTTTTCTGTTACTTAATCGTCTCACTTGAACTAACTTAGTTCCAAGTTTCAATCTTCACCCATCTCTCTTTATTCTGTTTACAGCTTTTGTGCTCAGGAAGTCTTCTGAGCAGGGAAAGTCAGAGAAAAGCTCCAGAGATTGCTTTATGAGGCCTCTGCCTACCACAGTGCCAGCTCCTTGTACTGCTCTGCAAGCAGCTCCAGCCCCATCTCTCAATTCCCAGGATTTTCTGAAGGGGACTCACCTGCATTTCAAGCACAAGTCCAGCTCAGGGCCAGTCCAAGGCACAGGAACTTTTAACACAGAGATTCCTACAAGTTTTTACATGAGCTGAATCCACTGCCCGTGAAAATCACCAACGTATTTCTTCTGGGACTCAGAGCTAACACTCCTGGTATTAAAGCAGCGTTTATAAATGACAGCAGTGCTTGCAGGACTATGCACAATCCACGTGTGCATAACAACAGCACCTTAACTCCCTGACTCATCCCACTTCCACAGCAGAGTGCAGCTGGGATTCAGGCAGGTACGTTGCTGTGGGCCCTTTAGGTGGTGTTGGGTTTTGGGTTCTTTTCTTTTGTTATAGGAAATATATCTCTAAATATTGTTTCCAGCTATCTCTTATGTCCCATTTTTCCCCAAAGAGGGAGCCTGAATTCAGAAGCCAGGATACACTGCCTTAGGAGGTGTGTGTCTGATTCTTATGAAATGGAGGGTGAAACTGCTTGCTGGAAATATCTCTTCTTTCTCTGTCTTCACTTAGGATTTTTGGTTCACTTTTGGTGGTGTTTGTTTTAGCTTGGTTGGGTTTTTTTTAATTTCTTTTTTGTTTGTTTTTAAATTTATTTATTATTTATTTATTTTCCCCTTGCATACTAGTTCCATCGTTCTTAAATTCTTACATTTTCACCTGTTTGGCCATCGTCACTGTAAGTATAGTGACATCAGTATAATCCAACTTCATTAATGCTTATTCAGAATGGATAACAAAGAGAAAATTAAGCCATTGGCTTTGGCAGTCAGAATATCAGGAGGCAACTGACTGACATGGGAATACTGCCCCCTCAACAATCACTTCCATTACAGCACAGCCCTTGAATTCTCTGGAGACTGGCAACTGAAGGTATTCAAGCCAAACAGCAGAACACACTTGCAGTGAATAGCTGCCTGGGCTAGGCACCTTCCTAAAGGCACCACACGGGTTCTGTGATGCTCCAACAGTGGACGCTGCCTGTGGCAAAGGGCCCTGGCAGCTTCTGAGCCTGCTCCCAGCCAGGTCACAGCTGCCTCACCAGCTCCATGCACGGCCTTTGGAGGCTCAGGGCCTTTTCACGTGCTGCTCTACTCTAAGTGCCTCCCTCTGCTGCCCAATCTTCCTTCCTCTCCAAGGCAGAAGGCATGGAAATGCTTGGAAGACCTATAGAACAATCCAGCTCATCTCCCAGATTATGATATGGGACAATGCCAGGAGCTCTGGCACAACAGGGAGACAAATGCCAGAGATGTTAGGCGCTGGAAGAGACCTGCCCTGGCCTCAACTTTCAGTGTATGGCAGAGCATTTCAGCATGGGGCTGAGACAGTCCATGGAGTCCTTAAGCAGAACGACAGCTCAGGAACGAATGTCACCCTTGATTTCTAATCTATATTTGTAGGGCACTAATAAGTTAACTTTAAAGTGCACATTAAAAAGAAAAAAAAAAAAAAAAAGGCCCTAGGAAAATATTAGCTTTCCTGATCAGGCTGCACTCAGAGAAAGTATCGTTAACCTGAGCTCCCAGGTAATTACAGCACATGGTAGGTTACTGAATCCTTTCCAGTACTCCCAAGCACAGGAACATCTACCACTGGGGCTTTTTTTTTATGCAAAGGTCTGCTCTTTTCATTGTGCATACAATGTGATTGCTGGTTTGACACTGCAGGCTACACTGGTTTTATGAAGGATTAAATGCCACCTGAGACATATTTATCCTAAATAAATCACAAATGGTAAACTGCAGCATGTCAGTGTCAACACCCTGTACTGCAGCAGAAAGGTTAGCCATACAGGACTAAGCACAGCGAAGAATTAGCATCCAAGCTGCAAGACCACAGGGCTACAGCTAACAGGAGAAATGATCAAGAAGAAATATTTCCACTGAAAAACATTCAGTTTTTTGAACATCTGTGAGAGTCTTGCAGAGGGCCATCATTTTGTAAAGGTCACCTTTTTCCTGATAACAAACGGGAGTTGATCCTGTCACTGTTTGCTGAAGACAGTATTTAAGAGTAAGTGAACAGCTTGTCACTTTTAAGAAAGATGAGCAAGTCAAACTCGCCTAATTATGAATCTTGATGTCTAACTTGAAATTTACTTTTTTGGGGGTTTGACAAAGATACAACCTCAACTCCTGGAAAATAATAAAAATTGAAAAATAATAATAATAGAGATGAAGAGGCAGCAGGATCTTATAGCCCCAGAATGAAGCACCTTTTCTCAGCAGCCCTATCAGAAAATGCATTTTTAAGCAGTTGCTTCAGGAAGGAACTATTGTTTTACCCCACCCCAACTTTCTTACAGTCGATAATTTTAAGATATTAAACATGATAGGAAACCCAGTTATCTCTAGAGTCAGCATGGCTTATACCCTAAACACTTACACAATTATATTAAGCATGCATGAGGCACACTTCAGAAATTAGATTCTTTTATCTTTATCTATCTAGCAAGCTAGAGAAAGGAAAAGAGAAAAGAGAAAATGCACAGACATAACAGATAGCATTCGTTTGCTCCTGCTGAATGCCAGTTCTGTTTATTGTTTAATATTAAAAATCATGATGCTTCATTTTAATGCTAACATTTTATTTGAAAGACAAAAAAAAAAAAAATCCCCAAACCTTGCCAGTTTATATTTTACATTTTTTCTAAAGAAACAGAAGCAGTTTTATCATGAAACAAATCTTTTCAACATGAACTTGCATTGAACAATTGCAGTATATCCACAAGTAAATAACTGACATTCTGGACTAAGCAAGAAATACAAGGTCACCTTTTTTTCCCCCTACTTGTTAATGTCAACGCCAGAATTTTCTTTTAAAATCCTCCTAACATTTGAGAAGTAGCTCACAAAATGAACTGCAAAATGGTATTTATATGAAGCACTAGTTATAAGAAAAGCAAAACACTGACAGTGACAACATTTTTTTCAAAAAATGCACATTTCTTATGTAGGACTCTCATCTAAAATTAAGTGGAAGTTACAGGCATCAAGTTCTTCTTCCTGAATATGTATAATCAAGGATTTTCTGAAGTGTAGCTTTTTTGAGCTCTTCTTTAGGGAAAGTCTTATGTGTTACCATGAAAGAGTAAAATACTATGAAAACTTTCATTTTAGATGCAAAAAAATCCTTATTTTGATGACATATTTTTAGCCAAGCATGTTTTGAGTAAGATTTTAGAAAGCAAAATGTCACCTATTCTACTTTAAAATGAAGAAGGGCACCCAATACTGTAGGTATGCTTTCCTGTTCACCTTGCTATTGTGGGGTTTGTATCTTTTTGCATATTTATCTGTTCACAAAATGTACATGTAAGTGCAATTATTTTACTCCTGTGATTATGTTATACAAAAAACGACAGAAGGCAGGGAATTACCCTGAGATAAAACAACGTTAAGACAAATACATCAACAAAGAAAGCACTGAACAGAACAATTTCTACTTTGGGTGGGGGGCTTTTTATCCTGTTTTGTACCCTAGTATGCTTTTTTAATAATAATCTCATATAATAGTTCTTAGAGCTATTGTAACAAAACTGTATTATCCTCTTCAGTGAACTCCTCCTATCAGCAGGATATGTATTTGTTACCTGGCTTGGAGGAGGTTCTACTGAGAAGGCTTTACAGAACACGTTCCAGGAACACAGTGCCTCCATGATTCTGGTAATATCCGGCTCTGCTCTGCACCCTGCCTACGAGCAAAGATTTTCATGCTTCTTGTACTTTGTTATAATCTCTCTGGCCTTGAATTACCTGTGAGCCACCCTCTGTATAAATGACCATGCTTGTTAACTGTTCTCTCGCACTATCAGGGGCTACAGCTTCGGCTTTGATAGCAGTACCAGCCTGCAGAATGTCTTGGGACTCAGCTGTCTCTATCACAGCGTGTGAGTACACAGCAGGCTCATCCTGCATGTCTGGTGGCAATTCTGTGACGATGTAGTGCGTTGCACCTTCAGAGAAGTCACCATCAGAACCCTGAGCCATGGCTTGAGCTAATTCTTCACTGACAATAATCTGAGATATTTGTCCATCCGACTCCACTAAATCCATGTGTTCGCTCTGCACGCTGAGCGTGTGGCTACCAGCTTCCTGCATAATAATTTGAGAGCCTTCTCCAGCTACCATATGCACAGTCCCTTCCTCATTTACAATGACCTGGGTGACACCTTCTTTCATAAGCTGGTCGGCTGCAGCCGTGTCACACACAGCAAACTGCAACACTCCTTGCACCATATTCTTGAAGGCCTGAGCCTGAGCTCTCTCCTGAGATGCAATTATAGCTGACGGGTGCACGACTCGTGTCACTACTTCCATAGGTTTGGTATCTTCCTGAGTCTCCTGAACTTCATGGAACATTTGTATTTCTTGTCCCTCTGCATCACTGGGAATGCTGGGCATCTCTGGGTTTGGCATTTGCAAGAAGTCCTTGTGACCAGACCTGCATCTGTCAAGGAGTCCAGATTTGTTTTCTGCTTCGCCCAGCTCTGTCACAGCACAAAGCAGGGCATCTAATGCCGAGGAGGACTCCGGAGGATGGACTGTAGCCTCAGAAGCATCTAAAACGTCTTGTCTCATTATCTGCTGCAGTACCGTGCTACTGGAGTCAGGAACTGCGTCTATTTGCACGGCCTCCTCCATGTCAGCTCCCGCTCCTTCGACCACCACCACCTGTGTGGCACCATCTGCTAACTGCTCCGTGAGGATCTGCTCCGGAACCACACTGCTCACGTGGGAGCCGTTTTGGTTTGTAGCTATGACTTGCCCGTCCTCCGTAATGTGGACCACCCTGGCCATCTGCCCGGCCATGGCCAGCGTCTGCAGGGTGGCCGCTGCTGTCTCTTCCACGGAAGCGTCGATGGCGAAGTCGCCGTCGTACCCTTGAATAATAATGAACTGCTGAACTTCCTCAGGGGACTGTGGCTGTCTCCTGCTGCCCCGAAAGGCCTTCTCCTTCACTGGAGAAACCTCTCCCAGTGCTGCCGCGGTAAAAGGGCTTGTGGTTTCCACAAAGGTTGCTCCTTGTCCCTTCAGTCGGCACTCATAGGACTTGGACACAATGCCTACAAGACAAAATACACTCTTAACGTGGTATCATGGCAAGTATCAGTTCATTACTTTAACAAATTGTAGCTTAAATGGAAAAAATTCCTTGACAATTTTTAGATTTCATTGACAGAAAACATAGATAAAAATGAGCAAATGAACAAAACCTATTTGCATGTTTTCCAAATAACATCTTTACAGGTTGAAATAATTGCTGACTGTAACAATTCTACAGCTTACTAACAATTTAAACGTGTTTTTTAAAATATCCTGTACAAAAAAGCCCAGATTAGATGCAGTATACAGTTAAAAGCCACATCTTTTCAAGAAGATCCTATTGGTGATATTTCAGTACTTCAGTAATGAATTTTAGGATTGCATATTACATTAAACATATCTTAGTGTGAGAAACTGTGGCTGATCTTCTTAATACCCTGCTTTTGTTGGTGAGGTGATTGCCATGCTTTCATTTTGATGCCATTGTCCTCCCCTTCCTTTTCCATCCATCATCTTTCTCCAGCTCATGTAACTGACTCAGTCACTTGCACAGTTACCTGGAGAAAATACTCGGTAGTTTTCTTACCCTAAGCAGGATGATCTATAAAATCTATTCCAGAGAACCCCCAACTACACATCTTAATTATTTTTGCATGAAATCAATTAACAAACTGTAATACCTGTAACCTCCATATTCCAGCTACTTGCTGTGCCACCCAGTTTGGTTTTGTGTCATTGAAGGTTTCCCTCTCAATTCTCACCACTAACAATAAAGCTTCAGCAGGGCAAGCGGTGCCCAAGGCTGTACAAAGTCAAGGCCATCACCCTCCAAAGCATGGCCTACGTGCTTTCAGGAAGACATAAATGAGCGGACCCTGTGGCCAGCTTTGTGGATGTCCATGGAAGGATAGCTCTATCCTTCCCTGTCTCCCCATGGCAGTGCCATCCAAAAGCCCCAGGGAAGCTTCTCCATGTGCTGGGAGCAAGTTGTGGGACACAACCAGTGCACACAGAGAAAAGAGTGGATGCTTGACATTGCAAACAAGGTGAGGGTCTAACGACAGATGGGCCTTGGGAAGGCTGATTAAGTTCATGCTGCTGAGACTGCCCATATCCACACTCCAGTTTAAATTCACCTACACAAACTGAAATCACATGTCTGGAATAAAAGTTGCAGCTTCTTACCACTAATGCAAATAGATATGCCATGGCTTGCTTGGGATAAAAACAGGAAAGAAAAAAAAGTGACACTTACAGTGAAATTTCAGGCTAGCACTATACTTTCCAAGCCAGTTCTAGTGAACAATGTGCTTCACTGAACCCAAGAGACCAAGAAAATTGTACTAAAGCTGGTCTAAGGGGGCTCTTTCATTCAAAGCATAGAGCTGTCAGACCCTAAACCCACAGAGAATTAAAATGGGCTTAAAAAAGAGACTCGTTTGCTTAAAGGTAAGTTCACACTTAGAAGCTGATTTATCTCAAGACTGAATACTTGGCATCTTGCAGACTCTAACTTGCTATGTTAAGACGGATATCAAGCTACAATTCCAAAATAACATCAATAATTAAAAGACCGAGGTCTTATACTGATATCTATCTATCTATCTATCTATGCATCCATCCATCCATCCATCCATCCATCCATCCATCCATCCATCCATCCTTTTTTCAATTACAGAGCTTCTGGTAGAGAACTGTACTGTGAAGCACAAAGAAGACATTTTGTCAAGCTGAAAGGCGGCAAATCACCTTCTCGAGTCTAAACTGATGCCATACAACTTTCTTATTCCTAGTTTGTAAGGCAGGTTACCTTTGGAAAAGAAAATTAACGATTCCAAACCATTAGAGTGTTTGTTTCCAGGTGATCCTGCATAAAAATCTGGCACATGCAGTTGAACTACATTTTGTCAGGTATAAGCAAGAAATAAGCTTACTGTGGTATATAACTGGTTCTTATTCCCACTTTTCCTCTGCTCTCTGTAGGCACTGACATTCACACGACCCCCCAAAGAGCAGAAAAGTAGGAAGGGGAAATCAACATAAAATGACAATTATCTTAGCTCCTCCACATTTTGTAATAGAGTATAAGTAATTAATTCTCTCAGGAATCTTGCTTTGTTGACAAGATAAAAGAGGAGCCTGGCAATGATGTGGCACAAAATCAAAATAACTCCACAAATCATGCATTTTCCACTGGATTTCAAAATCAAAATAACTCAACAATCATAATTTTCACATGCACATACACCAAAATCATGACATCTTTCTCCAAAGATCATCATAACTTATGTACAGGACACAGCATCAGTGTATTGAGGAGAAGGGAAAGAAAAAGGAAATTCACTGTGTTTTCATCTCCTCAAATAAATGCCGTGCCTGTGAATCTATGCAACTCCAGTCTTTACTGTGCAATTGAATGGGAAGTCTCCTGGGTGAAGAGCTATCCGGTGAATCCCTTGCAGCACTGATAATTATGCCATTCTGACTGCTTACTTAATCTATTTGAATCCAGAGGTGAGTTAAGCCACTTCCTGACCATTAAAGTAAACTACATGGGTAAATACTGCTGTCACTAAGGGGTGTGATGAAGCTTAACTACACCAACATCTTAACCTCAGCTCAGTGCAACCCCAGCTATTCCATCACAGTTCATAAATGCGATTGCAGGTCCATCTTTTGATTCAGCAATTTAATAACTTCGAGTGCTGTCAGTACTGCTTTGAAAAATGGCTCCTATAAAATGTAACAGCCTCAATCAGATTGTAAAAGATTCACCCACTGAAGATTCCTCCATTTCAACTATAATGAATTAATGTTGAGCTGTGTAGAAGTTCAAGTGTCATTTAAACTAATGTGAATCTACTGTAACTTTAAATTTTAACTGGACTATGACCAAGAATTTACTGGGAACATCAACTTCAATTTTAGTGATTTTTCATGGTAAATACGAGCTGCAGATTTTACTGGTTTTCTTTTAACAGTGAAAAGCCAAGTAGGGAAGATATTTAGAAAACAAGAGATTTTGAGGCTTAGCTGCTATTCCTATAATGAAGCACTGGAATCCAGCACAACATCTGTAGGAATTTTTATGCATTTAAGGAACATGTCACATTATTGGACTGTATGTAGTAACAAACCATGTTGTCCCAGTAAATCCAGCCTGCCTCTTGCCCCCTCTTAATGGTTAAAGAGAAGGGGTAAGTGTTGGCTGACACAGCAAACATAAGCTGCAATACAAGCCCACATTAATATTAGGAAAAGTGGACTTGTTGCTGATTGCATGTCATTGCAAATTAAAAAGATACACAAATAGGCATTAAAATGACAAAATATAATGATACAAGAGCTCATATTCAGACAATTTGTAAGGAGGTGTTTCATATCTAGGGGTGCAATGATCAGAGAATTGGTTTCTTTCCAAGAAGTCTGTCATTTCAGCACAGCCATTATTTATCAGTTGGAGTCCTGAGTGACTGTTAGTTTTTTATTTGAAAATGTCAGGATATTTTAGACATTAAATCCATATTCACTGGTTATTTTAATTCTCTGAGACCACGAACTCCTGAAATAGGGCTAAAAGAAATGCTTTGATGTTTAATGTGTGCCTGGGAATCTAGAAATAGGGCTTAGTACCTTTTCCCCTCTCTCTTGCTCAATACCTGACTTCCTTTTGTGTGTCTGTTTTATTCTTTTGTTACTGTCATCATTTGTTCCCCACAGAATAAATACCTTATTCTTTTGTTAAGCTTACATTTAATTAAAATGTACAGGATTTGTGCAGTAAACTCGAATGAAACAAATAAAACAAGGGCCCCCTCTCTTGAAGGCATACGTTGTGAATGAAAAATGTCATTACAGACTAAAAAATTTTGCAGTAAACAGGGCCTACAGAGAGAAGTTTCCCCCGTAATGACATCCATAAAATACACAAATGGCACTTTTAGTACCATCCTGAATATGGCATTTTCTGTGCTCTACACACAATCTAAATGGTTTGATCATAGAGCATAATACTCCATTGGGTTTATAGAACAATCAATGTTCCATAAAATGATGTATTTATCCAATAGTAGGCTCAGCAGTTACTGGTGTATGACATTGTAGGACACTGGCTTTGTACTGTTCAGCAGCACACATGCTGGCTGTAAAACTTATCTAACACTACTTCAACAACTTCATCTCATCTGTGTCAAGTAATTTGTTGAAGCCTCAGCTTGGTTTAAAAAAACTTGTAATAAAAATTCATAGAATTTTCAGGAGAATGAAAGCTGATGACAATAGAAAGGTCACATTGTGGCGCCACTCGTGGGGTCGGGGGTCAGCTGCAGTTCTAAAACAGAAAGTAGATTTCATGCATCGTGTAGCAGATAAAGATGGCATTAAGGAGACTTGTCTCAGAAAGAAACGCGTAATGCGTGAGGAAAGTCTGGGCTAATATTATATGTAAAGCACCACCTTGCTCTCAGCCAGCAGCCTCTTTAGAATTCTAATCCTTCCCCAAAACTTGAAGCAAGTGGCTGTGTGTGCTAAGGCTGGGCTGAGGACATCCTTCACAAGGAGCACCTTTAGGACAAAGCAGTAAGTCATAAATGAAATAATCTATTATGACGACGGAAATGATCTGCATTTACACATCTAGCTTAAAACAGCTATTTTTCCCTTTCGTGTAAAAGTTCTAGGAGGCCTGATTTATAGTCCCCTATTCAGCAACACTTAATTTTTCATACTTTGGTGATTAGGTACATTATTTATTAACACAAACAAACATTTCGTATCTGCTAAAATGCAACGAATATTAAATAATGTGAATGCAAAGAAACATCTTTTCCTACAGTTAAATACAACCTGTAAGGAATTTAAAAAGATATAAAAGAATCACCTTATGTCTAACATCTCTTGAACAAGCAATTGATTTTCTTATTTCTAAAGCTATTGTCTACATGGCAGCACAATATTTTGAATAGTACAGGAAGTCCTATTTTTTCAAATAGGACTTTTCAAATTCATAAAGTAATATAACTTATGCCTTGATCAAGCTACAAGTTTCTGTTCTGTTTTCTTTCAACTATTTTTTGTAATGATCTCCACTTCAATTAATTAATTAAGTAGAGTCTAAGAACTGTGTCATAATTTGGGATTTCCCTGATTTTCAGAGGCCATAATAATAAGATGCATTTTTCAGATCTCTGTTCCTTGACCATAGCAAAAACTGTTCTTTATCATTTGCAAGGCTTTTATGTGCAAGCAATGTATGGACCAGCATTTTTTAAACCAGCTAGTTAAGCTACTAAATAAGAGGTTGTGAAGGCTCTTTCATGTCTTCTGCTGAAGGAAAGAAAATATGATGGGTCAAATGGAGAAGTGAAATAAATCAGCCCCCCAAAATGGCCCTGTTACAACTATTATGTCCACAAAGGCAGCAAATATTTGTAAAGCAATACAAATAAGTATACCTATAGGGGACGTTACCAGCTCCCTAAGAGACATAAAAAAATTACACCATTGACACAAATTACATAAATCTCAAGAGATAACCAATACAGCGAGGCTTCATTTTTCCCTCTTTCAATAAAAAAAAAGGAAACCAACAACAACAAAAAAAATCCCAAACAAGGATCATAGTTTATTTTATACTTAAAAATCCAGTAATGTGACGTTTCAGTGCTGAAACTCAAAACAGCCTTGGCTTCTAGTTTTGTCCTTAACCACTCAATCATATTTGGAAACTTCAAGGTCTTCTAAGAACTGCTTGAATAAAGGATGAAGTTTTAACATTTCAGGTATCTTAAAAAGCAGCAGATGTCCTTTAGCTATCTAAAACCGTGAAAGTACTCTTGTAACATTTTTTCTGTTGAAAAACAGACTAAAATTTCCTGCTTACTATTTTTACCTTCCATATCTTACAGAACTGTGTCAACGGCCATAAAAAGACAAAAAAGAAACAGACAACCACTAAATTAAAAAACCAAGCCGTTCAGTTTAGGCAGTTTGTTTGGTTTGGTTTAATTTCCCTTCAGTGTCTAATTAACCTTTGGGAAAAGGCCTTCTCTAGGAAAAAATTTAGTTTCTTTTGAGGAAGAAGTGAGTTTCCTGCACTCAAGGTCAAAAAATGAATGCTATAGAGCCCAGTGTTACAGAAGGAATGCAAATAAAAAATATACATACCAAAACTCCCACTGATTGCAGCAAACATGTAAAGTGTTAACATGCTCAATTTACAGCTGCCCAACCTGCAGAATAACTGGTTTACTTGCAAACCACTTTTCTCTTTACCTGTTTGCCACCATGCAGGCTGCTCCTCTCAACTCTGATGTGTGAGCAAAAACCTCTCTGTGGCATATGTAGCAATTACCTACACAGGCAAGCAGCATCAGGAATGTATCTGGAGTATTTCAGCTATCTCTTCCAGTGCAATTTAGCAGCTTGAGATGAGGACAGCCAGTCTGGACATTTCTTGGCAGTCCAGCTTCAAAGACTACTCTGGCCCTCAGTTTGGGAACAACTGACATTGATGATACTCGGATGCACTCTTTCTGTTTTATCCCCTGCAGTGCAAATGGAAAGTGCATTTTTAGCACTTCTAAATCAGAATCCCCGTTTCAAGGGGTTCTGGTTGTGCTTGGTCAAACCAGAGATTTCTGTTTCCTAGGCAGATAGAACATACAATATGAAAAATAATACACTGATATGAGAAAAATCAGGGAAAAAAACCCCCAATAAAACCAAGCTCTGTTCACAGGGAAAATGATCTGGATTTCTGAAATAGGTATAGTCCAGACACTAACAGTTTTGTCAAAAAAAGGAAAAAACCACTTTTTTGTCATTGTTATGTCAGCAAAAGTTTTTGTTTTTCAAGAATATATACATTCAGATCTGGTTTTATAAACATTTATTTATCAAGCGTACTGCTTACTGCCATAGTTAGCCTCAATAGTCTCATAGGGACTAAACATGGTTGCTTGCATTATGCATTGTGTTTGCATAATCAGGCCCTTGGGATTAACAATTCTGAAAATGGCTGGCCTTTCCTAACGTTTGATGTACATATATGCACTAAAGAGAACAGACACTTGTAAAGAATACCTAAAATAAAACATTATGTTATTAAATGAGCAAGCAGAAATTATATTCTTCAGCATACCTATCAATGACGAGTATCATGATTCTCTGTATTTATCTATTCTGATTTATGCACCCTTTCAGTAAAAAGAAGCACCTGTTCTTTGCTTGAGGGCACATCTCAACCCATTTAAAAAGCACAGCAGATTTTAGGAGGAATGCTTGGGAATAACTACAAATAGTAAGTTTCCCTAGTTCATTTTGTTAGTTAAGACAGCAGAAACTACCATTTCAAATGTGATAGTCATATCTGTATTTCATTTATAAACTCAACTATGTTAGAGCTATATTCATATCTTTCCAGAGTAAATTATGGGAAATAACCATTTGTCTTCATTGTAGACACTTTTGCACGTATAGTAGAAAACAAACCTCTATTCAATAACTGCACAGAGGCACCATTAAAATCAAATTTACAGTAAACAGAACCTGCAGCTGGGGTAAAACACTAACTGTTAGTATTTTAATTGTCAGTGAAGCTTTCGGAGGTCTAACATCTGCTCATAGCCAAATGACAGCAGCTGCTTGTGTACACTTAAAACAACATGAATTTCTTCTATAAATATTAAAATGAATTGTATGTCGTGTGTTCATTGCAGCTATATTCCTATTAAGCTGTTTAAGTATATAGGGTACTTTGAACTTCTTTCTTGTGGAAAATTCATAAAGGGCTGACCTCCTCAAAAGAATGAGAGGCAAAGGCAGCAAAAATTCTTGAGTCTGTAAATTGAAAATGTTTAGAGACAGTACTGGAGGTCACCCTCTGCCAAGACACTGCTGGTAAATGCTAAGGTAAGTTCTGAACATTGTGCACTACAGTAACTTCAAGGACAATACTGCTCAGCATGCAAAGTGTCAGGATTCTATGGGATGGCTTATATCAAAAGCTATTGCTCATCTAAGTGAAGCAATTAATGCATTATCATGCCTGAAAAAAAATATTCTGTTTCAATGTCCAAAACATTGGAGGAGATGAGAGTACTCTCTTTTGTGGACTTCATCAAAAGCATGCTGGAATGATCCCTGATTTGCATGATTAGAAGCAATAAACTGCCTCGAGGATGGCACATCTCAACCCATTTAAAAAGCACAGCAGTATACTGGCCCAATACGAGATTTTGCTAAAAAGGACAAGCTTCATAACTTAATTTTGCAGTATTTTATCTAGGTACTGACACACAGATGATATTTTCATTTTAGTCTCTCACCTGCTTGGGAATATAGGAAAGAAAACCTGAGGAGTGACATATGTTTAGTTAAGCTATAGAGTCTGGCACAGTGAGAGGAAGAGAGCATTACAACCAGTTTCAGAAGAAAACAAGGGAAGAGGGTTTTATAGTTTTCACTTTACAGGGTTTTCAGTGGAGAAATATCTGTTTCTTTGCTTTTACAACATCAAGTGTAACGCCAGTGGCAAATAATATTTGTGTATTTTCGCAATAGATCTACAGCTGGAAAGGAGCTCTACAATAATTTAGTCTGAAAGCTGTAGGTCACGCCAAGCTGTGTTTTGGAAAATACCCCAACATGATTAGACGCTTCAGCCTTACATGCGTAACCACAGCACAGGATCAGCCATGAGTACAGCTGTCTCCACAGTCGTACCTGGCTTAAGATGAAGGTGAATTAATTGTGAAGGCAGTTCCCAAACTTCTGACATCAGATTTCCCACCCCAAAAGTCAGTCTCAGTGCAAGGAAAATGACAACATATGAGGAGGAAGGAACAGGGCTGGTTATAGTGGGACACTTTCAATGCACAGACCTTCCCCATTGCTGCCCCTCACTCCTCCTGACAGCATGAAAGCTTACCATGCCCAAAATGATGAGTGTCAGAAAACATGCTGATTTTTCACCCCAGAGTGTCACAGGCCTAGCAGTAGTTCTGGGATTACTTAGGAAGCATGAAGCAGGGGTCCATGCTGGTTCTGGGAGGTTGGATGGGAAACAGAAGCTGGAGTGATGGGTAACTCTTTTATGCCACTTTCAAGGGTCGAGTTCATGACAAAGTCTTCTTTTCATGATTCACTTCTGGTGAAGGATGGAAGCAGCATGTTTCCAAAATACCTTCAAAGGAAGAGCTGTTCATATGACTGACCCTTCTGTTGACAGAAATGTATTTTCAGTGCTACTTACAGAGTAGCACTTAAATGAACTGTCTTCCAGTGTTAGAAAGCATGAGGCAGGACGTAGATAAAGCAAGACAGAAGATACCAAAGCTGATGCTTTTTGGGCTGTCTATGAGCACTGTTGATGCAGAACTGCAAGATGGTCTATATGCCTGGGCTGCATGGGAAATGCAAAGTAAACTGTTGAACTGCAGCTCTCCCTAAGGGCTCAGAACCTCCTTACCGAGTTGCTTGCACTTGACTGCAAAGTTGTGTGTTCAAGAGCTGAATAATTACCACACTATTCTGTTGACAAGACTACCTAAATTGTTGGTTAACTAGAGGTAGAAATCAACAGCTTTTTAGATGGTACATGGAGTTAATACCAAACTGGAAGTGTTAATAACAAGACAAAGGAAATCAGGACGTAACATAAGTAAATAAGAAAATAATAATGTAAGACTGAACTTGTGCTACTGCATACTAGCACTTGTGGAGGAAGTAAATATGCAAAAATTATATTCAATGAGAGTCCCTTGAAAACTGTAATGCTGAAGAAATTTAAAGAGTGACAGTGTTCATCAAATTACATGTAAGTTTATGAAATGTAAAACCAGAAAAGAAAACAGGCCAAAGCAATTTTTAATTGCACATTCAAAGGCATGTTTGCTGCACATTGTTCTGGTAGAGATACAACTAAATTATGTCTTGATCTTTCTAGGAGAGAGATCTTGACTAAAGAACATTCAGAAGAGTGAAACAAGAAGAAGTCTGACTTGAATGGAACTATTGAAGGGTTAAGTACAGATATTCTGGCTACATAATATGGCAAATATGTAGCATAAAAATTCTGGCAAATGCTGGCTAGGGAGGAAAATTTTTGTCCGTATTAGATAAGCATAATACTATTTTGATGAAAGACTAGAATGTTCATGTCATACTGCAGGAAGATGGTTAGACATGGTGAGAAATGGAAAGTCAATTCAGCTGCCTCATCCACTTTCAAGTGCAAGGGTGATGAAGTTCACAGATGGAATAAATAGACTGTACAGTAGTTAAGAATATGACTTAATCCAGCTCATCACCATTTATACTGCAAATCCATACTATTCCAGAACAATTCAGTGAAAAGCAGCATGGGATTCTGCAGGAGTTACTCTAGGAACTACTTAGATAACTCCTGTAAACATCTCCATTCTGAACTAAAGTTCACTCAAGACTGTGGTGCCTTAAGTCTTAGAACACAAAGAACTTGCAATGACTGCCAATCATATGAAGCATGAATCCTAGTCCAATATGGATTAGTAAACAACGTCTGCCAATCTGTCAGGTCATCTCATTAGGTCTTTTATTTTTTTCCTTCCTGAGACCCAACTTAGACTAGGAAAAGAGGGAATATTTTAAAGTTAGATATTTATCTATTCATATTTAACTAAAATATTTTAAAATGCCACTTGGTTCTTAGTTCTGAAAGCACTTGTTCAAAGATTTATTATCTATGTCTGTCTCCAACCGAAGCCAAGTAATGCTTAAAACCATGCTAACTAAAAGATGTCCAGTGGTTTGAAAACACCATGATTCACTCGTCTGCAGCATGATGCATGCTGCAGTGGGTGCCATCATACCTAGGACCTGGTACAGCATTCTTAGTGGTAGCATAAATGAAGCCAAGCACGTCTAATATTGCTGGAACTTAGTTCACATTGTTTTGTTACAGTAGACAAAATTTCAGAGGAATTCATGATCATTTCTATGAAAGCAGTAAAGCTTGGGATATGTGGCAAAATGGACACCAGATAACACCCCCACCAAAAAAAAAAGCCCAAACAAAAAACCTACCCCAGAAGCCTGGAGTGAGGTGCCTGGAGCGAGATACCTGGAAGATCTGATTTTCGAAACCACTAACAGCTCCTGCTGACACTTTTGTTAAAAGGTTCTTAATTCAGCTACCTTAAAAATATATATATATTTCTTACTCTTTTTCCAGCTACTCTACTAAACTACAGTAGCTGGAAAAAAAGTAAGAAATATATATATATATATATATATATATATATATATATTTTTTTTTTAGGTAGCTGAATTAAGAACCTTTTACCAAAGCTCAGAGCTCAGAGTTTTCTAACTTCTGGTATGGAACAGACCAATCACCAGGACTCATTGTGGTTTGTTATTTCAAATATGTGCAGATTACAGAGCTTCGGAGCAGCCCATGGCATCACAGGTGGAAACAGCTGCTGCAAGTCAGAGGTAGGTAGGGTTTACAGATTCTGTAGCTATAACTTTTGGGATCCGTTCCAGTGCTCCAAAATCCACCAAGGTTCACCATTTCTTTCACTGGGTCTCCAAGCACCCTTAAACATTATTCAAGAGCTTCTGCTGAAATAAAAAGCTTCTCAAGATATTTGAATAATATTATTTCCTTTATAAAAAGAAAATGCACATATGAAAATGTACACACAGAGAACAAAAATTATAACAGTGCCTAAAAGAACAAGCTAAAATAAGTCCAAAATTAATGTTTTTCTTTTTTCACATGTTATTTTTTCCAGGGCCTCTTTCACAATAGAGTGAATTTTATGAAAGATTTTTAGGTATCTTTGCATAAACCTGATTTCCTCTATGGAGAATTAGGAAGCAAAATAAAATTGGCCTGCTTCCCACTAGTACTAGGCACAAGAACATGCAAATGCAAACTGAACAGAACATATTTAAAGTCTAATGGCATCTATCTAAAACTGTATCTCGTGAATTGCTCACAATTGGTAACATATTCATCACTAAATAACACTATAAAAATGGAAAAAAGCATTATACTAACTTTTCAGGCAGAGAAGTGAAAAACAAGTGTGTTGCCAGGGTCACACAAGAATTCCCAGGTGTGCTGAGTCCCAGTTTTACGTCTTAATCACTGCATTATCATTTCTTAGGAGAGCCTATTGTCAACTCCAAGAGTTGAGGTACTCCATTTACCCACCGTGAAGCTCTAGTCACATCATTGCAATTTTCCTGATAATGCCCTGTCAATGACTCAACCCCATGTTCATCAGCAGAGAGGAGTTCAGTGTCCATGTATCCTATAATGAGGAATGCTGGGCTGCAATCTCTGCTGAGATTGTCATAGGTGTCCACTGATACCATCTGCAATTACAGAATTTTATGAGATGGAAACTGGTTCATTATGAAAAAGACTCAAGTCTACCAGCTCATTTCACAGATGTCAGATGGCAGACTTACTGCTCATCGCAATTCTTGCAAGTGCAGAAGAAGAGGCCTGTAGTTAGACTTTTGGGAATTAAGCACAGAGCTAATGCTAAGCACAGGCCTAAATGCTTTTCTGTGCTGGATCCTGTTAGCTCCAGTCCAAGCCATTCAAAACAAGGATATAGATTCTTGAATTTCACCTTCACAAGGGCCAAACTAGGACTGATAGTTCCCAGAGGAAGGCAGACACAAACTTAGCTAAAAATCACTTCTGGCCTCAGCCAAGCACACATCTCTCAAACTGAATTCAGCTTGATTATAACCAAGCAAAATAATTACATGAACATTTTCAGAAGTATCAGCTGAATTCCATTTTGAATTGTCACCTATTCAAATAAATGAATGAATACATTCCTTTAAAAGGGCTAATGTACATTATGGATAACTAAGCATTTTTTTGTATTTTTAACATGTATTATTACTTTCTTTGAATAGTTTTCTCCAAAACTTCATTGCTACATTTCAGAAGTATGTGTAGCGTGGAAAATGTTGATAAACCTTTCTTCTTAAAGAGAATCCCTCTCATACATTCTTTTGCACTCTCAGACAATGATATATTCATCTTCAAACCTGGTAACTATTAGCTTAAACAAACATCCTAATTTCAGACATTTCAGTCTATTTAAGAACACAGAAATTAAATCAATTCTCCAGTTTCTCTGAAACAAATACAGATTTCTTTACAGTTTTAAGGAATTAAGCACTGTTTGCTATAGTACAGCCCCCTCCACTCCTTCCAAAAAGAGCCTGTTTCTGTTGGAGACAAACCTTGCTGCATTTATTCATTCCCTTTTTAACAACAGACCACAGAAAAATCCAAGAGTGCTTAGCAAGTTAAAATATTAAATGCAGGCTATGGCACTACTTCAAGCTCTGGGTGAACCCTGACACCCTGAAGACCGAATGGAAGGTACTGATGCCAATCTCTTATGATCCTAAATATTAGGGAATCTGCTTATTTGAGAGACTTGCTTTCTCCTCGTGCAATTACCTCAAGTGGCAGTGACAGACATGCTTCAACCATGGTCTCTGGCCTTCCATATGTTCCTTTCACAGGCCGGTTTCCATAACAAAGATATACTCCCACTTGGTCAATTTATCACAACCTCCTCAAACACTTCCCCTCCCACACATGCACTTGGTATCCCCACTGCCTCATCACAAAAAAACCAGAACAGAAGCCCACCAACCATACAAAAATTATATTGCAGATTTGTAGATTAATGGGCTGATTCTGGCATCTCAATTCAAATGGATTTACAACCACTGTGTTTAGCCCTGTGTGATTTCAAATAGAATTACTTCTGATGAATTTGAATGCAAATTCACAAAGCATTAAAACAAACCATGTTTAAACTCATTGGTTCATCAGATGCAAATATCGTGCATTAAGCAGGGAACACCCATTTATGAAAATAATGAAAACTGACACCAATATAATAAAATCATTACAGGTTTATGGATTCTGGGACTTAAACAAGCCATACCCTTGCTTCTCCTAACTGATTAAATGCTTCTTTGCAGTTTATGTTTGATCTGCAATTCAAAAATAAATTAGTTTAGTCTTTGAGCCCAGAACCTTGGAAAATTGCTAGGAGGTTCTACCTCAGATTCATCTGGGGGAAAGAGCTGGGTATAGGGAGGAAATTGTGGGGGCAGGGAAGCTTGCAATGCAACTGAGAACTGACAGCACAGGAGAGGAAGCAGTTAGATAAATCGAGGTTTGCAGGCTCTACTGGCAGCGTTCACAAACCCATGGCCTGAGCAGCATCGAGTGGAACAAAAGGCAAGGATGATCACTGTGGGCACTTTTGTTTCATAAAGCTGGCACAGATGGGCCTGCTACGCCATGTGCTTCATTTCTGTGAAACCTCAACCATCTTCACTTTGCCTCATGTTTGTAGACAAGGAATTTAAGCGCAGAAGGATTGCCCATAATTTCTGGGATTGTCCCATGGCAAGGAAGCAAAAACGAATGTGACCATGTTCTAACTGACAAAGTAGATCTCCAAGGTTGTATGTAAACAGTATATATAGTGTGGGTTTTTCATTAATCCCCCTTGTCTAATTATCATGAGCATGATTTCATTTTCAGTTAGATGACAACGGCCTAGCTCAACAGTTTCCAGTAAAATCTTTGTATCCGGATAATAAATTCTTCTCATAATGATGAGATTTAAAACAGCAAAACATTCCTCTTCACTGAGGCATGTAATGCTGATAAAGCACTATTTTGCTGCACAATCTATGCAGTATAAAAAGTTCTTTGCTGCATCATGATCTGTTCCAATTTGTGTATAAATAGCATTTGTAATAAGAGGAAATGTAACACCAAGTTTTACTTAAATAACTGCTCAAAAAGATGTTGGGAGATAACACACAACAACAAAAACAACAAAGAAGGGCAACTGCATCAGCTCTTTCTCAACATTTTTTTTTTTATGAATCCGTTCACACCAACATTACGCATTTGAACCCAAATATTTAAAAAATTATATGTTGGGATGGTTTGAGGGTACTTTGTTTCCTAGAACTGAGGTACCATCTAAATGTGCTGCAAACACCAGAAAACCCAATTTTGAAAACAATTCTCTCCATAACCTTAACCAGTCATCCCAAGAAAGCTCCTGTTTCTAAGGATGGACGCACATGACTGAAAAGGTCTAACAAACTGTGAAGTCCTTATGATCTACATTTTCAAATGTAAATATCTTGAATTGGATACCCAAACCTGCATGTAAAGAAACCATTTGCCATTTCTGAGGCATCATGCAGCACCACACTGACAATGTCACTGACACTGGGCCACAAGGGATTTGAGAAGCCTGACTGTTCCAGCATCGCAGCTATCCAATACCCACTGTCTCCATTGCCTTCTATAAACCCTTGCCCAGAAGATCAAGTACTTCCATTACTATGACAGACCCACTATTTGCACCTATAGCTTTGTCACCTCCAGAGCACAGCACATGGAACAATACTGGTCAGAGATTAGGAGTAAAACTGTGTCCAGATTCGTGACATGGACAAAATTACCACTGAATCACAAAGCAATTAATACAATTTTGGATTAAAGTAAAAAAAATATAAAAAATCTGGATTCTGCTTATTTTTTTATCATTCAATGCCAGTACTCCGAAATCCATTCTGGCTTCTAATGGGCATTAGGATGCTGGTTAAAAGCTACCTAATCCTGAGTGACTATGTTTAACTCTGCTGCTCTTTCCACAACCTTTTTTATGAGCACAGCCAAAAGTAGCATTTTGGAATGTGCTCATTTTGTTACAGAGAGATAGAAAAACATATGTCACATTTTTTTACTGTTTCTGAAGTTGGTCCCAAAACTAGACTGAAATAGTTTCTGATTACAGGTATTTTCTGTGAACTGTGAGGCAGGTGAGGACTTGTTCTTCCCTCATGTCCTACTGGCTAAATTCTTGAGGGCTGCTGAGAAGATGGTGTAGCATTAATTAAAATTAGTACTGGTTGAAGTGATGTATCATGAGACCTTGGCTTTAAGAGTTGCTGAATACCAGGTCGACCTTAACTTCTCAGCGCTACATGCATCTTTTGGTGGTTTTTTTGTTGTATGATTGTGGGAGAAGGACAATACTCAAGGATAAAGGACCACCTTAATCTGCATCAGAATGAGATTGGCCTGGTTAAACAGTGACAGAGATGTATGGATATGTAGGAAGTGCCAATCTGAGCATTCAGATGTGGAATTAGGACTTCATGTATGGGTACTTATTTTAGAAAGTGGATCTCAGAGGATAGATAGAGTTGCCCACTTAGCTCAGAACACCCTGCTCCAATTTTAAAAGCTACTTGTCACTGCAAAGCAAATGCTTCAATTTTGAAGCAAAGTGGTATTTTTGGTGGCCTCATTTGCATGACAATGCCCAGAATGCTCTCCTAACTCACAGCTATTTCATGGAAGGGCTGATGCATTCCAGGTTTGGGATAAACCCAGATCCTGTGGGTATACCAGTGCATATGATTTTAATACTTCTCCAATTCATGCAAAAGATGAGACTGTTAAAGTGGATCGTGGTCATGGGTAACCAAACTAACCTGTCAGCAGTATTTACTAGAAATCAAAATTACAAACGGTAGTTCGGCAAGTCTCTAACTCCTTGATTAATTAGCTGATCATCTCGTACCCACGTGTATATGCTTTAGGTGTTGACATAAGTCATGGAGGTTGCTGTGAAGAGCTGTCCCAATATATTAACAAGCAAACCCAGAAAAACTAAACAATGCACAAAACACAGCACAGATACAGAATAACAGTTCATCAAGACGGACTTTGTTCATCTCCCGCACTTCTCTCCTCCTCTCTCACAGCTTGCTACACAAAATAAATGCACTACATTGACTTACACTGCAGTACAGAATATCACAGTCTGCTCTATTGTGTGGATTTCACTGCTGAGAAGCTGTAACACTAATTGTCAGTTTCCCACGATCAAAGTAATTTGGTTAAATAATTGGTTTACATTTACTATATTTTATTTGCCTCACAAAAACAAATGTTATAACAAAAGATCATCTGAAGAGGAGGGAATGCTATGGTGATAACACCAATATGGTGCCAACATATGGAGAAATATGTGTGTTTTGTGCACATAAACAATGACATGAAGCTTCAGCTGTTTAGAGAACAAAGCTTTACACCTGAGTTAACTTAATATTGTGATAGGTGCATTCTGGTGTGTACACGTATGAGGGGTGAAGCTCTTCTAATATTGGATTTTGGCACTGAAACTAATGTCTTAAATGCTGATTAACTGGTGATCATTTATAATTCATTCTTGATAGGTGAAAAATGATGACATTTTTTCTTTACCACTTACATGAAGTCTGCACTCACATGCGAAGCAACGGCTTCTCTACACCCAAAATCAGGTGGATGACATCATGATAACCCTTCAAGACATTCTTGGCTTTTCAGATGTTTTTCCCTCTTTTATTTGATATAATATGTGGATTTGACCACAATTTTCACAGCTCCTCCCCCGATGCAGAAAAAGAACACAGTAACTAAGTGCCTGCGGCAGTCCACAGAAGCTGTTTCCTTTAACCTCCCTCCAGACTACCAGGCGTGAAGAACGGCTGAAACATTTTCCTTCAGCCACCAGAGTGGCTCATTTTCCAAATGTCGATAGAACAGCTTCATTCAGAAGAGGCTGCCACTGGAGCTCCTTCAAAATTCTGCCAGAATGGCTTAAACTCAAATGTAATTAAAAGCCTCTGAAAAACTCGTAAGTCAAGGGAGTGGCATAACACCCATTAATTACAGTGCTCCGTGATGTCACACCTGTGACTTATGAGAGGCTATCCTGAGGTGGGTTCAGAGCTGCTGTTCATAATTCATAATGGTGTTTTGAAGCCTGCCTAGCGAAAAGCAGTTGGGATGGTAGATACCTTGTAACAGCTGATTGCATGATATGAAAAATAATATTGTGGGCTTCATTCATTGGAAAAATATTGTGGCTGAACACAGGTTTAAACAAAAAATACACCACCACCCAATGGTGCACGAGCAGTGGGACCATAACCCTGTGATAACATCTGTTTTGACTATACCACTGTTAATGTCAATCAATGGCCAACACTATGAACAGAGGAAAAAAGAACTTCAGAGGACAAAAGCGATCTCTGATTTTTCCAGCGGATCCTGGTGGTGGCTGATTTTTGATGTTAAGACTGGAATCAGAAGGTTTGCATAATTATGCTTGGCTGTACTTGCAGAATGTACTTTGAACAGCTGTAAAGAAAATAAAATTCTGAACAGGTTACCTGAAATGAACAGAGGTAGGTTTATTTCCATCAGTCCTCAGAAGCTATTTTTGCTAAAATATAGGGCATATTGTCTACAGAATGTTAAATTAAATTATACAGAATGCTACTCAGTTTTATGAATTTGCAGTTAAAGTTGTCTGTATTTGACAGACATTTACAGAAAAAAATGGCAATGTTTCTGCAACAGATTAAAACCTGCATTTTGCTTTTTTCCCTTTGTCTGTTTTGAGTTTAAATGGAAACAAACCTTACGGTATAGAATTGGCTTAAGGTCACCTGTCTACAAGGGATTACCGTGTAGTTCCTTTTATATTTTTCCCCCTACTAGTTTGAGGGACAAAAGGGCAGCAGTACCCTAAGGGCTTTTTCAAATAACCTCTTTAGCAAATAAAGTCATACCCTATGTATAGAGGCCATTTCATCCCAGTCCCATGGGCTGCCTGTAGGGTAAAATACTGAATTTTTCTGGCATATGTCACTGAATGTGAAAAAGAGGACCACTACTCACAGAAAGTTAAAGGCTGAATGAGAGAATGTGAATTTCCTTAATGCACTAATTTAAAACATTGTATATTGAAGCTGGAAACATCGACTATGAGCATCTCAGAGAAATGCTGGAATATATTTACGTGAGCCATACAGAGACTCACGTATCAGCAACTGATTTACTATGGCTTGAAAACACAACAGATTCAGCTTATGTGAAATCTTAAACAAACAAATATATTTTCTCCAGGGAAAATAAATAAAATTAAATTTGGCCTATTCTTTATGAATGCAATCTTACGATGGTATCAACTTAACATTACCATAAACATCTCTGAAATCAACTGTCAAGAAGGAATTTGTTATGCTTATATAAATTACTATTATTATTGTTTTTGTTGCTGCACTTGCTGAACCCCACTTCTGTAATTGCTTAAAAGACAACATGCAAACCCTCAAACTTTCAAGTATTCATAAGGTATAAAAAATGGTTTTAAAACAAATGATTTGACAGCTGCAAATGCAGGATAACACCTAGTTACATTATAGAAACAGTGTGGATAATTACTTTTTTTCATAAGGAAAGACTCCATGGACCACGGTCCTGTCTGAATTTCCCTGCAGTTCGGATAATGTGCAGTAATACAAATCCTGTTGTCACCTCAACCGAGTCTTTTTATCATCTATACATCAGCAAGAATGATGAGAGACGTCCCATGATTCTAACAGTCCTCCTTTGAAGGATCCACATGTTAATTACTGCACTAATTATGGTTTTTGAATAACCAAATGAAGTAAGCAGTCTATGGGAGGTACGGGCATAAAACTAAGACTGAGAAAATACTAGTTACTGAAGTCATCAGTGTAAACTGACACATTGAACATGCTTAAAAAAAGTAGAAGTAGATTTTAAAAGACAAGCATCTTCAATAATTAGGGTTCCATACAGGAAAAAGAAATGTTATTTCTTAATGGCAAGTGCATTTAAACTGTTATCTAAAGATCTGAAGGTAAGCCTGCTTAATTCACTGTTCTTCTTTTGTTATTAGGAAAACATAATTGTTCCAAATAATTAGCACTAGAGTACATCACAAGCTGACAACAAAATTATAGAAATCTTCATATTCAGATCCGTCTAGCTGGCTATTAGGAACAGTTTCTGATCATAACCCATTAGTTGAAGTGCTGTGAGTTCTTGATTGCCACCAAATAACCTCAGATATCTGCCTAAGTTAACAGCCTCTATTTATTCAGAGTTTTCTTGACAGTAAAAATTGCTTACGATTTTTACAGCTGCCACACAAAAGAACAGTATCAGATGTGTGCACTTGCAAGACTAGGTGATAAAATAATTGAAATGTGGATTTTTAGACACAATTTCAACGCCTAACTTTCTAAATGAAAAACAGCTATGGGATTTCAGTGTGCTGTAATGGTACTATTGGCTTTCCTGTTTATTAAAAATTAACATGAACACATTCCAAATCTTCCTAGTTGTGATGACCATGCTAATTAAAATAAGATTTGTTTGGGCCAAGGTTCTTTGGCATAACAGCCCTTCTTTGTCCTTTTTTTCCACTGAACACTAACTAATCAACTCCTAAAGATATTTTTGTATTTTATGGCTCAATCCTTCTTGGGGTTTTTTGGTACTTTCTTGTGAATCATACCAGGACATAAACAGCTATTAATCCATTTCTTAAACAGACAACTAGCATGGATAGCATCACGGTAAACACTACCAGAAAGGGTAGCATGTTTTTAAAAGACACTGACAAATTAATCCTCTGACAGAAATCACTGCTGTAACCCCAAAAGGAAAAAAAAAGAAACCAACAAAAAACCACATCCACATGGGAAGAAGGGAATTGCACTCTCTTAGTTACTTACCCAGCTTCAGTGACTGGATTATTGATAATGCAATATAGACAAAATAAAAACTTATTTAAATTTCCCATCTAATACCTTAGTTATCTAGAATGCTATTTGAAGCTCCTTTCGAAATGTAGGTTGGTTTTTTTTTGTAGTTTTTTTTTTTAATAATATCTCAGTTTATAAACCTACAAAGCTTTATGTCAAATCCCATGGGGAATAACTTTGATTACTACAGTAATTAATGATGCTGGATAGTAATATGGATTTTCTGTTAAGATTTGAGTTTGAAGTTAATTAGTCTCCACATTATGATTTGCTGATTAATTACAGATATTTAGTTATAAAGAGAGATGTTAATTATTAATCTAAAAAATCATCTTGTGCAATTAACTAAAACTTTGATGTCAGTCACCACTCTCCTTGTATGTAACTTCCAAGGTGTTAATTCTATGGAGGGAGGCACAAGCCTTCCCCAAAAGGTAAAAAAAGTCCTTCTGCTATCTTTTTTGTGTATATGGTATAGTGAACAAATTTTTCTCTTAATTCGTCAGGACAAGCCACCCACTTTGAAGCTGGACTGTAACTTAATTCTCATGAAAGTACTGATCTTTCTTTACTTATTCTTACAATATGCCTCATCTTATCACCAAAAAAGAAAGTGCTATGAAAGAAATTCCACTATGAGTCTTTACTGTGTGTACTCTTGAAATCCTGTCTTAACCTCAGAGCTGTGATGTTCTGCTGACTGATGGGCTTTGTCAGTTCCCATGTTAAAGTCTGGAATGAGCTTCAGCGTTGCTACAGAGATCAGTATTTTCCAGCAACAGCAGCAGCAGCAGTCTTTACCAGCGCCAAGAAAATATTAGAGCAAAACTACTAATTAATGTAACAGCTCAGAGTTGAAAATCAACTTTTGTTTAAAAAGAAACCCCACCTTATCTCCTTTATTCCCCCCTCCTCTTCTGATCTGCAAAGAAGGAATCTTACTGTTAATGTAAAGGGGATAAGAATGCGATTAAGAAATAGGGTGAAACCAAAAAGCATCAGCAGCACACCAATGTCCTGGAATTTACCCCAGTAACACAGACTCTGAACAGGGATCTGTTTACATTATCTCTAGATCATCTTGACAATATTCATTCTCTATTTACCTAAATGAGGCAATATGATGATATTTATTGCTCAGAATGGCTAAATATAGACTTTTCCTGAGCACTCAATATCATAGTGGGAGGTTTTGCTCTAATCTACATCTTTAAACTGACAAGCTGGAGCATTCCTAATGAATGCCTCTTTTCATCTGGATGTCTGTGTGTATTTGACAGTATAAATATTTAGCAATATCGGAGTCAGCTTGTGATTTTACCCAGATGGACTGATTGATGCCTTGGCTTGACGTTGCCAAAGACAATCCATGTAGTTATATAAGCAATTTCCCTCTTACTTCCTAAGAAGCAATTAGGTGGCCAAAGGCAGCAACCCAAAAATAGTGAGAATACTTCTGGTATCAGCTGACAACTCTAAGGGATAAATAAAATATGGTACTTAAATTATTACCACTTTACTTTCATGAATCATGGGATTAAAGCTTTCACTTCTAAAGTACATATAAATTGCAGGGTTTCTTATGTCTGTAATTTGCAAGAATCTAAGTTAAAATACCAGCTAATCAGTCAACTCACATTCACCTTGGGAAAAGTACCACCCTTCCTTGTCATTTTTGTAAATTGCATGCCTAAGCACCAATGTTATTTTCGGGGAAAAAAGCTTGTTGTCAATAACACATATTGCAGTCTAGTTAAAACAACATTTGTTAAGGTTTAATCGCAAATGTAATCTGCTTTTAAAGTTTAGACAGAACGCTCAGAGAAATTCAAGGGACAGATAATAAATCATTTTCTCCTATCCTGGGTGTGAACAAGGTAGGCTGGAGTCTTGCAGGTGTGCTGCCTTTTTCTCCTATGTGTTACAGACTCTTGCTGGCTTCCACTGACTGTTCAAAAATATGGGGACTCGGTCAACTAAGAAATAAGAAATTTTTTACTATCTGACTTTCAATCGACAGTAGCTGCACTTTTCGTATCGTAAAATATTCCCAATAATTTTATTCAGTTTGCTTCTTTGCATACACTTTGTAATTCATAATGTGCGTAACAAATTGCAGAAATGAGAATTTTTAGCTGCATTTCATGCACCCACATATAAAAATATGTGAATACAAAAAAAAAAAAAAAAAATAATCCTGGATACTGAATGTCAGCTTTAAATTAGCAATGCACTGTTTGTCTGTGTCGGTCTTACATGGTGTAAGATGCCTGCAATGATTATATCTTGTGCTCTTATGCATGTTAGTACTTTGGGGGCAAAGAACAGTCGCACAATATTTTTGGCAACAGTAAAATTCGCGTCTCAGCTACGTTGTTGATTTCATTCCCTTCCTCAAACACCTTTAGTTCCTTTGTTTTCTATTAACTCATTGCAGTCTTTGTATGCCCCATGTAATAACCCAGGAAAAAGGGCAAGGAAGACATTATTCTTCTTGACACTAATACCTATAGATCCTGTTCTGCAGTGATACCTCTCCCTATCACGAAGTATCTCAGCAAACAGAATTCTCCAAACTCAAGAGCTGGAACCATTAATATATTGCACAGGCAAGTGGGACACAACGCCTACTGGTAATCAGACAAATACAACAAGGCTTCTTGGGGACTGGCCATCTGCTTATGATATACAGGAGTTTTAAGTGCAGCATGCTTTGGCTACATTATTTTATTCCAAAAGGCAGCCTCTCTGATTACCTGTTTTATTATTATTCTGTGACCAGCTGGATGCCAAATAAAAATAAATGTATGCTGTTTTGTATTTATTGGATTTGATTAGTAATAAATTTGTTATTGACCAGATCCAGAGTGTGAAGGCCTGAGGCACAATCCAATGGTCTCTACTCACTTGATCATTACACCCTCCACTTTCAATCAAGCTGCATTGAATTGTGTTACTCTGTGTTTTGCTTCTCAATTGTCTGGTTTGAGAATGGAGAGTCAGGGATGGAGGGAGAGGAAAGCTGATGTTTTCTAGTGAGAAAAATTAGGAAAGAAAGGGAAGGCTGTCCCTTTAAGCTGGGAGATAACTCTAATACAATACCAAAAGAAATTTGGTGATAGAGTGCACTGTACATTGTACAATCCATTGAACAGGTTGACGTGAGAAATTACTAGGTCGGATAAGGCAAAGTTTAGAATAAACTGCATTGTTTTACAAAATATGTCATCGGGAAAAATGCATTAACTCTAATCAGCCAAAATGGTGTGATTCATTGCTTAATTTCAGGGTACCAGGCTATAAATTACATCAGGCCTGCCACAACTAATTTTTGCAGTGGCATACTAGATGAAAAATGAAATGTCCAAGTGGCTACAAGTGAAAAGCTTCCATCTTTCTTCCACAGCTGAATATTACTTACTCTAATGATGTATAATAGCCTGCAACTACACTTAACCTGTGCATTAAATAGCAGCACAAACTGTTTACCTAGAGTTATGAAGAAGAAAACAGCAAATCAAGCAAAGGAATCTAGAGTGTGTACATTAACCTCCCACATGCCAACATAATTGTCCCCTACAGATGATGTATAACACTTATTCCAAATCATACTTTTTTTTTTCATTACACATAATAGCTTACACTTCAAGTATCAAAAGTGTCAAAGCATTGTGTGATAAATTGATGCCAAAATGTACCTAATTAATAAGTCTGATGATGTTTAGATTAAAACAGATGTTGGTTATGTTGTTAACAGAAAAACAGCTAATAAAAATAATTGCAACCTATATGCCTAAAAACTGCAGGTATTATTAAATAGAACAACAAAACCTGAACAGTGCAAAATGGTTAGCAAGCTTTTTTGGGTGCAAATGTTCTTTCATGTACAAATTCCAAACAACAGATCAAAGCAGTTCATCAGATCAGCAGTTATGAGCAACCTCCCCTTGTTTAAAATCCTTAGCCAGGCTTTACATGGAGATAATTTTTTACCAGTGATACTCTATGTGCAACAAAAACTACTGTAAAACATGCATGCTATTATTCACTTCCAATAAATAAGGTGAATTTTGGGTTGATTACATGAAAAAAAAAAAAAGATAATGAACTCCAGAAAGTTTCTAAATGTGATCAAGTATTCCATGATTACAACAAGTATTTCGTAGATACCAATGAAAAAATAAACTAGAAATAACATGGTATTTTAAAACTAGCTTTAATCTATAAATTAAATATCATAATATTTAAAATACTTGGGGTTTTTACCCTCATGGAAAATAACTGTTTGTCACTTTGCCTCCTTTAAAAATATAGTATCTAGGGAGAATCTATTGATGGAAAACCTGATGACAAAAAATTCTATCGGTCTGAAGCAACTTTTGGAGAATCTGATTAGGTCTCATGCTGCAATACTAGGTATTCCATTTTTGCCAAAGGGCCAGCTATTATTATTAACATCATTTGTCTGAATCATTACTCTGCACCTTGGTTCAGCAAACACTATGAAGATGGCATGGTAATAAATGACCGCAGGATTCTTTCCTGCTTCAGCCTGTTTTTATCTGCCACCTCTCTACCGTCAGCTCCATCTTTCTGAACCTCTCTGAATCCCCAAAAGGGACGGGGCGTCTATTTGTTTTCCACTAGGTTACCACTCTGTCTATTGTTGTTTGCACTAAAGGGTACGAATTCAATTCATTCTTGTGACATAAAAGCACTGATACAGTAAATTTTTTGCCCAAGAGAAAACACAAAGTTGCTGAATATGGGCTAAGATGTGAAGCTCTTGTATGTACGTGAAGGAGCTTTCTGAGATAGTCTTGCTCACTAAATATTGTTTTTTCTCCACCACAATCTAGACAATCACATTACAGCGTTTTTAACTTACACTAACCTTGCCAAATTGGTACCTCTTGCAAAACAGTGACTGTGTAGGAGGGGTTAGGTAATGCATCTTCTCGTACCTATGAGCAAGAGAGGAAACAAAGGGCTGGGAGGTACGATAGCCAATCGGTGGCTGTAAGATTAAGGAAGCCAGTGCTTCCGTGATAATCAGGGTCGGTGCAAATGGCAGATGGGAACCGAGGAAAATAAATAACCAAGGAGAAAAGACTTTAAAAGAGTTAAATAAGAAAACTGGAATGAGAAGGAACTACAGGGCATTGACTAATCTTATTTTTCTGCACGTTGAAATTCACACAAATTACTTTACCTTTATTCATACCTAAACATGCCAAAAAATAATCAATCTGCCATCTGAAAGAATTGATCAAAACTGAGCAGACCAGGCATAATGTCTCATACTTCACTCTGCAAAATAAAACCAAAACCTTTCAGAGCTGTAATGGGTCTCTTTCTTTTAAATAAGAAAATATGCTGATTTTCTTCTTCAGTGACAAGAAGTATTGAAGTGTTGGAAAACACTATACGAGACATCTCTTCAAGATTTCCCAATTACAAATATCTCATCTGAGATACCATCCTTTTGCAAAACTATAAGGCAGATTTTATGAGATGATCCATTAGCAAAAATAAATTTCAATGTCCTAATATATGTAAACATATCAGGCTTTGAGGAAATTTAAGAGATGTAAATGCAGTTATAAAGCAAACTTAGCACTGGCTTTTCACGGCCAAAGGCATCTTGTTTTTCCAAATACACTGTTAAGAAGTGCCAAACTTAGTAAACCCTACAGAAAATAGCCAAGTACTTTCTTGTCTGAGTCTTATAGAATGCTTAAAAATAGCACTCCTAAGTCTGAAATGTTACAACTATTTACAAAACCTGAAAGGTTGCATTATGCATGGCTTTCTTTGCCATCAAAATGCTCTATGTTCCTGCCAGAAGTTAAGAAGTTATCACTTGAAAATCACTGGCTAATCTAGCTTGTGCTAAGATGGATTTTTAATGAAAGTTTAATGAATGATAAATACTTGTTTCTTGATAAATGTTTAATTATGCCAATAATTACCAACTGCTGAAAACTACTGTTGTGTTAATAATGGCATTTTAGTACACAAGCAGTTTCATGAGTCATGATGCTGTTAAAGATCAGAATTCCATCTGTCTAATGCAAACTAGCAAAACAAAAGAAAAGTCTAATTAATATTTTGATACATTTTCCCTATACACTTAAAACGGATGTCCTTTTGTGAAAGAACAAATTTACTAGCTCCCTTTTTGAGAGAAGAATTAAATGTCTCAGAGCCATTATGTTATTAATCATCACTACTATTTGAACCTAAAAACTGAAAGAGAAAAAGAAATCAAGCCAGACGTAGCATATGTATGAATGCTACTTGCTTACTTTTTTTGGAAGAGGAAAGAATGGGACATTAAGGTGAGGATGAGACCAGGTCTTCACCTGAAATATTTTGTAACGCTCAGGTAACACACTATGTTCGTAATATTTACCTTCAGAGTTACCTAGGACTATTTTGCTGATGTCAAAAAATCAGCAGACTGCAATCCTCACCTCTTACAAACGAGAGGCCAAGAAACATCAAATTGTCACTGTGCCTTCCAATGGGGCCAGATAAAATGGAGATTCTCTTAGAAGTACATAGAAAATAACAATATAGATATGAAATAAACCAAGACAAAGTAAAATGAGAGAAGCATATTGCCATTAAAAATAAGAGAAGAAGGCTTTCATTGACTTATTTGTTCCAGGATGCTTCTTAGTTTGAAATCTCTCTTATATTTGTTGGCTCTGTCTCTCAACTAATTGCCACAATGCCTGTGGACAGCCTAGCCAGGATCCTGGCAAGGTGCTGAGCCATTGGGCTTTTAATGATTGAAATATGGCTTCTCCCCTGCATCAACTCCAATGTTAGGACATATTTTATGTATGTCCGTATCAATATATTTAAAAAGAGTTTTGATCCTTATAAGTGTTGAGTTTACATTCTTTTACAAATGTTGAGGTTTTCTTTCTTCTTGAAGCTATTTAAAATTTCAATTTAAATGGGTCTTTGCTTTTCACAGCAAAGATGGGGCAGAACACTGTAAAACTTGTTTTATTCAGTAATCTTGTATCTCATGTGGGTTCAACTATGGGACCCTATAAATGATTTCCATTTCCTACATCTACAGCTCTATGACACAAATTTGTTTTCTACATAAGGAAATGTATTTTTTGAGATGGTATTCTTATTTAACATTTATGTAATCTTTACTGTGCATCAGGATGTATTGGAGGAATATGACCTCAACTTGAGCACTTTACAGAATACTTTGATTCTGAAACAATTCTTGTAGTTCTGAGAATTGCCTGACATCTTTGATTTATGTTTTTACTGAAAAAATACTCTTTTTTGCAGATTGGCAGTAGTTCATAACAAAAAGCTAGTTAAACACAAAACCAGACCATAAACTCTAATAATCAACCAACAAAACACACTAATGAAATATCAGAAAGGAGTTTTTCTTGCTAGAGAGAGAGCAGAATGCTGCTACAGATTAGCACAGCGAGCCTGTTAGCATCCATACAGCATCTGCAATGCAACGCAGAAGTCAGTGCGCTGAAACTGAAAACAAAGCCCATCCTGACAAATGGCTGTGGCTAATAACACCTCCTCCCGAAGATTAACTTAGGACAATAAAAGAACAAATGCAAAGGTATACCCAAATGTATATTGACAATTTTTCCTGCAGTTGAATCATAGCAGGCTACTGCTCTAATGTTATAGAATTACCTAGATTATACAGTAATGTATGACACAATCAGTGGTAGCCTCTTTGATACTGTCATACTGTGTTCTGTAACACTTGGAACCTAAAGGTGGTAATATATAGATATCAATCTCATCAATTTTAAATAAATGCAAACCCATTCATCTCCTAATTTCCTACAGGAAACTTTGCACTCCCAGTAATCAATACCATAAGGAAACTGTCCTTTTCAACTGAGCCTAAACATTCCCGTGACCCATGTGGGAAGACAGACTCCTGCCCCATATGATGGTGGGATGGCAAGTCAGTCCCAAATCCCATTGATTTCAGGAAAATGGTCTGCTTTGTTCTTCACAAAAGACAGCAGTGTAGACCAGCTAACCTTGCCCAAAAGCGCTATCATAAATCACAAAAATATCAATTTTATTATTGAAGGGATATAGCAATTTGCAAGTTTTTAAAGGTATTTCAGTTCTGAGCAACTTGTTTATGAAAATTTCTCTTGCAATACTACAGTGAAGTTTATAATAAAAAATACTGCTTACAAAAATCAAAGAACTGTCTTAATCCCACTGCACTCAGCCTTCATCCTTCATTTCAAAATCTTGGCAAACATTACTCCTCTTGAAATCAACAAACAAAATGCTTCATCCTGAATATCTCAGAAACAGTTACATACATGCTGCATTAACAATAATATTTTGGGGTTTCCTGTGCTTTTAAGACATGGTAATGTACTGGTAAAAACTGCCTGTGCCTACAGTTGCTCATTACAGCTGGACTGGGTGGAGCTACATTGTCTGGAGCTGAAAGGTTGAAGATTTCTCCTAAAAATACGTGGTAGAGACAGCCATATATTAAAGTTTCACTCCACATAAATGGAATGTCACTCTTTTATAACTACAGTCCAGTATGATAATCCTCTTGGAATGCATTAATTATCATCCACCAGATAAGTGTCAAAAGCTACATTCCTAAAGGATTATCAATTCCCACCCAATTTCTACTGCGGCTGAATGAGGAAGAAAAGTTAGTGGAAATAGAAGCAGCATCAAGAAGCTCTTAGTCTCCCCACAGCTATTCTCTACTCAGAATGAAAATACTGCCTTTCGGAACAGCTCAGCCATTCATATAGCTTTCATCACGACTGCACAAGTAGAAGACAGCCAGTGACATGGTCTCTGTGTTAAAACAGGAAAGATTTTGTCCTGTAGATTCTTTCATTATATAGCAACATTCTCATTACAAGTACTGGGGAAAAGAAAGAAAACCCTTCACTGCTAGAAGGCTTCAATAAAGACCCCAAATCCACAAAATAAGAGTCTTTCTTCTTCAAGTTAAGGCATTTTTAACCATTACATCATACGATTTTCTACTGTCCCTTTTTTCTTTCTATGCTTTCACTTTTCTACTTTTGAAGAAACTAGAATGTAAACAAAATGCTCAAAAAGACTTCAGTGAACAACTTGACTGACTACACAGGCAGGAGAAAGTACAGAAAGAGCGACATGTTCCAAATTTACCAAAAAAGACCAAAACCAAGTTGTAAACAAAATGTAACTTCTGTGAAAGAAGTTACACAACCACAAATACATAATTTCTAAGATACTGCATTGCTTTTTTTATAGGCTTCTGGATATAGTTTACTTTTAATTTAGGTGCCTGTGTGCAACTCTGCCATTTGTGAAAAATCAGTCCATCCAACCTCACAACAAGAGAAGAGTATGTAATTGAATACTGAGAAATGCACACACATCCAAACACGTGGATGGGTAATGCCAGCTAAATCAGCACTACAAATTGCTCTGCAGGTCTAACATTGCAACCTCAGTACACTTGCAGACTGATGGAGATGAGGTAAAAAAAATCTTTGTTCAGAGTAGACCTTACTGCACAGAAAATTTAGTGGTAAGCCTCCTCATGCTGCTTTTGCTGCTGAGTTATCAATGAAGTGATAGCCCTGCATGGAATTAAGCAGTATTAGTAGTGTTTTATATACAATTTGTTACAAATATGTTGTAATTGTTCTTAGAGGTATTGTGTACAGGCCCTATACAAACACAGAAGCTGAGAGAAGCAATCCACTGAAAGGCCTCGCAGTCTAGAAACAAAATGAGGGTAAACTAATGATAGTGAAAGCATAATGTTGAACAAGCTTACACATGGCCACACTACTATGGAAAAAAAAAGGCCTTTTTTTCACCTAGTGCCCTAATCAGGGCATTTCAAGCCATTGAGAATATTGACCTTTTACTGCATTTGTTGCTAAGACTATGGGGCACCATGCAGGTGGAAATGCTGTGCAGCGAGGCACTTGTGGTAGATTCCTGTAGCACATTCTCTGTAAGTAAGAATGTCCTGGGAAAATTCCAGTATTTTTAAGTACGTAACAATTACCTGTGTTTCTCCTGCAGTTTAAACTGAAATACAGACATATAATTAGCTATATAATGTTGCTCTGTGTTGAAATCCTGCAAGTTTCACCTCAGCTGATGGCCGGTTATCAATGGGGAGTGAAGCCTTTTGTGTGTGATGAAAAACTGTAAAAGATTTAACATCCTTTGAGACAAATCTTATAGAAATATTAAATTATTACAGTAAATTTGGAATTGGTGCAGCAACTGAAATGCTGAATTGCAAGATACATTCCTTGTTTCTTCCTGTACAAGAGTAGAAAGTATTTACCAGCACACACCACAGATCTAACACCAATCAGACTTCCACCCCACCTTGTGCAACAGTAATAGCAGATCTTCCCACTGTCACTGAAATAAGATGAGATCCTGGGTTTTGTTTGTTTAACAGGGCTTTTTAAATGAAAACTTTGGGACATCTGTGGGTGCCTTGTATTATATTAACACATGCACCTCGCTGTCTCCTGTCTTAACAGTGTGTTGTCACATTTGCAGTTTGGGCAAGACAGAATTGCTCATCTTCCCCTCACAGTCCATCTGGTTTCTCCCAAGCTGCTCAGGCGACAACACTCTAAAGAAAAAGCGATGTTATCAGGGGCACGTACCAATATATATCACATATTGCAGCATGTTTTGTCATTTACAATGCATCATAAATAGTTACATTGCATCTGACCTACAACATGATGTAATGTAAAATGACATGCTTACATTGAACAACATTACATTACTCAAAAAATCTGTATTTAAAGAAATAACCATGGGGAGGGGTGTCTGTTTATTTATTTGGAATGCTATAAATTTTGACAGACACTAAGTCAGCCAAGAGAAAGGGGGAGCAACTAAATATTTAACTGAGTGGCTGCTTAGTCACTTGCTAATGCTATTTTTTTACAAACAAAAAGAATTAAATAATACACAATGAGATCTGTTGTACATCTTTAATATTCAACACAACAGATGATACAATCACAGAAATAATACCAGTAACTTTCAAGGTGTAAAACTGTAGTCAATTTTCTTCATGTTTTAATACTAAAAAGTGTAATGATCAAACTTTAAAAATGCATTTTAAGGCTTTTTGTTAGATTTTTAAGTGCAAGAGCAGAAAGCAGAGTGCTCTGTACATTCCACAGATCTGCTTTTTAAGAATCAACATGGTACACACCATGTGAACTGTCACATTAATAACCCTATGCTGATATTCAAATTTTCTGTCTTAAGCTAAAGAAAGATTGAATACCCTGCTGTTGTGTGGCTAAGATTGAAGAGGTGTCTCACTGACATTGTTCAAAGTTTATGAAAATATATGAATGCTCAAATGTCATTGGCTTTGCGCCTCCAACAGACTGTGGTTTTATGAGAAATCAGTCTTTTAATCAAAATGACTGAATACCTTAAGGTCGAATCCAAAGATATCAGTTAATATCTAGAAACGTGCTATTTCTGCGTATTTTGCCAAATTTGTGGAGCATTTTAAAGTGTTAATTTGTGCATCCCATATTGAAAATTGATCTTGAGTTTTAGCTTTTTGTCAAGCAAAAACATATGGTTACAAGCTCTATGCATTTTATGTGACGGCTGTTGAAGCTGTCACATGTGCAAACTTGATAACCGATGTGACACATACGCAAATAATTTGCTTGTTTAGTAACAATTCAAAGATTCATTATTCATGCAAAAACACGTTGTTTTTTAAAAATGATCAGATGGAAGTAGTCTTCATTTTGCACAATCTAGTCTCATTGGTGTGCAAACACTGATAAAATAAAGCTGGGAACTAAGTGGTATTAAAACAAATCCAAGAATATGGGTATTCTCAGATAATTATTGAACCAGATGGTGTTTTTTGTTAATTCTGCCATCAGTCTGAGAACTTGATGTCTTACATCTGCACTTGGTAAAATAAATTTTGCCACTGACATTATTTCAGTTTTCTTAAAATATTTCAATCAATTTTACACCAAGATTTGCAAACATCTGCCATTCTACATGACTGTGAGATGAAATTATTTGAAAAAAAAATCTTAAGAAAACACTTACCCTAAATTTAACTTAGGCTTAGCATTTCTGCTGCTATGCGTCTGAAATACTACTTTATGAATATTATAAATAAAATACTAATCATGTGCCAAAATACTGCTACCTTCAGTTTTGGAAGGAAGAATCTATATTAACCATTGAAGAGCTGCAGGTTCATTTGGGGCTGCCATCTTGGGATTTTACAGTCCCTTTACTTTGTTCTCAAGGTTAGAGGTTAGAACTTCATTGGCATAGAACTAATTAAAACTTCTTCCCTGGCCTCTGTAAGAGTAAACAAACAAACAAATCTGGAATATGCGACCAGCCTATCTAGATCTACTTTAAATCAGTGCATATAAAAAACAATCCAAACAGGCATTCAACCAGCAGCTATGTTATCCACCCTAATAGAACTCTTCATAAACATTATCACTCAAGTATTGTACCTCATAAACAGATGTGCTTAATCACTTATGCACGGCTGACACCATATATAGCACTTAGATACTTCCTTTCTGTGATCTAAATCACAGCATTTCTTGAAAATTCAGCTGTAACAGGCAGTAAAATTGTAGAGCTGGCTTAACTACTACACTGCTCTACTACAGCAAATCCCAAATAAGATCCCTTTCACATATGATAGAATAGATAATCTCCCCTTTCTCCAGTAAATGCCTGCTCTGCGATACAAGCTGCACCCTAGCAATCATCAGACCATCAGAGGCACCATGTGCGATGGCATTTCATTTATACTAAATATAATTGTGTGAACTTATTTATGAATTCTGCAACAGCTGTGGGAAAATCCCTACTGCTTTCTCTAGTTGGTGAGGTTTTATTAGGGTGCTTTGCTATTCTAGCACCTTTGTGTGGGTAACACAGCAGAGCACGCCTGACCTGGCACACCAGTGCGAATCTTCTGCAGTGTGCACTCAAGCCACGTGCCTTTGATTCCCAGTCCTACCCTCCTGCTCTCTGGTCTGAGAGGAGGAGGCAGGAACACCTCTGAGTAAGATGGTATTTAAGAGAGAAATGAGTCTTTGCAGAAAGACTAGGAATCCCACATGAAAATGTGCCGACTTTCTCTGGTAGAGATCCTTCATAAAAGCCTCCTTCAATGCCTTCTACTTGATGAGGAATGGGAGGGATTGCCAAGGGTTGTCTGCAAAAGGGAAAGTTTGGGGAGAACTGGTATGCCTGTCTGCATAAGCATAATGTTAGGATAAAGGCTATTTCTCTAGAGACAGATCCAAATCTCCTGAAGTGAAATGTCCTGTGGTGCACTGATTTATCTTGCCATAAAATGCGAAGTAAAGCACAGTACTCCACTAAGATTTGTTTATTGCATTTAACCTGACCGATTGGCAACCTGACCATGACAAAAACTCTCACAGCAGCATTTTGTTCCTCAGTGCTCTGACCTGGGACCCACTTTGGGGAGAGTCCAGAACTCCCCATCAGTTTACAAGCAAAGGTTGTCTTTGAAGGAGAAATCAGAGCGCTCTAGAAAGCAAAAGAAAAGAGGCACATGGGAGCACATCTGTGACTAGATATTCCCTGACATGAGGTTGGGACACATTGAGGGTATGCAAATCTGGGTTTAAGAATTGCCCCAGCATCCCCAGTTACATGTAGCACTTCCTATTTTCCAAGCTGAGAAAAACCAACACAGGGGTGAATTATAAAAACTAAAAACACGCTCCTCAAAAAAAGCACTGAACAATCCATCTTCCCCAGAAGTAGAAAACACTACCTGTTAGGATATTTTAAATCAGTTTTAAAATCATTCACATGGCCTTTTTTTTAGAGTACAGAAGCCTATGATTGTTGACTGTTTTTTATATTAGTCTTTTTTTTTTTAATCTTTTGGTTCCCTCTCATAGCTTGAGGCATGCAAGCTGGACAGAAGCGATATGAATAAATGTATTAAAAATATACTCAATATATTTTGAGGTAAACAACATTTTATTATCACTAGGTGGCTAGTTTAAAAAATATAGACATAAAAGTTAATTTGTAGATATTAATTGAATACTATTTTAACATTATTCTCATCCAGGATCAGACAGTTGGTTTAAAAAAAGTAAAAAAGACTGATATGGAATGTCTTTTTTTTCCCTTTTATAGACTTGGCAAAGACCATCAGTTTATGGCCTGTTTCGTTTCTTGCCAGTAGACAGCACTGAAAGTTATAAAACTAAAACAATTGCTTTCATTTATATCTTTTCCTGATTACTCTGATAGCTGAAATGTCTGAAGAAGTTCAGAATCTGTAAAGCCTGTCACATTATAGAAACATGTCTCTTTAAACTAAATGTGAAATTCCAGTAATTGAAGTGATAAATCTACTGTTTTTGCTGGGGTACTTTTGATGAGAACTATAGTAGTAAATTAGAAATTATTCTCTGCCGTTATATCATGGTAAAAGCCTTTCCATTATCTGTTGTCAGTCACTAGGTATGGGCAAATAACTCAGTTGTCAATCTAACTGTGAAACCTTAAGTTCTGGGAATAATCAATAAGGAAAAAAACCAAAAACTCTCTATTATCTTCATGTAATTCTTTAGACAAGTTGAAGTTGTTTTTTCCCTTTTTATTTCTGCACATCTCATTTATTCACAGATATATTGGATATCTTAGAATATTTCATTTTTTATAGCAAGTTTCATGTCAGCTCGTTTTCAAGTGGTATATGAGAGTTACATTTCAATATGGGTAAGCAGCTCTACCTATGTGTCTATATGCAATTTTACACATGATACAGACTTAATTAAATTAGCAGTAAAAGCCACCTACATTTTATTATTGATTTTTCAGCTATACTATTTATTGCCTAATATTTCTATTTTAAAAGTCCATGATGTTTTGCTCTTTCACGGATTCATGTAAACACCATTTGAAAGACCACAATGAATCTGAACATGAATACAAAAACCAACTATTATATGCCACATACTTACATTACAATCTGGATTGAGTGAAAAAAAAAAAAAAAAAAAAAAAAGGGCAAAAAAGCAAAAGCAAAAACTTCCATCAGGTATGATGTCAAACCTTTGGAGCTTTGCTTGGTGCAAGAGACAAAAGAAAGCAGCTCAAGTAGATTTTAGCTCTGATACCTACTCGCTCCATGGTCACTGCTTATGTCATGTAACCTTCCCTTTCCCCATTCCATCAATAGGTAAAATAGAAGAACAATGTCACAAAACAAACCCAAACTCAACTCATGATTACCAGCTGGACTGACATGAATTTTTGGAAGAATGTGTGGCTGGAACTACCAGTTAACCATTTTTAACATTTTTAAGACCTATTACTTATTTAAAAGATGGTTGGAATAAATGGCTGTAAGAGTACTGAAGCAGTATTTTCCTATTCATGTTTACATGTAAATTGCTCAAAACATTTAGTTTTGATCTAGGATTAGTTACAGACACAGAATAGGGACTCAAATACACAATCAGAGAATGTTTAAAGAGAGTATTTTTTCCGTCCTGATTTTACCATCTAATGGAAATAGGTGTCATTTGTGAAATTTGGATATAGATACAAACTCCAAGTCCCGGAAATTTAAGAGGTTCAGATTCAGGGTTCTGAATCAGTCTCAAGTTTATTTTATGTATTTTAGAGGAAAAGAATTATTTGCAAGTAAGAGGTGAAAATTACTGTTTCAGCTGTGAGTTTGACCTCCTAATATTAGAATAGGTGAACAAATAATCATGAAAGTATTTGAAACCTAAACTAAATCAATCAAGGAGAACCAAAGAAAACAAATACAAAACTATGCCTAGCAATTTTCTCAGTAACTATTGAGAATATTAAAAAACCCCCTTAATATATTTATAGACTTCAATTTGTGCACTTGGAAAAAATGCTGCATAAGAAGAAAAACTGCTTGTAAAGAAAGAAATTCTTGGGTTGTTCCACTTTAAAACCAGATTCTACTGATTTAATATTGTACAGAACAACTTGCTTTGGTACCCAAAGAACAAAGTCATAGGCTAAGGCATAAAATATGAACTACTAGTCCAGCTTCCTCTTTGGACTTGCTTTTAAAGAGAGAGAAAAAGGAAAAGGGGAGAAAATGAGAAAAAAGAGATGAAGCAAAAATTTGAGTCTGAAAACCAGTATTTATCTTGAAGGAAATAGGTACAAGGGACTATAAGAAATGCAATCTGAGAAAGAACGCTGAGGCTGAATTTAAGATTCTTTCTTAAATACTCAAAAGATTGGTCTTTTGCTATGGTCTGGTGTTTAACAGAAAGCTTTATATCTCAATTCACCTAGGTACATGGAACTGTATCTAGGTGCACTAGAGCTAATCCTAGAACACAGGTGCACTTCACTTGCTTTAAATTAGGTTTACACCAATTTAACTACACACTGTATATAATGTGATCATGAAGAGTAAGGAGAAAAAACAGAGAGAGTGGAGAAAGGAGAGATTAAATAAACACAGCAATCAAATTCACTGTACTGTGAGGAGTTAATTCTCATCCTTCAGTAGAAAGTGAAGTAAAGGAAAAGAGAAACATGTCAGCTCTAGTCTGAGACGAATTGTAGAGAGGAGTTTCAAAAAAGGAATGAAACAAACCAAAAATGGGATGCATGAATTCCAGTGCATCTGGAGGACTCTCTGAAGTTCTTTCCATCTTTCCTCTTTTGTGATTACTTTCTATTAAGCTAGCAGGGATATCGTAAAATCCATGTTTTCTAGGACACTGTGTCTTGAGAGCACCGCAGCTGATTAAAAACAAGACTACCTTTGTGTAGCCCCACCCTTTTTTTTTTTTAATTGCTTTAAAAAAATAGTCACTTTGCAGGTGTCCTAGGGTGACTTTATGATGCTTGTATCTCCAATCGTTGTTCTGTTTATGTGGAATATTATGGTTAGATGAAGCTCACGCAAAGCTTAAGAGAAGACTGAAATCTGACTATCCAAACTGCATGCTACAGGATAATTCTGTTTGGTTTGGGAAGGCACGTCCCATCACATAGCATAAAAAGGTTTTCTTGTCATCTGGCTTCTGAATAAACTGCTATATTATAACCTAGTGTCTATTTGTCAAGAAGTTTGATAGTCTGGTTTCAGTTATAACCTGTTTTCATTTTCTAATTTTTCTTCATGCTGTCTGTGATTTTTCTATGACTGGCCCCTGTCTGCTGATGCTCTTTGGAAAGAAAGTCTGATAAAATACATGCCAGCTATTTTTTTGTCATGTGAAATCAAAAGAGTAGAAAACCATCATTATATAAAAACAAAAACAAACAAAAAACCCAAAACAAAAACTAAAACCAAAATGTAATTCAGGTGCAGCAGGATGTTGGAAATATGCATGTATATACTGTGTACTGTTAAAAATACACCCACACTTGAGACTGTAAAGAAAGATTAGAAAACAGAACTAAATGACTGAAATTCACCTCGCTGCAGACTCCAGAGCCAAACTAATGAAGTTCTAAAGTCTTTTATAAAGCAAAATTTACTGTATAAAATTTTGTTCTGTTGAAATATCATTAATAACCATCACAACACTTACAAAAACAAGACCCTTCCTGTAACACAATACCTGTAATCATGTCCATACATTATAATGTAAGACTGAAAGGGAATTTGGACTATTACAGATTAGAAAAATGCACAAAATGAAGACCAATGCATGGGAAATTTATCAAAAAAGATGTACAAAAGAAATTTTTCCAGATAGAAAACATTAAGATGATAAAATTACTCATTTCCTTATTGTGGCAGTAAACATAGAGACTTTCAAAGCAAAAACATTAGCACCTATTTAAACATCAGAATTTTTAAAAACTGCACTAGAAAAAACCCAATTAACAACGTCATCCTTTTACAACACATAGTCTCTCAACTAAATAAACAACACATGCTTTCTGAAAAGCGTAAAATTGAAGAAATCTTGGCACAAAAAGAAAAAAAAGTTCAAAACTATAATGTGTCTCCATAGGTGGGAACAGAAAAAAAAAACCACAATAAAATATTGTGCAATGAAGGCTTCAGATTTCATTCATCAATAAACAAATTTCACAATGGAAAATTTTGATATTCACAGCCAGTGGTATTCTGACTTAGATTTAGCTTCGCCTGCTCAAAACTATCCTGAAGAAACATGGTTTTGAAGAAGGTCTCTTAGAGTCAGTATTAACAGTTGTTAAAATTCATTTACTCTCCTCAGTTCTATTTGCTTCAGGACTTGATTTCTGATCCACTTCAGATTTTATACATGCTGATTTCACTTAAGAGATGGACTTGACAATCCTTGTGGATCTCTTCCAACTCAGAATATTATACAACTCCTGTCTGTAACTTCTGATTAGTTTTTCTTTATCTTCATACCTTAACTGGAAAAAATCCTTAAGGATGTGAAGTTTGTATGCCAAAATTTACATGCATATGTCCAAACTATAGTCCCAAGCAACAGAACAAAGCTTATGTTGTAAACTGAATGACTTCCAACTTTTGCAATTCCTATTTTTCAAAGTTTAACAATGGTAACACACATTATATTCAAATAAACTCAGCTTCAGGGCAAAAAATGACTTTATGGGATTTTTTTCTTCTCTTTTGTCTGACATCTAGAGAAGGTACGTGAAGTTTCTTGAGTCAGCTTCTTTCTTTCTTGTGGTGATTTTCTAGATTTTTACCTCAGACATGATGTTAAGAAAGTCAAGTCTGGTCTTGTTGAGCTTGGCTGAAGGACAGCGGAAAAATACAGAAGGCAATGAAACCCTTTGGAATCCACAAATTCAAGACTGTATCTCTTCAGGCAAAGTTGGACTGAAGAGTCCATGTTCTGATTTTGGGATGGTTAGGGGCAAGCTTCACACAACAATAAAACTGCAATCTTTTGAACTGTCACTCAGGCTTTAGGTTCTGGTTTATAACAAAATCACAGCTTTACAAAATTACTTTTTTCCCCTCTTAGTCATGAATAACTGAATATTTTTCATGAATTTTCTCACCTCTAAACTGCAGCTGGCAGAGCCAAATTTGATCTTGAATAAAAAGGGACTTATAAACATCTGTGTGTCCGTATGAATACCTAACAAACACCCACCAGATCTGAAAATGGGTTTTAAATCCTTCCTTAGTGAAGATAAGTAGAACCTAATTTAGGTTCTAGCTCTTCCACTTGGACACTTCATGGTATGGAATCACTCACAAGCCACCTCCATTGGTAAATCTGTTCAGTTGATACTGTCAAAACTTACTCAAAATAAGCCTCCACAGCATAACTTTTGGCCTGAAGTGAAAATTTCAGTACACTGTATTTTACACTACTTAGAAGCAGATTTCCTAGGTACATCTGAAAAAATTTGCTTTAAGTTTTTACCTACTGAAGATATTAGCACCTTCAGTTCCATGCACAACTTGAAAATATTCATGAACAAAACAGGCCATATTCTCTCTACTTCTTTTGCTGTATTTAATACAGAAAAAAAAAAATAAAGCATCAGTGATCTACTTCTTTAATTTAAAATGGAGTATTTAGGGTTGCACCCTGATGAATGGGGAGGAAAGTGTCCTTTGCCTTGCTCCTAGACTGACTGAAAGACAGTACAACTTACAGTATGGGGGTACTCTCCAAAGTGAGGGCCCCTCTTACACACCAGCATTATTCAAGGACTGTTTAACTACATGCCACTGGAATAACCAAACAGTCTAAAGGGACTTTCCATTAGGTAAATCTGGCTAAACATACAGAAAATTATTGAAATATTAAGAAGTTTTTAAATCATTTTTGATATGTGATTGGACTTTATTCTATTAATAAGTAGCCTGCTCTCCTGCCTCTTTTAAACAGACCTAAAACTATATCTGTTTTGAGCACATATTAGTAAATAGTACATTTCCCTCTTTTTTCATGTACTTTGGTCACAAGTGAAACGGCTTCTCTGATCACATTATATCCTTAGATTACGGAAACTGTTATACTAATTGTTACACATGATAAATCACTAAAATCACTGGGTATTGGTGGCTCACTGTGGCGATTGCATTATCAGCTCCCTCAAGTTGTCTTTCTAAGTCTCTTGAAATTGAGCCAGATATCATGTTATCAATTACACTAATAGTTTATTATCAGAACTTTTCCTCCAAAATACACAAACAAACTAGAAATCTCCTTAATTTAGGGTAATAATGCAGCCCCCATGCCTAGAGAATGATCCCAGGCTTGAACCCTTGAACCCATCTTCTATCTACAAAACTGTCACCTATGAGGACACCTACTGCCACCCAGAAAAGCAGTAGTACATTCATGCACAGAATTTTGGCCATAAATGCCAAATTAAATGCCATGCACATACTTACAAAGATACTACTTTTAATTTGTGTCCGATAAGACAAACAGGTTCCATAGCAAACATTTTTGTCAGTTTTTGACAAGAATATTTATCTATGGCCCTCAAAAACCTTTCATTTTCTAACAGAAAATCAGTTAAAATGATTCTTTGGAAGTAAGCATCACTGCTACTCATCTTACATTTTGCAGGAAAATAGAGAAAGAAAGCAGCTTTTTTATTCTTTTGTATATCCTCAGAAGAGAAGGAGTACATGAAAACTGAAAGCTGGTCTGTAACAGGTACACTGCTGAGAAACTCCTACCCTGCATCTCCACTCAATACACTAACAAACACTACTTTTGCTGAATAAATAAAGGGAGGGTTGTATATGCAGATAGGGGGCTTAAAAATCAGCAAGAGCACTTCCAGTTTCACCCTTTGAAATCTGAGTACCAGAGGAGGACAGACACATAGGTTCAGAAACAACCATCAGTTTATCCTTCAGGATTGTGAATGCTGTTTCTTCCAGGGAGATTGCCACACTGCTACTACAGCAAGCTACCGTATTTAATTATTGTTCAACTTCCTGTGTTTAATGGTGGTATAAAAAAGGAAGTAAGGCTAGAGAAAAATAAGAATTTTACTAAGCTGTTATTGTCCCCTCTGGTTGGCTTCCAGGCCCCTCAATTTCAATCCATATTGTTCTATTTTGAGGATGTTTTCAGATGCACTGAAGTGCACTTCGACAGATCCTTGAAGCACAACATGGATTGAAATGAAGTTGCCTGAAGATATTAGTAATAGAAATCTCTGACACAGAACTGCACATTGAGAAATTGCTTGATATTTATTAGAAAGCGTCATGTTAATACAGCACTGCTAATACAAAGCTCTATGAGAAAGATTAATAAAATGTTGTTAAAAGAATTTGCGAATGAAGCAGCAGGTTTGAGGAAGAAGGGACTTTCAAAAAAGACATTCATAAATACTTAACAGGCAGCAGGCCATCCCTCAAAGTTCCCAAAATAAAGCAAAAAACAACCCTTAAGTGCATATTTACATAATCATTTATAGATACACAGTAACCTGTCCCCCCATCCTTCACCTCTTTCCATGACATTCAGAGAAATAACTACAACAGGTTAGGTACAGGTACAACTATAAAAATACTACTTTTCCTATTTTAGCATCCAAATTACAGAGAAATTGGTTGCAGAAAAAAAAAAAAAAAAAGAAAATAAAATTGAAGAGCATTCTATAAATATTTTTGTTTCTAGATGAGGATTTCCTAACTAAGATTTAGGCCAAAAATACTTGTAATAGGTAGGTCATTAATTCTTCCCTATTAAGGAAGTTTATAATGGAAGTACAGACAGACCTTCAGCTATCATGGACCAAACAGTGGCATCTCAATAAACCTGGCAACTATTTAAAATACCCTTATGGGATGACATTTTAAAGAAAAAGGAGGTTCTATCCCTTATGGTCCCAATCTAACTGAAAGCAACTTTCCCTTCTCCTCAGTAGATGTTCTTCCCAGTAGAGATGGCAGGAAAATGAGGAATACTTACTCCTTTAGCTCTCAGCTCTTGAGCATGAAATGCTCTGACCTATGTGAGACAATACAGCATAAACACGAATCCATGAGTGGTAATTAATTCACAACTGTCTGGCTTTCACCTCTGGCAGATTTTTGCAGTGGAATAATTAGCTGTAACACACCAAGTCCTTCCTCCTGTTTACATGTGTTATCTAAATCAACAATAGTAGCAATTCAGTTTTGCTGGGCAGATACTGTCCATTAACGAACAGGATTTAGAAATAATTATTAAAAGTAGCTTTTTTGTGGACAATTTGCAGTAGGAGGTAAAGAGTCAAAATTACGGGATGTCCCATATGGTATTGCATGTATGGAAGAATGGCAGACAGTCAGAGGAGGTAGCTGCTTGCAGGCACCTGCCATTTAGTTGCTCTACAACTAAAGCTTTATTAACACAGCCTAAGAGAGATTGCTGCTGATTCCCTGCTCCTAATTTGAGCTAAATCCTAATATATTAGAAGAAATATGTAACATTATTTTGCACGTGGACAAACAGAAACGAATCAGCTCAGCTGCCCACTGGTGGTATCTGAGATGCTGAAGGGTTTTTGAAAGGTTCACCTGGGTCAGAGAGGCCAGAGGAGGCACTGGACACCATGCCCTACTGGAGAGTCAGTGGCAGCTTGCAGGGAAGCTCAAATCCAAAGCATTTGAGCTGTGTGTGAGCAGCCCAGCCAGGTGCCTGTATGTATGAGACTAGCACAACTCTAATTGTGACCAATTTTTAGAATCCAGGTGCTGGTTAAAATACTGTCTTATTTCCACAGGTTGTTTGAGCAGGCAAACTTGATTGATTTTTTACATTCAAATTGCTCTACACGAATCTCAGAATGTGTTTAAATGAAGAACAGAAATTCTAATTTGCCATATCTAAAAGCTATAGTAAATGGCATGAAGTCTTAAAATAAATATTCTACATTTAAAAACAGTTTGCTATTTCTTTAGAAATCCTCTGTTCACAATAATTCCTGCCTGTCATGAGTGGGATCTCTTAGCCTGATCCATGATGTGCTATATTATAAACTGAAAGTTTTTTTTAAAAATTAGTACTCTTTGGACTCTTTTACAAGAGTAAGCTTTGTTAACACATTCAGGACTACACTGTTCTTCTAAGACAGTGTGATTCCTTAACCATGGATATGGGAACTATCCAAAACTGGATAGTCCTGTAAAGACTAAAAAAGTGCCAGGTTCACAACTTTGTAAAGTTTCAAAGACTAAAAAAGTGCCAGGTTCACAACTTTGTAAAGTTTCAAACAGGAAAGACATTTTGGGAAGATAGAACAACTGGTATCTGTCAGAAGGTCGTGGTCAGAAATTGCAAACTGGAAAGAAAATATGACTGTTAGGAGAGATAAGTAATAGACAGGGAAGGGACAGAATAAGTAAAGCAAGTCATAAAGTAACTGTGTATAAACAGGCTAGAACATGAAATAATGGTGAGAACAAAGAGGAAAACATGTAAGAAGAAATGGACTGGAGGAGTAGGAAGAAAGTAAAGGAGAAAGGCTGGAGAAACTATTAACAGCAGGAAGAACATTCAATCAGGAGGACAGGAATAGGAAAAAGAAGAGAGGAAGTCTAAAGAAAAAGCTAAATGAGTAAAAACAGAACAGGTGAAAGGAGTGAGTAATGAACTGGCAGAAATGACAGAGGTGAGAGGAGATATGAAGGCAGCCCTGACAGAAAAGCAAGACTACTGAGGAGAAAAAAAAAGGGGAAAAAGAGTTGAGGGAGGAGACATAAGGAAGAATGGAACAAATGTGCCAGGTGCTCTGAGTTTAACATCAGAAAAGCATGACCTCTTCATGTCAGCATACTACTTGGTTTAAAAAAAAAAAAAGAGAAGAAAAAAAAAAAAAAGACAGTAAGAACAATATGAGCAATAGCTAAGAATCTAAATTTAACATGATTTGTTAAATTTTTTCCCCACTAGAAGCTTGAGAAATCCTTTCAAGAGAGTTTTTATTGGTAAAAATAAAAATTTTCAGATGCAAACTTGTCTGGTTTTGCCTAATTTGCTAAAAGCTTATGTTCAATTAACAAAATATAAGCCAAGTTTGGGGAAGGAATGAGTTTTTCCAAACAAAAAACTACATGCATTCAACAGCCCCAAGTAAAATGGTAAGGCCTTTTGTCTTAAAGACCAGAAATGCAACAGAAACAAAATATAATAAAAAATGAAAATCCAGGTACAGGAATTATGTATTTCATACTGAATAATTATTTCTGTACTGCCCGTAAATCCTCTCTGGTAAGCTGTGCATCTAAAACTCATCGAACTGCCAAGGGGTAAACGCAGCTCCATCCATCACACAGCCACTTGACAAATACATTCCATAATAGAAGTTTATTTTTATGGGAGGCTGAATCAAGGACTTTCCCATGCATACAAAAACTTGTCAAAATTATTTATGAGTCTTGCTGAGACACACAATATGTCATATCAAACTCCTATTTTCCTTCCAAGCACAGACTGTCAATATCTCTGCTACTATCAATAATGTGGAACACCGCTGCTATAGGCCCTCAGGATTTTGAGGTCATTTGCCCATCCCAGGCTGCTGCCAGACGCTGTCTCTAGCTGCAATGCAGCTGAGGAGAGGTGCATTTACAGCCTCTATGAGGTGTAGTTAAGGTATGCACTGGGGACTGCAATCGAAGGCTTTGCCAACATAAAATAAAATGGAAACATATGTTTGAAACATTACAGTTGATTATATCTAGAGTCATGAAAATAATGAAAACAATTGCACTGGACTAAATTAGAAAATCCAAAAGCTTACCAGCATTTTCTGGCATAATTAAACAAATAATCACTTCTGATGAATACGTTTGCACCTTTCTGAAACGATGCTAAGGAAAATCCTCACACAACAAGGCTATTAATATCCTTTCTGACCAGAAAGTTAGTTGAAAATCTCATGAACTTTGATGATAAGGAAGTGAAACTCCTGAAACAGAGTTTATTTAGTACTTGTTTTGTAAACTTGTTTTGTTTGCAAAAGAACATAAAAAGTCTTAAAGAAAATACTATCATTTTTGCTAAAGGGCCCAAGCACTCTATGCAAAAAGCATTTAGCTTTCTGAAGGTGATAGCCCTACACCTTGTTTAGCCATATTTCAGCAATATTAGTTCTTCTGCTAGTTGTTTCACAAACACTACACAAGCACAGTATATCTTGCCTGAGAAGTGGCTGAACTTGACATTAATATTTTGAACCTTTTTTTGAAAGGTACCAACCCTTTCCTCACCATGCTGGACTACCCCTTTTGCCTCTCCTGCTGTCACCAGCTCTGCAGGAATGTCTCTGCTAATCCACCTCTGCCTGCAGCTGCTCAGGTACCTGGGTTCAGCACTTCTCTTCCCAGGATCATGATGCAGAAACACCCACTGTGGCCCCCAATGGCAGGCTGTGTCTCACAGGGCTTTTGTGCTTGGGATACAGGCTGCTCACCTGTAACACACTCCTGCCTCCCCACCCAGGCACGCCTCACCAGGGGAACAACTTGCACACCACTGAGAGAAACTGTCCCACTTCCTTGCAACAGTTTAAAGAGACTTAAACTTTTCCCTAGTTAAAACTCTCCACAGTACAGTAAGTGGTGACATTATTACAGAGTATCTGAAAACTTAGCTCACTGTGCTTGAATAGATAGCTACAACTACTTGATCAAACACACAGACAAAAAAGGGCCCTGTTTCTAGGCTGTGCAACAGATCCCACCTAGTGATGGATTTGCTCTGCAGTGCATCTACTAAATGATTATGGGCATAAAGAAGAAAGGGAGACTCTCAAGGCAGATGGCAAGAGGTTCTCCCCTCAAAGGAAAAGTTGCAGGTTCATCTCATTCCAATAGCTGCTGGATGTGAAAGACTGACATTTGGGAAGTCACTGAGCCTCTGAATCCTGTTAATTTTTAGGTGCCCATCCATGAATGATAGCATGCTCCAGGGATAAACTATCCAAATCTGAGAGAAAGAATTTCTTCAATGAAAGCTCACAGTGGGAGATTTATTTAGCTATCCCCTCAGACACAACCATCACAGTAGAGGAGATCACACTGACACTGGAATTAGCTTTGAAGGAGCTGTCTTGGGTATTGGAAACAGTGTGGTGGCAGAAGCATAGAAATCTGTGGAAAATTAACACTGCAAAGGCAGAGGAAAGGTGCTGCCAGGATTACATTGTTTCCAGTATTGCACTCAGGACTGCAAAACACGCTGACATGAAGATTACTTTTGTAAAGCCCAGTGTCTTCAGCAACAAATATCCCAAATGTCCATCAATGGCAGCATTGTCCTGCTCACTGGATTTGGTTTTAGAGCAGCTGGTTAGAAAAGTGCATGAGGCAGACATGTAAAAACTTACAGGTTCACTCTCATCAGCGACATATCTACCGAAAACCTTATTTTCCAAAAGGTATGGTACCTTCTGTGATTGGTACAGATGGAAAAAAGAGCATCCTAGATGAGTTCCTTTACTATTTGATGGGCTGGCAATTCCCATGCACACAGTTTATCTACTGCAGGGTCAGTTTATGGATCTTGAGAAGCCATGTATAACCTGGAAGAGCTCTCTGGCTGAGTCTATAGGGTGGACTAATGCTTCTTCCAGGACTGTACAATGCCAGTCCCAGGAAATAAGAGACTATTAAATTCTACCATCTCACAATCACCAACTTCTATAAATGCTAGCATAAAACCTTGCTAAAATAATAATAAATAATGAGGAACAAGACAATAATTTGATTGTCAAATTAGAGCTAACCTTACAGAAAAGACTACAAAAAAAGGATTTCTCATAATTTTTAATTGTTCCAGTAGAATAAGTTTGCATTGTTGTCTTCTATTTTTGCATTCCCAGAAAGAATTTAGAGAAGGCTGTTTACAGCCAAGTCAAGGGAAAAAAAAAAAAAAAAAAAAAAAAAGGCACTGGTAGCCCATGTGAACATATCCAAGTTTGTCCAGAAGATGCATTTCCAGTACTTAAAAACCCTCCACTTTCTTACAGCATAAGGGCAACAGAGCTATTTAACAATTTTTGTTAGTGGTTTAAAACTGTCAGGAATCTGAGGTCTTTTTAGTGGTATACTTTCCACATGACGTAGGTGCAACTCATTTTGTCCCTAACAGAAGCCATCATGCCTATTACTCTTTGAACACTGCACTGCAAATGTACCTTTTAGAAGAAGAACAATATAATCCTATTGATTTTCCTCAGCCCTAAATGTAATAATTTGAGATTATTTTCAGGCAACAATAAGGCTTTATGACCCAACAGCTGATCACTTTTTTATACTTCACCACTGACGTGTATTACTAAACCCAGAATCCCAGCTCCTGTTAAAGGATATTTATAAACACAATTACTTATTTAAGTTTAATGTTCTTGTGATAAATCATATGCTGCATATAAAGTGCTGTACTTACTGTACCACTCTTATCTTCCCAGACAGGGAAGATGGTGCCAAAACTGACTGAACAGGCAAGGAAGAGTAACCACTGTATTTTATACTTCAGGAGACAGCAGTAACTGACATACAGCAAATGTCCTTTTACTCATAACCATTTTGCAATATTACAAGAAGGAGACAAGTCAAAGACTAAAAGATGAACAGTCTGACTCATCAATGACTTGCATCCTGAGTAGCCATTTAACACTTGTGCAAAATAGAACAGTAACATTCTGACTAGCAGCAATTTATATTCTCTTTTCACAGCTTTTAATGACTGCACTAGAACGTGGAGGAAGAGGAACTACCTTTCTGCATTCCAGCAAAAAGGCAAGACATTTTTAACAGCACTACAGGCATAAACTTTTAGAGTGCCTGATAGTTATAAGCATTAGTTTTCACATCCTATCCTTTATTTTCTTCTTTAGAAATACGGATTGAAATTAGATGGTTTGGCCTCTTCCCTGCACTGGTCATGGTTCTTTTTGCTAGTAAACAGAACCACTCCATTTCAGTTAACTTTGGAAGGATTTCTGGGAAGGAAAGACACAAGAACACAGTTGCTCTATGGTAGCTGCTCTTTTCCCTCACCAAAGATGCGTTTCACTCCTGCAATGTCCTTAAGCAAACATTTTCCTTCTCTTTCTGTCAAACTAAGGAACTTTGTTAGCAACACCGTAGGACAGGAGATAACTACAGAGCTCTCTAATTGTTAAGCTCTTGCAAGGGCTGAGCCTGATCATTCACTGAATTGTTGAGTTGATGGGATTCGTGTAGCTGGTTATAAATTGATAATCTAAATTAATTCATTCAAGCAGAAATCGATTTTGTAACTCCTTGAGAGCTTGTAATAATGCTTACCTCCTACCGTTAGCTGCATTCTCCGTTTCATAAAGCTGGTCGGAAACAGCTGGATTCAGGTGACCTGCTAGCTCATTAAATCTGTTACATGTTCCTTCTGGTAAATGATATTAAGCTGAAATGTCCTTGCGTTGATTTTTTTTCCTTTAATTTTATGACAGAAATAACCTAATTTGTAACACAAAATAACAATCTCCTTGGATTACTTTGCCTTGTTAAAATATTTTATGCATTTTTCATTTACACGAAGGTAATGGAAAAACACTTAAAGTATCTGTTATTTAAGCCACAAGAGATATGTTACTGAAAGTCTGATAGCTGCAAAAATGATTGCCTCTTCATAATCTTTGCTTTATATCTGTAATAAAAGGCGGACAATTCAATTCATCGGTTAGTAAATAAAGTACGATAGTTTTTATTTTATTTGCTCTGCATTGCAAGAACTAAAATCAGATTGCTTTTTGAATTCACTTAAAAATAGGCTCATTACTTTCCTTTTTTAGCTCTAATGCAAAATGTTTTCTGTCTATTTTGAATGTTATACCCTTTTTAAGATATGAAGTAAATATTACCTAATTCTGAATGTCAGATTAAAAGCATAAATTTCTTTTATTGACTCCTCTGTAATTACTTAAATATTGGTGTCAGGACTGTCAGTAAGAAGTCATAATTGAATCTGAGCACCTCAATATGGATCTGATAGGAGGCATAAATACACATATTTCTCAGAACCTGATGACTTCTAACTACCAACTTTTATGACAAGAATAGAAGTGTCAAAAACTACACTGCTGGAATGTGCTGGAAGGCAAAAAAATACATGCTTGCCACAAGATAAAGCCCAAATTCTACCAAGTCCAGTGCAGAAACAACACCTGTTAGGGAATGAGAAAATGTGATGCTGCTCTTCTCTACAGTCGATACTTCACACATGTAAAGGGATAAAGGCAACCCTGAACTGAAAAGCTGAAATATGCCCTTGAACATTCCAGTTTGCCATTTCCAGTAGACGTCACTACAGAGCAAGGTTTCATGCAGGCTGAAAAAATGGCAACGCTATCCAAAGGAATTACGATAAAAACATTTAAGAAGGCTTAGCTATTAAGATAATAGTAGCTAAAATCAGAATTATTAGCTTATTAAAATTAAAGATCCATATAAAGATAAACCATCCTTTTAATTATCAGAAAGAAAAAGCAGTATTGATTTCAAGCTTCTGGCAATAACAAAGCACAGAAAAGCATAATACATACAAAATATGCCTGTCTTTTGGGATGCATGAAAATCACAACCATAACACTAAGAAACACACATGCATAAACCCTCAAGTATCCTGTTTCCTAACATAAACCTACATGTGATAGATATTAATGCAATGAGCATACAGCCATATATACCTCTACCCATAAAGAAGCAACTGCTTTTTCACTCATATATTTTTCTACATGTTTTTCTACTTTTCACCAAGCAGCCTTTACTCATTCCCCAAATCCTAGTATTTACCTGCACATAGAATCATCAAAACTCTGTCCAATAGCATTTATTCAGTAACAGAAAAATCAGCATACAGTAACAGTGAAAGGTGACGGTAGCTTTCAGAAATATAGTGAATGTATTCTGGGCTCTAACATGCTGATGAAATATCTAATATTCTTCTCCTGTTTAAAAGAAACAACAGGAAATAATTCTATCCACCCAGTATTTTTGTTTTAACATCTACTGCCTTAAGAATTAAAACTGTGAAGTCCATTTTGTGCCGTGGCTTTCAATCCTGACTAGCTGGAGTTTGTCTGAAAGACAAATGCTACTCAAGGTAGTGCAAGGCTAAACGTTGTAGGCAAGTCTCTAGGAAGACTTGTCTCTGAGACATAAATTCTAATGACAAAAGGCACATAAAGGGGATTTTTTCACTATACCATACCTCAAACAATGTGTCCTGTTTCCTCTGTGAGCTTGGGTAATTTGTCTGGCCTACACAGAAGCGTCAGGGTGAAGTTTTTCCCAATTTTCTCTACTGCTTGTGATTTGATATTTGCATAACATAGAGAGAAGCACAATCCATGCTTGATACATGGAGACTGTAAAGCAACACAGAACACTGCCTTCCAAGAATACTGGGGCAGAATGAGGGAATGAAGAAACCTCTTGGCTGTTGTCCTTTCTCACGAGCGTTGGCTCAATGGCCACTGGCTCTGGGGTCTTTGTTCTGTGAAAGGGAGTACCTGTAGATACAGCAATTACTTGGGAAACACTTCTACCACTTTTCTTGAAGCAGCAATGCAGAAATTGAGCAGGAAAAGCCATTCATCTGACTGCTCCTATGGATATTTCCACTGGTCAACTTGGGCTGTGTTGGAGAAGTGTTCCAGTGACTGAGAGGAGACTGGAGGTTCTGGGGGCTGACAGCTGACTCCTAACTTGAGAACTGAGCATCTGAGCTTTGTGACTGAGTTGTCTTTTGGATCTTAAGAATTTTTTTAGTGTGCTTCTTTTTTAATTTTGTTTAGAAACTTTTCTTAATGACTAATGAGTCATAAGTTTTGTGGTGCCTCATATACAGCTCATCTTCATGGTGCACCCCAAAGAGGTGCCTCTAAGTGCCAAAAGGGGCATTGAAGTTAACCTGGGTAAAATATTTGTACACATTGTTGCTCTGGAGAGAAAAAAAAAAGAGCTCTGTAGCATTCCTCTTGGCTTAGAGAGTAAACTAAGGTGCACTGCTTGGACCTGGACTTATGTCCACTCTGTTGGATAAAAAATACTCTTAAGTGAAGAATGCATCCCATGACTTTTGAGATAAAACAAGAGTGAAGGAAAAGCTTATCAAATGAGTATTTTGCTCTGCAAAGGAAGGACTCCTAATGGAAAAGGAGGAACTTTAACCTTAAGAGAGGAGCACCTTGGACACTGATTCCCACCGACGCTGTTTCAGCAGCAGTGTCAACGTTACCAGTAGGTTAGTGTAAACATAAACCACGGACAAACACAAATTATACCAAACAGCAAAGGTGTGAAGATGGAGAACATTACACTGCACCAGACAGACCAGTCTTAGCAATTCTCCTACAGTTATTTCCTACCTTCAAAGCAATTGTAGTTCTTGGATAGCTCATACGCTTCCGGTTATATTGTGCTGTCATATATCAGTCACAGCCAGGAAAAACCACATATTATTACCCAAGTAAAGTCAATAATTTATGAGTTCAACAGATCACAGCAGTTGAACCCCTATTTTCAAAGGCATAAGCAACGGCTGAATTGTTTCTGGCAATACAGACCATCTCAGTTCAAACCCCAGCAATTTAAGAAAACAAACAAACAAACAAACAAACAAAAACAAAACACCAAAAAAAACCCCAAACAAAAAACAAACCCTCACCCAGCAAAGGCCTGGGTCCAATGCTAATACTTATGTTTGGGAAAATGTGTATAGGCACGTATAGGTGTAATGCATGTAGGCGTATAAGCATCTTAAACATCTTGGTTAGAAATTGTTTATTCATTATACTTTCTATTAATGAAATAATGGAATACCAGCAGAATGGAACACCTGGGAATGTAAGGTTTTCTTTCTCTTGGTGTTACATTGCTGCAAAAAGAAAGTACTACACCAAACTAGAGAATTCTGTCATTGCCAAAAGTGATAATATTTTTTAAAAATCCATGATCAGCAACTCCCTACTTTGCTTCTTAGCACAACCCCTTTCATGATACTTGCAAATGGAGCATCACATGGACATCAGTTGCTGCCACACCCTTCCTGCTGCTAATCTGTCTCTCTTCTCTAATTTCTTTTATGGTGGCTTTTCCACTGTTTAATTAGGCCACGGGGAGTAAAGAGAGGCAGTCTCACTGTCCCTTCAGAGTTTATTTCACAGACTGTTTCCTTCAAGGATTTTATTTCTGTCACTGAAAGCAGACATCCTCATATTGCTTAAACACAGAAAATGATTAATACAATGAGATTGTTATGCTCCTAGCAAAAATGGCCTTCTTTGTAATGTGAGCTACAACAGCTTGAAAAGATGGGTGCTGACACTACACTACAGCTGACAGTTTTTCTTTTTTTAGGTGTACTATTATTGGGATCTGTAATTCTGTGTGACCCATAATAATAATCCCACCATTCTCCTCATATTAATATCATAAATTCTGCAGACACAGATGATATTATCATATATCAAATATGACCATAAAAGCAATGTGATCTTAACACCTTTGGATTTATCTTGAAAAGAAAAATACTAGATAAAATCATTTATGCTGATATCACCAAGTCTTTACTGGGTTAGAGCAACATGGTAAGATAATAATATTTATAATATTTAGGAGGATAGGCAGTTTTGACAGCTTTATTAATCTGTTCCTTGAGTTAAACTTCTGGATAGTTAATTTGTATGTTATTTAACAGTCAATGTTTTCCATTCTGTGTCCCTGGCCAGGGACAAGGTTGAAATTCTGCAAAAGCTGGATTTGGTATAATATTCAGCACATACAATAAATAGCTTAGTTTAAAGGCTCACCAGTCAAATAAGAATATTTTACAATATTTAAGTGAGATCTGCTAGTGCACTGCAGTTGAAGGTCTCCAAGCTAATTTAAACACATTGTGGGTTAAACTGGCATGCTCAGCTTTGGCGTGATTTACAATGAAACCCACGACACACAAATATCAAATTGACTTAATACTGGTTTCGAGTTTTGTATCTCTGAGACCACTTATACGTCCCAGTAACGTGATCGCAGCGGAGGATTCTGGAACACTGAGAAGACTGAAGCAAAAGCTGAATTTAAAATACTGAAACCTTCAATTTGCCACCTCCTTCTTCCCACCTCTGCTCTCATCAGAATTAGAATTTCCAGACAGATTATACCACGTGATTGTATGTTTGGACAACTGCTATAATAACAATAAAAAAAAGAGGGAGCATAAAAAATGGCTGAGGTGCTGAGGCTGCCAAAGAAGCTGTGCCACATGCAAACATGATTATCCTTGTTTTAAGTAAAAATCTTAAGTCAAATTTGCTTCAGCACAAAGGAACTATCCAGGGGCCTATACACCACTTATGCCTTCAGTCAAGAGCACCATGCAGCAGAAGTGCTGTACTCCTGCTAAGTAATGACGGAAGAGTATTTGCGAGGAATTTTTACAAGGCACATAAACCTATGTGCTATGAAATCCCTCTCTACAGAGATGCTCTGCAAAGCACCGAACAGGCAGGCTAAAGCAAACAGGCTTGTCGGGGAAAAAGGAGGCAGGAACAGAACAAAAGAAAGCAACAATGAACAGCACAGCTTCAGAAATACAGATCAAAAGGTGCTTTATTGCCACTGGGGAGAGGATTTTTTCACGACTTCTTTCAGTAAATGTATTCAGGCCCTGGCTTCAGCTACTTGTTTTGTATGTTGTTGGCATGAAACTCTGCCCTCAAAGATCACTGTCCTCAGAATTTCTCTGTAAGAAATTAGATTTTTTTTTTTTCCAAATGTCCACATCTCATAAAAAGCAACACATGATGGAATTTCAGCAATAGAGCTGCCGTTAGGAACCAAATTCCTTTAGGAGGTGCACAGGCATTTCAAGAGGATAAACAAGTTTTTCCTCACTGAATAGTCATTAAAAGATCAGCACCTCAGCTGAACTACTAAAAAAGCAAAGAGCAGATGGGAGTAACAGGGAGTAAGTACAGCCTCGGCTCTACCTTTATAACTATTGTTAGAAATGGGCAGAAAAAGGGGCAATGGTTGTCCCAGTTGGGAAGAGTCATTCTTCTTAAAAGGGTCTGCAACACTACAGTGCTACCAATCATTGCAATCTTTTCATAAATTGTGTTAGCTCCGATATTTGAGGGTTTAAAGTCTGAAGTTTCTAGACTCAAATATTTAAGTAATAACAGTTACTTGTTTTCATTTCTGAGGGAAGAGAGAAATTCAGTAAGGTTAAATGCAAGTAACAGAGATCAGAAATTACCACCCAGACCAGCTGTGCAACAACAGGTAAGCTGGCAATACCAACACTCTTTCTGCCTTCACTGTAACGAGAGGGTTATAGAACAACTCTGTTTTGGGCAGACAATCTCCCCATACAACCCAGACTTGCAGCTGTGGCTATATGCCACAATCTACTCCTCAATGTACAAATTTCCTTTGACACAGATGACTTTAATGGCTTTTTCTTTGTAGCTTTATAGTATATTGTATAATTAATTCAGGAATTAAAGCTGCCTTAATGCATTCAGACACAATGAGCCACTCTTCGGAGCTGTTGCAGTCTATTTTGTCAATAAACCTAGTTCATGAGGTTCTTGTTGCCACACATCAATACAATAAGAATTGTGTACTCTGGATATTTACATATCTATCCCATGGAGAGATTCAGATTTTTAACGACTCCTTAACAATAGATTTTTTTTTCATGCCTTACTTAAAATAATAATTTTAATACAAATATAGAAATACAAAGTTTCCAAATGAAATAAGTAAAAACATTTCATATAATTTATCTGGCAAATATGCTCCCAACATTTGAAGTTAATTCCCATTTTTTTAAATGTAATCAACTTTGTGAGGTTCTTCTTAAAGAAATTTACTTTACTCTTGAGAGTATCCAAAGAGCCTTAAAAACTGAAAGAAAAACATACATGTACAAACTAAAAGGTCACAAAGGATACTACAACTGATTTATTTTCCTTAAGGATGATAAAAGAGCAGGGTGGAGAGAGAAGTGGAAGAGAAAGAGGTGGCCTCCAGAAAAAGGGTGAGAGAAAAGAAAGCCAAATTTGCCTGCTTTCTTTCTGAATTCCCACTTACTACTTCAACCATGGAAGTATCAAGGATGGCTTTAATTGGCTTTGCTCAGTGCCTGTGCTAAGTATCTTAGAAGACATTAATCTGGAAGCCATCTTCTCTTAACTCAAAGCCAAAAAGCACTGCCTCTTTAGAGGGACAACCAACTGAGGTGACAAAGTAAGAGACATGTTCATTTTCTGATCTTGGAGTTTCTGGTTATACCAGTCACACTGAGGTGTGCTCTGACCAGGGAGGATGGCACTACATGAGTTACACTAAGGGCTTCCTTAAAAGACAAATGTTAGTTTTCTGTTCTTCAATACTGGCTGTCCAAAGCATGCATGTGGTGCAATTTTGTACACAAATAAATATGTAATTCTCTCTTTTCAGTATCTTGTATGTGTTCTTACTCCAAAAATATATAGTCCTTTTTTGAGAGCAGCATGTTCACAATGTGAGAAACAAAATCTGGAAAGCAGAAAAAGAGCAGCACTCTAACTTACTGATAGGAATATGGTGTGACAGGAGGGATGAATAATCAAAGATACAGTTGATAGTTTACTGTTAAAATAAATTAACCAATCCACTGACAAAAAGTCTTGCCTACTGTATTTTATAGATACAGCTCTGACATATTTTGATCACAAACAGTTTCAAAAGAGGATCACTCTGCCAGCTGGGCTGTTCTTAAACAAAACCTCTATGTTTTGATCCAGGAAACATCAATCATCATGTCTCCAAAACCATTACCATTTATTGAGCACCCATTAATATGCTCAGTGCTAAATAAAGCAGAGGAACATGCTGTCCTTATCCACATTTCTGATCATCTGTCCTATATTTTTGAAGTCAGTTTGTCTCTGCATAAACTCAAACATCTAAAATAAACAAACACAGAAATATTTTGGTACAATGTACTACACTGCTATACTTTTTGCATGCTAGTTTTATCTTTCAAATTCTGTAAATATAAAATAACTCCATTTCAACTGCAGGGAAAAGAACTGAAAACAAGACTTCTGGACAAACGAGCCTGAAAAAGGAGTTAGGCTGCAAAGGGGCCACGAATTCTGGGTGTTCCAGCAAAGTGAGACAGAGACACAGAGTGAGCTGCAGAGTTGCTGCAGAGAGCTAAGAATGAGAGGAATATCTTTGTGATGGCATAGGTCAAAAATACAAGGAATTTTGAAGGAAAACGAGGATTATGAGCATCAGCACTGATTACAGGATGTGTTTCCTGCACATAGGAGAACATTTAGCTAAGCCATGTTCAGTATCTCTGATGTAAGTTAACTACCAATTTGTAGAATCAAGCTCTTGGGTAATATATCATAGGTAATGGCTATCTACAGAAATTCATAATAGCAAGTATGTTGCTTCTGAAGAGAAGAAATTACCCATTTTAACACAGAAAAAACTACAACATCCCCTCAAAGAAAATCAAAGCTATTAGAAGTAGTAATAAATACAGATATTGAGAAAATTGAAATCTACTTCTGCTTCAACTTTAAAAAAACACACACAAAAACTTGTACTTGAAAAACCTCAAAGATCTTACTATTGTCAAAGTATTGGTTGAATTTTTATTATATAAAACATAAAAAAATGGTGTAGTTTGGCATTAAAAAAAGGGATGAATATGTATCAATTACAGATTTTTACAGTTCTGTCTACCTGCTGTGTTAGACCAGAAATAAAGGTGATGTTCATAAAGACAACGATAAAATTTCCTTCACTTAATAGTCAACTGTCTGATTACTGGCTACTGGAGCATTAGGTTGAATTGCACCACTGATGAACAGCCAAGGGCCTCAGTTAACAAAAATCAGTGCTTTTAAAATCTCTAATGATCAGAAAAAAATGAACGAAAGCATTTGTCAAGATTATGATTGTCATTAGAAAATGCTAATTACATATTAGTTTAATAATCACTACATGATCATTTTCCAAAATTATTAGATTTTTTTACTTACTTGGAAGAATTAACTCTTTTTTTTTGTACGAAGTGTTCACAAAAGTGCTCTTAGAAGCTAAGAATTTTAAGATTACACGCCTTCTGAAGCTGCACTGCTACTGTCGGAAAGCTCCGATCTGAGTTTAATGCCAACCCATCTTTTTTCACTCACTTAATGATATATATTACCCTCTTAAAGAAAGTTACAGCAGTGTACAATTCATAAAGCACAGGTAATTTGCCCACAAAAAAGCTCTACAATTAAAAGTTAAACTCAAGCAAAAAGCCATTTGTTAATTCATATATATGTGCTAGGTAAAATATGTCACTCTTCTATATTGAGCTGGGATCTTACCTAAAATTGAAGGTATTAGGCAAATATCACACATATCTACAAGAACTGTGTCATCTCGACAAAGGAATATACCACTAGCATTACAATAAGACTGCTTACTTTTGATAACAAGAATACACTTACATTTTTCTGCATAGTAGTGCTACACCAGTTCTACAGCTCAAGTTGCATCAGCAGCCACTAATCTGACCACAGCAACAACAACAAAAGCATCATGTGCTAAAGTTAACTCAAATGAAATTTCTCTCAACCTCTCTCAATGAGATTTTTTACCATTCCAATCAAATCTATTAATAATTAAGTGCTTAAGTTCTTTTTGCCCACATGCAACCATAAAAACTACCAAAATAACAGTTTTCCTATTCTCAGTTTAAAGTTCACATTTTAAACAACTAGCAGCAGCTCAAACAATCACTTCCTTTTAAGGGACAGCATAATTGAACTATGTCTAACAGTACAGCTTTAAAACATACAAGTAGAATAAAACCTGAAAACTATAGAAAATATTTCCTATGCTATTTCTCATCTAAGATCGATGTTCTGACTTGGAACAGACCCTTGCAGAAAAAGGGCACATCTCTGCAGTATTGACCTTAAGAACATCTTAAGAACATCTGTGCACTTTGGCCACAATAATGCCCTGCAGCACTACAGGCTGGGGACAGAGTAGCTGGGCTGCAGCCAGGCAGAAAGAGACCTGGGGGTACTGGTGACAGCAGCTGGACATGAGCCCAGCAGTGTGCCCAGGTGACCAAGAAGGCCAATGGCATCCTGGCCTGGATCAGGTAAAGTGTGGCCAGCAGGACCAGAGCAGTGACTGGCCCCTGTACTTGGCTTTGGTGAGGTCACACCTTGAGTGCTGTGTCCAGTTCTGGGCCCCTCAGTTTAGGAAGGATTTTGAGATGCTGGAGTGCATCTAGAGAAGGGCAACAAGGATGCTGAAGGGTCTGAAACACAAGACCAATAAGAGGCAACTGAAGGAGCTGGGAACATTTAGCCTGAGGAGGCCCAGGGGAGAGCTTATTACTCTCTAGAAGTACCTGAAAGAAAGTTGTGGCCATGTGGGGGTCAGCCTCTTGTCCTAGGCAACCAGTGAAGGCATGATAGGACACAGCTTTAAGGGGGAGGTTTAGACATAAGGAAGGACTTCTTCACAGAAAGGGTGATTGGACATTGGAATGCGCTGCCCAGGGAGGTGGTGGAGTCACCATCCCTGGAGATGCTTAAGAAAAGACTGGATGTGGCATTTGGTGCCATGGTCTGGTTGATGCGGTGGTGGTTGGTCATATGCTGGACTCGATGATATCAAAGGTCTTTTCCAACCTACTTGATTCTGTTATCTTAATTCAATTTAGAAATGAAATAATATTACATCACTACTCTTGGTATGCTTGATAGTCCCTATTCAATATGAGGGTATTGTAACATGACAATAACTTTACTTGACCTTTGCAAAGAAATAACTAAGGTTAACTAATTTAAATGCACACGAGTTGAAATCACCATTGAAAAGCATTAACAGCTGCCTCTGATGGATTTCCATAGCTGCTATGGCAGAGGGACAAGGTAAGCTTCAAGAGAAAGCAGAAAGTCTACTACCAAAGTCTGATGCACACAAGTCTATACAATTTGTTCAATCTCTTCCATCAAGGGCAGTATAAATTACTCCTGATCAGACTTACTGGTAGAGAAAGTCATGGGGAAGAAGTGGCAAAGCTCAAGATTCTTTTTGTGTGAACAGTCTTCAAACCTGGTCTTGAGGGAGGACAATAATTTTGATTTCTTTGAATTAAAAAAAAAATAAATTAATGAATGATTGATCCTCTGAACAGCTGCTCAAATTGCAACTGAAATGCAAATACATGTGGACAGAGTGCAAAATCCCTTAACACCAGCTAGATTTAATCAGGGAAGAAAGAGGAATATCATATCCAGATGACAAACCACTTTGGGACATCGGTGTTGGAATGCAGGTACCGTCACAAACACATCCTTCTGCTTTGAACCTTGGCCAGATAAGTGGTTACTCAAGAGTGCAAATTGTTCCTGTAATATCAGCCTGCGGTTCTATGGGACCAGTTTCCTGTACAATATCACATTTGCCACTCTTGTGGCAATTTTAGTTTAAGGAGAGAATGGGGATGTAAATTGAACTCCTCATGTCTAAAGGTGGTAGCTACAGATCAAGGTTAAGACATTAGCAGGGCCACATGAGGATCCTGCACTACTTTCTTCTGTACTTAGTCAGTGGAACAGAGGAATTAAGTCTCTGGGGCTGTCAATCTGGCTCTTATCATGAATTCTAAATTCATTTAAATAAATAAATAAATAAAATTATTTGTTTCAACTTGTCATTTGGGTAAGATCTGTTTTATTGCTGCAATTTTTGCTGTAGTATGTACAAATCAATCACAAAAATCTCTATGATGCAAACCCTTTATAAAAGTGTTACCTATGTAGTTTCTTCCAAAGAAGCCTCAGATGCTGTGACAGTTATACTAAACCTACATCAAAAAAAAAAATCTTTAAAAAAACATAACTTCAATGTTTTGCTTTCAAAGAATTTTTATAAAACTCACGTTCTAGAGCCAGGCACACACACTCAGCATTTAACTAAATTTTATGTTAAAAACTCAAACCTAAAAAGTTAGTTAAATCTATCTTCTGCTTGAAAACCAATCTCAAACCTAATTTTCTGTTACTCGTCACACCTTTTGGCATTTTTCCTTTTACAAACTCCTTCAATAAAACGTTCAGGAAACCTTCCCTCTGCCCCCTTCATTTCTTAACTGCTATGTTATTTTGACCTGTATATTTTTAAAGAAACATTTACTTTCATAAGGACACAATCAGTGCAGTCAATGGTTATAGCAAATAAATACAGCTTGGATTTGCTTGATGGTGATATATAAGGACAGTATATTTTACAGCTATCTGCTTATATAATACCATTGACAGACTGTGTTTGTTTTTAAAGGAAGAAAACACTAAATGTGAAACCTGCTTTAGAGAAGGGAATATGAGCCAGAAAGATTTATTCTGGAAGAGCAGTTAGGGTCTGGATACATGCTAGCATCTAAATAACAGTAAGACCAAGTTGGAGCAGAAATGCTACACTTAGCAGGAACACATTTTCAAAAAAACCAATGTTATGCCTTCATCTTACAGCATTGCTTTTACAGACATGGAGCTGATGGAGATTCAGAGAATTAACATAGATTTCTGGCTTTCTGTATGTCAGCTTAGAAGGGATTCCTTTGCCTTCAGTTTGCAGGTGGGTATGAAGTGCTGAAGAATACTGGAGAGAAGACATCAACAGATTCATTAATTTTTTCGTACTCCTTCGTATAGAAGGCCTCATATGCACCAACAGTTGAGGCTACTCAACAGATGAGACAAGGGCAGATAGAGACAGGACAACAGGCAACAGTTTAAACTAAAAAAGAGTAGATATTTAGCTTAGTTACTTGGAAAAAATTCTTTATGCAGTGAGTCATGAAGCACTGGAACGTTGCCCAGAGAGAAGCTGTAGATGCCCCATCAATGGAAATATTCAAGGCCGGGTTGGACGGGACTTTGAGCAACCCAGTCTGTCCCTGTCCATGGCTGGGAGGGTGGAACTGCATGATCTTCAACATCCTTTCCAACACAACCCATCCAAGGATTACACAAATAAAGGATAGCAAAAAGAAAGAGTCAACAAAACAAGCTCTGTAGAAATACATTCTCTCTCTCCTTCCTCCTACACAGCAGAAAAAAATTCGTCCCACTCATATTAGGAACCAGGCAATGCTCTGTGGATCACACATGCCCCTCTTCAACCCCTCTCCTGCATTGCTGCTCTTTTTTGGCCCTGGTCCTCTCTTCCTCTTCTACCACTGCAGACTTTGCTACTGCCTCCAGCCATCATAATGTCAAGCTCCAAACAACATGACTCCTTCCACCCAGGACCATATCAGCATTAGGAAAAACAAAGGGCCAAAGCCCTTCCTGCACAAAAAGAACAAGGATTATTCCTTTGGGCTTGGTGCCATTCTTTGTGTGCAAGGTACTCAAACCTCACTATTCAGTAATCACTCAATAACCACTCAGAAACTGGGACATGAAGCTACAGAAGTTTATGCCCACACTAGTAAGTCCGAAGGTCCCATCAAGTATATTGATGATTATAATGAAGACTGAATGTTTTCATTTAAAACAAAGCAAAGAAAACCCAAACAAACAAAACCAAAACAACAACAACAACAAAAAAAAGAAAAATTATTAGAAGATTCTCAAACAATCACGTGGATTCTGATGTTGGGGCATGATGTAAATATGAATTACCATGCATTTTACAGTTAAATGTGAGAGTTGGTGAGACTGGAACACAGTCAACCTGCAGAGCAGTGGCTCTACAACTAAATGCTCTGGGCAAGCAGTAGCCCGGTGTTCAAGAAAATACAAACTCAGAAGGGTTGAGAGTTTCAAGAGATTTCCCCATTTGTGAAATTTCTAAAAGAAAACAAAACCCCAAAGCATACAACTTCCTTTCTCTCATAAAAACAACCCTAAAGTTTCCAGAAGATAAATAAGGCTAGTTGTAGTGATAGTTCTGTGATATTCTGATAAAATTCCAACTGAATTCCGTCATCATAAAATCTGTCAGAGATACAATGGATCTTGCCTGAATATATTTTTGCCGCCCAAGAATTCTTGATGTCATTGGTATAATTAAGAAAGGAATTTACAAAGAATATGTAGGAGGAAAAAAAAATGGGACACTGTGTGTGAGAGAGACCCTACGGATGGCAAAGGAGACCTAGAAATACATTTTATAAAATATTGCTTCTTGATCTCTCAGGATTAATTTACACAGCAGTGTACCTTGTGTGAAGCTGCCTTCTCCTACATCTTCTCTTTAAGCTTTTCTTGCTTGACTGTCAGAAGTGTCATCTTTAATTCAGGTGAGTATAGTGATTCTCAGTAAAACCCCAGTAAAGGATACTACAGGTAAAAGTACCTCAGCATTTGTCAGAGCATCTCTGAAGTTGTGCAGCACTTCTATTCTGTTACTCATATTGCTTTATGCTTATTAACAACTTCACTTTAGAGCAGGAATTTTTTAATTAACGTGTGTTTCCATTATGGAAGCCCTGTTTCATTTGGCATAGAAATATCTTTTTGGTGTTTGTTACTAACCTAAGTTAACCTGCTTAGGCATTCATAATGACAAATTGAGTTAAAACCAAACAAACAAATGAACAAACACCTGCTGACAGAAAATGAGGTGTAAGGAAGAATTTCTTTGACAGTCCTAATACTCTTCTGGATTTAAAAATAAATCAATTTGATTTGTGAGAATTCTGTTTTGAACTAGGGCCTGATCCTATTCAATTGATATATCATTGAGAGACAAAACCCCATGCTTAATATGTTGTTTAAAAATTAAGAGTCAGGAATGATTAGAACACAGTTAAAATATCTTCAGTCTCTTTTCCCCTCTGATATGGGTAGATGAATTTGAGAATCAAAAGTTAAACAAAGAAGTGTAAAATACAATTATACTGTAACATAAATACATTACACTCCAGAGATATCAGAATATCAACAGAAGTATTAAATCTGCCCTGAAGTAAAGAGGTATGAAGCAATTCATTAAAATAGAAGATGAAAACTAGATCATTCTCCAGCTAACAACAGCTAACCATTTTTTTTTCAGGAAAAATCTAACAGCTTTATCCTGACTTACTTTATATGCAGATGCAGAACATGTGGGATTTGCCTTCAGATGCTTTCCCTCTGTTTGGGGAATGGGAAACCAGGAGCAGAGCTGAAGATTCAGCATTTTCTCTCCCTTTCCTGATCACTCTTGACTGTTAGATTACTGTGCATGATCAGTCAAATAAGATGTACTGGAGAAGTAGTCTACAATGAAAACTGGAAGCAAACCTAACAACAGACCACGGTCCTCCACAGAAAGATTTAGTTTTGAAAGCAACAATATGTAAATATTATCTTATCTGGGTGTGCTTAATGCACATTACTGAGATAAGTGAGATAGCTAGGGCTTTCAATTCAGTCAAAAGAGATAAATACAGGAGTAGCTGCAATTCCTGATGTAAAATCCAGGTTTTGTATTGTCTTTATTTAAACCAAGTAGTAACAGGGTGGAGTTTTTTTTTCATTAAATGGGCTTATTTGTTTTTTTTTTAAATTGGACATACTTGCTGCTGAAATTGGGAGAGTTGTGTGGCAGAATATGACACAAAATACAATAAAATATATTTTTTAAAGGGACAAATTACTAGTAAAAGCAAAGTCGTGAAATGGAAGCATTTCAAATGTGTGGGATAAAGTTTGGGAGCTGAAAAATAGCTTTGAAGAGACCTAGGTATGCTAGAATTTCAGCAACTCAGAACTTGAGTGGAAGGTGAGGTCCTGAAGCAGAAGCAAATGCAAAGTTTGTTGCACACGTCTACCTACTCGAATCCTCTTAGACACAATTTCTTCACAATCATATTTAAATTTTGTTTGTAATCTTGTTTAAAATGAAACTGAATCCTAACATTAGCCTTCCACTTGATTTTGACCTGTGTGCTGATGTTATTGCTTATGCCATCAATAAGCACAGGTCAGCAATCTAGGATGGATCTCACCTTAAAGAAACAGTCTGGCCTCTGTCTCTAAATCTAGCTCCTGTCCACACACAGAAAAAACCCCATCATTCAATATAGAAAGGCAAGAGGGGCTAAAACTTAAAGCAGAAGGATTTATCAGTTGCTAATGGAATCACTGGGCACTGTGCTACTCCAATTCAAAAGCTACCAGTCTTCCAATACTTTTCTGCAATTTTCTTTGGGGTTTGTTCGCTTATCTTGCAAAAGAAGCAACTGTGCAGCAATCATTTTAGGGGTACTTCTAAGAAATGTCTAAAGAGTCTGTGACAAAACCCTGTGAAAAAATCCTCTTGGCTACAGGTGCACTTGGGCACTTCAGCTTAGCTCAGCTGTTTCAGAAACACAGAAGGCAGCACAGGGCCCACAAGTAAAATGGCTGTGCAAACAGAGATCTTATTTCTCACTTAGGTAAAGCTGATTTCAGGACATAACATAAACATAGCTACCCTTGCAGATCAAGTATTTGACTGGGAGTTAAAATTATCTTAGTTCTTGTCAAGTATAGAACATTTCATAATTGAAAATAAATAATTAAAGAAAAATTACAGATGACCTCTACTGACAGTATTACACTGATTATCTGAGACGAGACAAAAACCTGGTAAAGATATATTTTCATCAAGCTGCAGTGAGTGCTCAATGTCTAAAAGAGCTACGAGTAAGCAGACACCACCTCAGAAGCACTTTCCTGTGGCATTTCCCTACTTTGCCAATGCTGAAACAGTTAAATGCAACCCATCCTGACCATATAATGGTTTCACTAGTGTGAAACATACCATAAATACTGAGTTGTCACTGTTCGCTCCATAAGTTTCCACGAGTAGCCCACGCAGGACATGGCTGCTTCCCACAGGTTACCATGCTATGCCCAATTGCCTGTTTCACTTACAATCACATTAGCACTTTCTACACTAGAATCCTTAATTGTTGCTGTGCCCAGACATTGTAAATGAGTTAAATTTTTACAATGCTTCGTTCTTAGTAAGATCATTGCCTTCACAGCATTGTTACTGACCCCATTAACGCACAGTGAAAACCGTGGTGCTCTTATCCACTTCCCTGCTCCCCTGGGATGAGAGAAAGACCAACAAATATTTAGGAATCCCCAAAGGAATTTGGAATTTCTCACTTAAAATACTTATGCTTTCAGATAACTGCTTCTGGTTTGCCAGTGTTCCAGCCTCTGTTTTTGCAGAGAAGAATATAATTAAAAAGAAAAAATAACAACTAAAAATTTAAAACAATTAGAAAGAAAAGATTAGAATCCAAACCATGTCTGTATATAATTTAAATCTGTATGTTCATTGCAAAGTCAGACATGGCAAATAAATGGAACTAAACTAACACCAAATACATACATTTGGTGTTCAGTCATGGATACCCATCTATCTACAGCTGCACAAGCATGTTGCCTGAGACAGACCTGGAGGGTGGATAGTGAATCAAGCACCAGGGAGTGTCTGTTGCACAACACCTTCCGCTATCTCCTATTACACTGAACACAACAAGGCACTCAGAAATTCATCAGTGAAAGCCTAAAACAGCTTCTGATCAAAGCATAATCGAATAATAGATTTTCACAATTCTTTCAAATATTTTCAGTTCTTAAATTTGTACAACAGTTATGAAAAAATGCATTCTTTATAACAGCTTGCAAGATGTCTACAGATGTATATATATTAGGAATAATTAAAAAAGAAGACTATGATGATTCTATGATTCTATGAGCCAAGTATGTTGCAGGTACACAAGAAAATGCTTATTTGTCAGATAGTTTGGGTAGTTTATATGGACAATACACATCTAACTTACAAATATTATACTTGTTCTTTGTAGTTTTTGTTGGTTTTTTTTAACAGATGCACTTTTAAACTTATGCAGATAACAATTTTATCTGCTTGCAAAAAGATTTGACTGCTGAAGTAAAAGATACAATTTTTTTTCCACAGACTAAGATGAATCTCTGTCTCTGTTTTCTTCTCCTCATGGATATTTTTTGTCTGCTTTAATATGTCAGAGGTCTTTAAAACAGCTGTTCTAATCATTATCCGAATCAACAGGAAAGGTACCAAATACATCAGAAATAAACCCAGTTAAATTAAAAATACATAAAACCAAAGCTTTAGACAATAAAGTAATCTGTCCACACTTAAAGGTCATCTAGACAATAGAGATAACTCTGTTCCTTGTTTGCAATAAAAACAAGAGTCCAATTTATGCAGAATTGATCAAGCAGTTTCTTTCTTCATATTTAAACACTTCTAAGAAGAGATCAAAAAGACTGCAGTGGCCAGGATGCTGGCCAGAAGAGGAATGGCAGAGGGGGACAAGGGAGGGACCTCAAATTTGCTTAACCCTGAAAATGTAAACAATTGTCTGTATCCCTTGGGAAGAGCGCGCGGCGCGCAGGTGACAGAACGCGGCTGCGGGCGTCCGTCATCATAAAGGCAGTTTGGCTGAGCGCAGCGGAGCGGCGGCGAACCCGGCGAGAGATTACACACGGACCTATTGGCAGAACATGGCAAGGGAGAATGTCAGATTTCATATTCGCCAGACATCTACAGCAACTGATGCCTTGTAGTCAAAGGCTGTTAAATTACCTGTGAAGGTTACTGGCAGCCCTGAATGTTTTTCTCATTGTTTATTTAGTTCCAAAAGCACTTGGTCTTTGTGCTGATTGCCCTAACTGACAGCCCAGGAAATCTGGACTTTGTAAACAGGGCGCTGCTGTATTGAATTACAGGTAACAAGTGTGTAATCAACCTGCTGGGGCTGGACCTTTGCAAAGAAATCTTCGGTATACAGACTAAAAGAATAGGTTTCAATACTGGGGAATCAATTATGTGAGCAGATGAGTATAAAAAGAGATCAATTTAAATTCTTTGTGCTTATTTCCTATAGCATATTTAGAAGAAGAAAAGACCCCGACATACTGGAAAGGTAATTAAGCACTTTATTCATTGTTGCAATAATATTATAGAAATTAAAGGTGAATGTGATTTGAAGCTCCGTCATTATAACCCATAAAACTATATTAGTTGAGCAGTCCTTAGCTGCAATATGCTTTGTAAAAAAATAAAGCCTTGCAGATTCTTGTTCTTAAAGAAGAGTTTCTGTAGTGAAATTACGTAAACTGGAACAAAGACCAACACAAAATGAATCAGTCATTTCTGGTCTCCTAAAAGGTAAAGAGAACCACTACAAAGCAGGGATCTAGTGAAATCTAATACTGTGATATTTCTGCATATTAAAACAACATAATAAAGTTCAACAACCACCCCCTCCAGACCATAGATTTATATGAGATATTTAAACTGTAATTGTTAATTAAAAAGCATAAATAAAATCCAGTGGCAATCAGTCAACAGAATAACCCTATGCCAGAAAACATTGAGTCACTGAGTAGTTCATGAGAGGAAATTTTTTTTTCCTGGTGGTTTTTTTTTGGTTGTTTTTTAAATCATCAAGACAGGCCTGTTCCGCTTGTGACTGCGGCCACCATGGGCAATAACATTCACCAAATAAAGAAAAACTTAACAATGAACATTTCAAAATACAAACATGCAATGGTACTTCCTATCTGAACATCACTTATTAAAACAGATACCGTATGCTATCATCTTATTATGCCCCAAAGACTTGTTTCTTGCAGTTTGAAATTACAAGAAAAACAAGGTTTCATTAATGTAGTCACTGATGATGATAATTTTAGACTGCTTGCAGTATTGGAATGTATGCTTTGTTAAAGCAACTGGACTTACATTGCTAAATTTTATTCACTCTAGGGAAGCAGTTCTCTACTTTGGCATCCACAATTTCTTTTAAGTGCCTGAAAAACATGTTATAAAACTGACTTTTATTTCTGTTTGCTCATGTATCAGTATTTATGTACCAATATGTCCCTAAGAATTGAAATCCCTGACTTACTTGGGAGTGAAAAGCTATTTTTTGCAAATAAACAACAATATATGAAATGCAACCTTGTCTAGTTATAAAACTTTCAACTAAACCTATTGCATGGAAGAAGAGATGATGATAAATTACCAGGAACAATGGAAACACTGGAGTATTTCTTATCAATACTCTCCACCTGATTCCAGATCTAGACTACAACAGTATTTCTGACCGTTTCAGCAATATTTATTCAAGACTAATTAAAATTTTAAAAATTAAAAAATTTTTGGTCAAAAGAGAAAATATGCTAACTTCTAATTACCAGATACACAGATTGCCAACCATACCCTCCCTTCCTCCCTTCCTTCCTTCCTTCCTTCCTTCCTTCCTTCCTTCCTTCCTTCCTTCCTTCCTTCCTTCCTTCCTTCCTAATATTCCTGTAAATACCTGCATTTTCAGAAGAACAACATAGTTTCCCAAGCCAATGGAAACAGCTGGTGAAGGATTTTTTAAATCTGACTCACAACAATAATAGACAATGACAGTGAGAAACACTGCTCCAGTGTTGCACTGGGTAAAACACACACATTTCTGTCCATTCCCAATGTACCACCTTTCGATGGTATTGGAGATCTGTCTGGTCTTGTCTCTTGAAAAGCAGTTGACACAAACATGATTTCACATTTCTCTGTTCTTTTATATACTCTCTTTGAGATGTTCACTTCCCATTTGCTTTTCAACACACTTTACATAGTCATGGTGACTAAAACCTCATAGAAACTAAGGTTCCTATCATGTAAATATTAGCACATATATTGAAGGTCTCAATTGATGCTCCCAAAATCAATGTTAATAATTTAGTTTTTCACTAAGTACATGAACACTGACATTCATGGGTAAGAACTGAACTGAATCAGCCTAGCACTTTATGGCACATGAAAATGGTAAATGTAAGGATTTTATTTCCTCACATTTTGCCTTTTTTTCTGAGGCACTGTACAGCAAGAGCACCATGAAATGTACCACAGGGAGTCACAGTGCCTGACCTTTGCACTGTAGATTGAGAAAGGTGTAAAAACTCCAACTTCTCCTCAGTGTTTTTACTCACCTGAAGCTTGTTTTTTAGGCTACTGTTTTTTAAGCTTTTTAATTTTTTTCTAGAAAGCAAAGTTAAAGAACTTCTTCAGAATTACTTGCTATACCAAGGCACTATTAAGCTAGATATGGCCATGAACTCCCCCTTTTCAGAGTATTAAGTGTCTATCTAAAATATCTATCTAAAATACAAACAGAAACATCATACGGCTCTAGCCTTTTTTTCTCATGGACAAACACTGTGTGTCATGTCAACTGGAAGTGCACATCTTCCAGAATAAAGTCTTTATATGATCACTTCTTGCACTGAGCACCTCTCATAGACACATGACAACATTTACACTCAATCCCACAAAACAGAGCCTATTGTACAACAATGAAGCACTGCAGTCAATGCTGTACTCTTAACTAGATTCACATTGGTAATATATTGCTACAATTCTGCTTCAATTAAAAGCATATTTCAGCAGAAGCCCAGGATATGATAGCTGCTCTATGCATTTTAATAATACAGATCAATGGTGTCAGAATTCTACTTTACATAAATAAAGACTGATCATATTAAGACAAAATCCCACATAACCCAAATGTATATTGATGGCAGCAACCCAGAAACTGATCACAATCTTTACACTCTGGATAAAAATCAGTAAGCCTATTTTAACTGACTTCAATGTTTTTCAAGCAATAAGTGTTTTATTCTCTCCAAGATGTTAAAAAAATCCAAAAAAACCCAAAAAAACAAGGGGAAAAAAGAATCCATCTACAATAGCAAATTCCAATGAAAATACCGAACTGGTTCTAAATATTAGCATAGGAGGAACATATTATTACATGATTTTTGCAGCTACTAAAGTCAAGCTAATTTATATTGCACTTATAAAGGTAATAGAGGAAATGCAAAATTTTTATTGCATTAGCAAAAATTCTGAAAGACTAAAATATTTATCCTTGATTTTCATGCCATGCAATTTTGTGTTAAATTTAGAACTCTAATGAACTGCTGGACTATACACTTAACACAGGTCTCCCAGGGATTCTGTTACTGAAAACTTTCATATATGTTTCTGCAAATTTCAATGTCTGGAGACTACATAGGTTAATATTTAGTGCTATTAACAAAATTAGGAAAATTGCCATTACCTGTGACCCAGAACATGGGATATTACTGGAAAGGACCAAAATAGCTAGCAAATGTAACCTGTGATAGTGCGAGTACTCTGAAGAACACACCTGTTTTTATTTATGTATTAAAATATATTTGAAAATATTGCTCCTTTGCATTAAAACTACCCGTATAATAGGTTAAATTCTGAATTTTAATTGATTAATTGTGAATCAAGAGCATTAGATCAAAAGTACACCTTTCTTGCACGTAATAAACCACTAGAGGTGACTAGCTTTAACTAAAAGATTATTAATAAAAGGTAAATCATTTGTAGGAGAAGTATAGGCTGTTTATGAAATTATCTAGCCCTACTGTAAGGGCACTGGCTCATTCTTGGCATGTTAATAAAGATCAAATTTATACAACAGAAGAAGCAACATGTATGTGCATAGTCCTCACTAGAAATCTTTTAACACATCGTGTTCTGCTCTCGCTCTTGTTTAGGGCCAGAGAGTACATCATGCTGTGCAGTTTGATCCTGCCATCTAACTTCCCTGTTTAAAACCTGTATATACTCTGAAAAAATATTAAATCAGGAATATAATATCCTGGAAGCATTTCTCCTCCAGTGGAAAATACCGAAGTCATGGGCCTAGGCTTTCCTGACTAGAACTGGGCCAAGAAGTTCCTCATAAACATTACTGGATTTATCAAACATATTGCTGGTATTACTCTATATTGCTGCATTAAACAACACAATACTCCATAATCAATGAATGCAAACTAGATGGTATTTTAAATGCCTTTCCAAAAAGGTATAAATCTGGATTGCATAGGTACAAAAGTAGTTACTTTTAGATAAGCAGATGATAAGATAAATATGGAAAATTATATTTCACTGTTTAACTGGTATAAGCTCTTTCAAGAGAAAACTGCATTACTTATCCTTTTCAGGAAAAGAAATCAAGAAATACAAGTTTAAAAAAAAGAAAAAAAAAAAGAGAAGGCTGAGGAAAGACTTGTGCAAAGCAGCCTGTAACTCATATTTTCTCTACTGCTGCAAGTCTTATCTTGTAATAATCTACTAAGAATTCAGCCAGACCAATAACAACGAAAAGGAAAAAAAACCCAAACAAAACAAAAATAGCAAACTCCAAAACCACTACAATGTCCAGCTACCAGACCAGTTCTGGAGCTTGAATGGTGATAAAATCCTTATGATAGTGAGCTGCTTTGGTCTTAAAAATGTCCAGCACACTTGGCTGACAAAGAACCCACCTAAACAAAAACAGCCTTTACACCACTGTAAGTAAATCCACATCAAGGAACGTTTCCATAATACAACTGCAGTAAAAACACCTTCAGTTGAAAAGGGAAACAAGCACAGAACCTGTGCAGACCCAGAATGAAACCCACAAACAGTTGTCAGATTGAATTAATGTAGTACAGCATGCTATTGCAGCATACTGCTGCGGTGTGATACATTCTGCTTTGCTCAGAAATAATCAACCACTTTAAATATCAGTATCCCTACATTTAAAAGAGTGAAAATTGTACTTATAAAAAATACAGTTATTTCATATATAGGTTTGTTGCAATGTATGTTACAAGAAAATGTTACAACTCAAATTAACACATGATGAATACTGTGAAACAAGTAATGATATACAACAATTCATTAATCATCAAGGCATTAAAGTATCCACAAACCTCTAAAAGAATTTTATGGATCATGTTACACTTATGTCCCAACTGAAGGGCATAAGCAAATTTAATATTGATTATTAACAAAACTGATCTGTCAGCATCTTTAAAAACTTAGTTAATAATTCTAATAAGCAGCTCTCCTGTGTTCACCAATGATGAAACTACAGGACAGTGCACACAGTAAGGAATAGTATCTCAAAGTAAAAAACTGAATTGCTTTGTTGCACTTGCATTGTTGAAGAGTTCACAATTGAGTTACTTGCTTCTAATGTCTTACTAAGGGTTCTCCAAACACAGGCAGTGTTGTATTCCTGTGAAGTCTTGTCCATCGCTCCCCTGGAAGAGCTAATGGATGCAAGCACAGCTCCCATATCCAGGAGCAATATGGTCCTCCATTTCAGAACAGCATGAATGCAGTAAGTCATGAAAAGATGTAACTGTTATCTAACTCCAGTTAGAAAGTTTCTCACTCACTTCCCAGAGCTGAAAAAGTGTATCTCTAGAAATATAATGGGATTTAAAGCAAAGAAGTGCCATCATCATAGTACGTCAAATGTAAGAAAAATACAGAACATGAATTTCTACTTAGTCTTTATTAAAGTGATAAATGCAATTCAAGCAGTCTCAGCAGACTTGGACTATGGGAAACACTATCAGCTGCCTGGAAAACACATTAAAACTGTTGGTCAACTAAGTAATTGTATATTCAGCTGAAAGTTTGTCACTGGTGCTTTTTGCTGACCAATTCAGCATCACTGGTCAGATCAAACAACATTGTGTTTGTATGCCAACCCTACAACGTCTGTCTTTGCTGCAGTGTCCGTAACACAATATATCTGAAATAGCCACACGCAGCAGTTTTCTGTATCTCCTATACCTTTAACTTAATCAGACACAGTGTGACTCACAAACGTCTGAGATCATTTCTTTCTGCTTGTATGAGCTCAGGGAGGCCTCTTTAATTTATCACCAAATAAAGGCACAAATTGCTGGTGCTGGTGATTCTGGTATCAGCCTGCAGTTGCAAGAGTGAGAGACCTATCAGTTCATATGACATTGTCTACTTTACAGCCTTGCTGTTTTTGACTAAATAATCTTTGATTGCTTCACAAAACTCTCTTAACTTCATCACCGGATCAAGCCAAACACTAAACAGTGTTTATGTTTCCACTTGGCTTCGTTTGACTTTTAGAAACCTGGATGGAATGCTTCCTTCCATGACTAAATACTTACAAGGTACCCATGTTCAGGTTTAGATTCATTACATATACAAAAGCGAAATATAAAATTCAATGCCAGCCCATATTTAAAAATAATTTTTGCCGTATCATACTAATGAAAACATAGTGTCGCTTTAGAGGACGTACTGTTGGCGTGAATGACAATACAAAACCTATGTGCATCCTGTGCAGTCAGAAAAGGCTTGGCAAGGATTTATGACACAGACAAAGGAATTCTTTCAAGGACATGTAGCAAAATAACCTGAAGTTATGAGACAAAAAATACAGGACTAAGCAAGACCAGTCTGGAACAGCCTTCCTCAAGCTGGAATGGGCAAAAATGAAATGCACTCAAGGTTGTAATCTTTCACTTCTTTTTTTATCTCTGAACTTGATACTCATAATCTAGGAAAAGAATGTGCCACTGCTAGATGAAATCTTTACAGCTTTAGAAGTATAGTCAGTGTAGGACCAATTGTACCATCTAGCAAGAAACTTGAGTTACCTTTTGGGGTATTTTTTTTGTTTATTGTTTTGTTTCTTTGTAGTGCTACCTTTTCCCCAAAGAAGTGTTTAAGTGATTGCTCCTAAGTGTTTAGTTATGCTCTGTTTTGGAAAGTAAGACAGGACATAGAAGAAAGACTATGGATCACGAGACAAGAGATTTAAAACCAACTCCAAATGGTTCACTGTGAAAAATGACAAAAAGTAACACTTTCTGGCTGATATAAGGTTTACTTCAGATGCTCACTATCATTATAGAAAAGGGGAAAAAAAATCACATGCAAAGGTCAGATTCTGTCACTATTACTCACATTAGGCACTACCTTAACTTAACATGCCTCATGAAAAATTGAAGTCAAAATAATCTGACACATTATGGCAAAATGCCCTTTATCTAGCTCATACATCTATGAACAGACACTCCAATAACCATATTCAGGCTTTTAACGTTATTTTTAAAGACAATGTAGTGGACACAATTCTTTCATTCTTTTCCAGCAATTTTAAGCTGATCTTTATTGATATTAGACAAACTATTCCTGACTTTTAATGGTGAAGGACTATGCTAGTGTCTATAGCTGAGATTTAGGAAAATACTTCTTACCACATAAGAGTACTTATCTGAGAAATGCTTTAATTGAATAGATTGTAATTCTGGACCTAATAAAGTAAGCTTTCTCAGATGAAGTAGAATGATGGTTATAAATGTTTAAATTATAACTCAGACACTCCTCCTACATTCTTCAGATGTGAAATGTTCAGCATAAAAGCAGTAAATACTGTCTGGTTGTTATTTTAGTCACTCTTAAAGTATTGATTTTATACTAAACATAAGGAAATTAAAACCTTAAGGTGAAACCAATGTTTTTTCACAAGTTTACAGCCAAGTCAGTAGAAGGTTTGTTTAAAGTATCATTCATACCTTATATTGACATTATAATATATCTGCTAATGATCAAACACAGAGAAAGATATAAGTGCACTTTGCTACATATGCACATAAAAGAATATTATACATGACTGTTTTAAAATTATATGTTTTAAGTGCTGTGATATTAAACATTTAATAATTTGGCAATTTCTTTCAAAGACAACTATTAAAATTAAGGAAGAAGAAGCCAAATGTCAGCTCTCCTGAACTCCTGCCTGGTCCTGAAAAGAAAGTATGTATGGGGAATGAGGACGAACCAATTTCTTCATTTTCTTGAACTAGATGAAGGTCAAATGTCTCCCACCATAAGATGGCCAAGTTCAGAGCTATTTAAGCTGAGGCCAGCTGCAGCTAATGATTCTTGATGATAAAAATCCGCTGGAATACTCTATGTCCTTCCTTCTACCCAACCCCTGGCAACAAATGACCCAGTTTTAGGAGGTATTCAGATTCTACATTTGCCCTGTCTACATCTGAGCAATTTTAGACAACGAGGAAAAGGCTATCCAGGCTCTCTTGTTCATGCAGTCTGCTGTTTTATCATATAAAGGCTGAAACAGCACAAGTTATGCAAAGCTTCACTGTGTGCCTGCCTAAGGTGAAGGGCGTGGTTGCACATTGGTTTACAGAGCACAAGGAAACAGAGAGAGGTACTCTTGGGACGCACACCTTCTCATCTTCGCATCATTTGTAAATTCAGAGTTTTTACCAGGAGCCAGATCAGACAGCTTATATATCTCATTCAAATGAAGGCTGCAGTATTTACCAACCATCCTTATGGCAAACCATACTGATTGAGATTAATGTCCCTGACCAGCAAAACTAGGGATGAGACGACAAAGTTAGGCAGAATGGAATTTTAGATTTGGCACTGCTGCTGACCAGCTCTGATAAAGGAGTTGCAGAAGAGACTTAGAGAATACTGCTATCAGCAGCCAAGTTGTGCCAGCAGTAAGGAGAACACTCTGTTTCCTCTCTTTGGAATAGAGGAGCACATTCCTGTGCTTGTTCTCCCATTCTATTCCTAACACACACAGCAACTACTTTTTTGAGATGAAGCCCTATCCAGAATTTCCATTTCCTTTTGCCACATTACTAAAGGCAGTGCATATCACTATTAATATACATCTTCATCACAGCAGAATAGGTTCAATTTTGATTTTGAAAAGATGCCCTGTATTAGGGGAAGACTAGTCCCTTGAGAGGCTGGGACTCGGCTGCAGGCCCTTCCATCGGCTCCCTACCTAAGTGTGACAGAAGCCTGATCCGAACATGCGCGTCTGAAGACCATTTCAGCAGGAGGTTGGACATTTACAAGGTAGTTAAGTATGTAACACGCTTACAGAATTGGACTTTAATTCCCCTTTAATTACCCCATTTCCCCTCTCTCTTGCTACAGATCTGGAATTACCTGGATTGCTTCTAAATTGTATAATACTGCTTCTCTACTCTTGAAATACACTAAAAATTTTTAAAAGGGGAGACTAAGAAATTAAAGAGACTCATGATGATTTCATAGGTTCCACTGTCAAAGTCTCTTACCTTTTTACATTGAAAGCCCAACCATTTATCTTGAGAGCCTTACTATCAGAACAATCTTCCTTCCCAATATTTTGCATGTTCATCACTGACCAGGGTTTTGTTAACAAATGTGGGAATGCACAGACACTCAACACAAAAAAAAGCAAACTCATTTTGCAAAAGCAAGAAGTAGATTTTCACTGTACACTTAAGATAGGGAGTTGCTGTCTCAGTTTGATATGAAAGATACAGAGCATTTTCCTCAAAATTACAGCTATTCCTTTTTTCCCCCACATCACAATGAAGTTTCAATGAGTTAGTTTATCTGTGTAGATTGGTTTGTGAATTGCATTAATTAATAACTGCATTCTTTGAAAAATGTAACCAGCTCTTTAGCATGTGTCCCAATCTTTTCTCTGTCTCAAATGACACTAGAAAAGGAATAAAGAACACTTTTATCAGTAATGCTACCTCACTATAGGAACATAAATGACAAATTGAAGCCTCTGAGCACTGATTGCAATTGCTCCCCAGAGGCAAAGAGAAAAAGTGGTTGTTTGGGTCAAAACCCCCAAATTGCCAGTGATGTTTAAATATTTCATCTTTAAATATCAGCTGGACTAATCAAAAATTTAAAAGTTACCCATAACATCACTGCCTTGACTGCACTGCACTGTAGAGAAAAGTAAAGATGATGACACAAGGGGAAACAGAACACATCACCTGACTCATCCATATCCCATCTTAAACATGGTGAGGTCCAGTTAACAATACGTTAGATATAAATTCAAGGAAATATTCTTAAGTACCACATAGTGAATTGAAGTAATGTGCAGAAGTTGCTGCTGAAAAAAAAAACAATGCTTGAGTAAGTTGCCCCCAGAAAACTGACATATCTTTCTTTGGGCTTATATATCCGTAGGAAACTTTGGAATTTCCAACAATTAAACCTTTCCAGGTAAAACATCAAGGTAGAAAAAGTTATATTTGAGCATATTATGTATTAGTTACATAAATTACACCTTTAAACAGTTGTGATTTTGTATTTACCCCCAAATCAACAAATAATTTTAAAGTTGCAATTACAAGAAATCTAAACTTACTACATAAGTAATATACAGGTTTTTTAACCAAAAAGATTGCCTATTATATATAACTACATACATCCACACAGGACCGGGACCTTTCCCCTTCTGCCTGCCATATCTTGACCCAAGAACAAGGGAAGAGGGACAAGACAGAGTCTTGACACTATTTCAGATAGGTATTGCTGCTCTTGCCTTCCTTAAGCAAAAAGGTTGGGATGGATATTGCAACTCCTATGAGCGCTCCTTGAGAAAAAGATGCTACAAGAAAAATCATGCTTACATTCCTGGCTTTACTAAAAACCAAAATCTGACTTTTAAGATGAATTACAGGTTAAATAATCAGCATTTTAATATGTGTACTTAGCACTGTGGATAAATCTTATCTTGAAGATGATACATTTCAAAATTCTAATAAAAGATGATATCTGAGATATAAAAATGAACAATAAAATCACATATTTTACCCTACAAAAACAATAAAAACTAACTGCTCTGTAACATTTCAGTCAATATAGCAATGCAATCAAATTTATAACTTTGGTAAGGAGGCTCAAGGAAGCCTAAATAAATTATATCATGAAGCATTATAGCAAGAAACACTTGAAGAAAACTATAGATAAATACAAATGCAATTGATTAACTAAAGAAAATAATGACAAAGAATTGCTAAGAATTTAATGCCAGGGCTTACCTCTACAGATCTGTGAGGGCAGTCACATTATTTACCAAACTGCAAGGTATCCCCATGCCCTTTATGAAGGGCTCTGTGTTCTTCTCTCTGAAGACTGTTCAGGCTTATAAGTGGTGAGCAGGATTGTGTGGGGTTGTAAAGACTTTCATCCATCTCCCCCTCCAGACCCACTCAAATACCTCTTACCACGGCACCATTCCAGATGCACCAGTGCATCTCCATGCCCACAGCAGAGCTACACCGCCAGTTCTTGAGGGAACGCTCTGCTGTCTTACGGGTTTTGTAAATAGAGATACAGTGAATTCAATAACATTGTTTTCATTTTACACCCTTAGATCTGAAATACAATGCAATAATTTCTGGCTCATGTCAACTTTTCTGATGAAATATAAGCAAAGGGTACCTTTTGTTGTAGACCCTGGGTGATTCTGAAGCACTACAGGTAGCACACGCACAGTGCACACAAACCGGTGTTTAGAGCAGCACCACCACAGATGAATCCTAATCTGAATGCTAATCCTAACCTGATGGACCATTGCTTATCCTGCATTTGAAGATCAATCACAAAGCCTCTTGAGTACAAGTAAAATTTGAATTATAAGGAATTCTGGGGCTCTTTATTTTGCTTACCATTTCACATAGACACAGGGAGGGCACATAAGCCCATGTAGTCATTCAGTGAGTCGTGGTCTGAAAACACCTCTTTTCTTCTTTATCTTTTTGTTTTTATATGAAATTTGTGTGGACAAATCTTACAATAAATTTATTTTATTTAGTCAATGAATGACGTTTTAGGCAATGTGGTCTTCTTATGGTTAAGCAAAGTTAAATAAATATATGGCTTCAATTCTGTATTGCTGAGCACTAAAAATTAATTACATTATGAATTAAGTATTAATTCCACAAAATCATTTGTTAAAATCAGCTAACAATATATCAATCATTATGTATGGTAATAACCAATTTTGAGGTGAAGGTGTTAGAAAGTATAACAAATAGTTCATAGCAGTGATATTTAATTTAGAAAGGTAAAAAAAAAAAGAAATCAAGTGCTTGAAAAACCTTCTGTCACTAAGCTGCCATCCAGAGCTGTAGCCTGGAAGTCACTTACTGACACCACACAGCCACAAGGTTGTTGGCATGTGGCTCTACTGAAAATTAAAAACATGAGACTAAAGGGGTAGAAGAGATGTAAAAATGCAGCCAGTGCATGCCACTGCTGAGTGCATGCAATTTCATAGCTGCAATTTAAAGAGATCAGAAGGGGAAAAAATGAAGCCCAATAAAAATGGAAAATGTTATATCAATGACACAGTCATTAAAATAAAAAAGGTGGAGTTATATGAGGAATGGATCCTATTTGAATTATTGAAATTAAAAAAGTTATTGTAACAATCATTCTAAAAATCACATTTTACTAAGTTCAAGGAAGAAAGAAAAAAATAGAAATCTTCACGGGAATATTTCAAATTGTCAGTGGCTTTAAAAAAGTGATTTAAGATTTTCTCTTGTATCTTCTCTTTCAATTTTAGAATTTTAGTTGCCATATATTATAATGGTATTTTAGCTATAAAAGTAGTTTTCCACTCACTGTTCTCTTGCCTTTCAAGGAGACAAACAGTTTTTCTTTCCTCTAAATGAGCACAATAAAATGGGTAAGCTGTCTGGGGAAAAAGAACCCAGACAAACTGGTGGTATAAAGCTCAACAGAAAAATGTGGTGCAGAGAAGAGGCGATCTAAAGCATGTTTACTGTATGCCATGTAATTTATTCTACTAGTCATGTTAGAATAAGAGTTTCTCACTGCTGAATTATCATTAGGTTTTGTTCAAAAGCAAACCCATTGTTACTACTGTCCCTGACACTGTACCTGAACGAAAGTGGGGGAGAAAATCTGCATACAAAACTGTTCCACAAAAATAATAATACTGTAATAAACAGTTAAACACGGATTCTAAAAGTCTGGGGCCAAATCTTGCTAATATTCCCTATAAACATGCTTCTACATCTGTGCATGTCTATATGCATTTTAGTAGACTAATTTTCAGCACTTCAGTAAATATTCTTCTATCTTCTTGCAAACCTTCCTGATGTATCAATAGAACTATCAGTTATGAAAAGATTGATATCAAGAGTCATCTAAATGAAAAATAGAATAAAAATGCAAACTATGGATGCATTAGAAGAACCAAAGCTTCACAAGATTTTCCTCTCCCTAGTTGATGTAGGCAAACCAACAGATTGTCTTTCTGTCAGGCAAACCCTGATGGAGATAAATGTAAAGGCTGGAGTGCATGCCTAATTTTTACACACAAGCTGCAACCAGACCATGGATTTATGCTTCAAGGCAACCAGATTTCTTCTTGTGTACTCTTACAAACTGCTGCTGCACTCAGTCCATCTTGTTTAAATGCCTTTAAAACTGCACACAGGCTCTGCCCCCTCCTCCACTCCTACTAATTATATACTTTTTGTTTGAAGAAGCAAGCCCTTTATTGCTCATAATTTTAGCTATCACTTGCTTAGGCACCTTCTACAGATCAATAGCACATAGTTAAGTGGATGAAAAGGCTAAATGTGATTGTCATTTGCAATTCAAGGTTGTGTGTTCCCTCCCACAGACACCCCCAACACCTTAAACTTTTAAGCGCTGCGCTTGGATTTCATTTTAGAATACTAAATTCCTGTGGCAGCCATACAGCAGCTGTACAGTCAAACCCTTTTGTCTTAAATTAAATATCTGTCATTTTTTAAGGCCAGAATACTGGCATAGGTTATAATAAAAACTAGCATCCAACCTGCAATTTTACAGATTCCATTGCTGGTGGCCATACATCTTTGATGGCAAAACTACATTGGTTGTAGCGCCATAAAATCAATAAATATTAACCTTTTCTGACACTTTCTGCACGGATGCTTTATCAGTCGCTGTCAGGTGATAGAACAGTCAGTGATGTACTGTATTTTTCGGCTCACAACCCATACCAAACTAAGAAATCAATGCAGATTAACAAGCCTTTAAATACAAAAATTGGCAATGAAATTTTGGTTTTATACGGTAAAAATGAAACCAAATCACAATGCCGCAGAACCATAAATCTATTACAAATATTTCTACAGAAGTGTGAAATATAAATAGAGTATTTCTATGGAAAATTGATCACAACAACAAAATGAAATCAGTTTTTTATTTCATGACTGACTTACCTATTACAGCTTATAAAATTAAAACTATACCCAATAATACAAATCCTGTATCTCAGGATTTGTATTATTTGGTTTAGTTTTAGAAACTCAGACTTCTTGCCTTGCTGAGAGACTCATAACAGTCCAATAAACTTAAAACTCAATTTCTAAACAAGGCAAGAAAAAAAATAAAAGTTTACTGGAAAGTGAAAATACACCATTTAAGTTATCTCCCACCTCGTATAACTGTAACAATAACCATGTTTAGACCTAAGCATCTTAGAAGCCTAAGGCCTTTAATTATTGGAAAACATCTTGCTGTGTACAATCCATATTGTAGCAGGGTACAGACTGCAAAATTTGGATTGGTTCTATTTCTCCCTGTCTGAAACACTGTGATTTCTTCTATATAACACTGTACTTGTTTACCAGAGCATTAGAAACTGTGTATACTCATATGTGATTCATGTTAAATTTTTTATTAAAATATGGGCTAGTCAGATAGCATGGCCTTTCCAAAAGACTTTGGGCTTCTTAAAAACTACCACAAATCTTGAAAGCTTAGGGCATGTTCTCTTATTTCTTCTAATATGGAATCTGGTAGTAAATTCTTGAACAACAATGGCTATATGAGTCTATTTATAGTCAGAAAATCCTGAAAAATAAAGATTATAATTTGGCTCTATTTATCCCATTATGGCTATCCTATAGCCAAAGGCTATCCACTAGGCATGACCATACTATAGCCAAAGCCTATTAGAACTTATCTGTAGTTTTAAAATCTATTATCAAGTTTCCTTCTAACAATGCAGGTGGAGCACTGGTGTAGGGGCAACAATCACCTTTTCAAAGTAAGACGCAGTACCTGAAACACTAAAGTAAATCAGTAAAACCTATTGAAAATACATTTATGTTCCACCAAATTTTAGACATATCTAGGCCCAGTGAAGTCAGTAGCATGTACACAACAGTATTTGAAGAAACAGGGAACTGCTTTGGGAAATGCAATATAATGTTATAGTATGCAAATGAAACATAAATTCAAATGCACTAAAAGCTTTATCAACATAAACTTTATATTTTAAACTGAAGTACAACTTTAAATTTGCCGTTTCTTTCTATAACATCTGCAATTCTAGATTAGCCAAGAAAGAGACCTACTTCTGCCAATCAGCATCAGGAGCAATCAAATTGCAAATTCTACAATGATTTCTTAAAAAAAAAACATTGGCAAAAATAACTTTAATCAGCTCAGTTTATCTGTTAATGCTAATATATTGAAAGGATCTGCATTTATTTTGAAAATCATCCATAAGAAAAGAAAGAAAGAAAAGCTGTGAATTTAAGAAAAGACGAAGTCTAGAAACTGATAAAACTTAAAAATAATTTTAAGAAATCATTATGCCTAAACTTCTCTCATGTCACAATTAAACATCACATTAAAGCTTACTTCTGCATAGCAGAACCCCCTGAGAAAGATGGCACTGACATTGCAAAGCGGTTGATCTTAGTAGATTGGGATCCATTTTTGCACCTGCACAGCCACCTTTTGAAACCCACTTCATACTGGCATCTGAGTTGCCTTACAGAAAAGTATCTCCCCAAAATCAAATCTTTTTTTCCCCTTTTTGGAGAAAAGATGGCAAGAAAATTCTGAAGTACTTTCAGTATCAGGAGTTCTAGTGTCTCCATCAAAGTGCCATTTGCTCTCTCTGCTTTTCCAAGATCCTCAAGAGCCTTAAATTGGTTATACCAAGTTATAACCATTTAGTCTGTGTCCTTGGCCAATATCCCAAACCTGACCATATCTTTCTGCAATTGGTGCTGACTCTTGCATACCAGTCATCAGATATGACAATAATTTACAAAACTGCTCTATTTCTTGTTAATTTTAGAATTATTGCCATTTATAATTTAAAAATTGATATATCACTACAAGACAGTGTACCAGATAGTAAGACACTACAAGAAGTATATGCAAACAGTTGGTCACTTACATACTTCACAGGTTTGCAGGAAATAGCATATGCAACAAAATCCCCCTCACAACCACAACAGAGAACAGAGGATTGTGTTCCCCTGTCTTAGCCCTCTTGATCTGTACTACAGGTAGGGCTGTGCTGAATTACAGATAACTGAGATTTCATTATTTTCATATGCTGATAAACCTCTGACTTCATATTTCAGGATTTTTGTTTGAGTAGATAGAAGCAAACACAAGCAGCTCAGCAAATTTTACTGAAAATTTTAGTAGTAACTGAATTTGCTTAGAGGAAGGTGGACTGCAAAAGAAAGAGTCAACAACAATTAATAGAATGCTGAATACTATTGTAACAGCAAGGATTTGTAGATAAATCTTTACTAGACGAGGCTAACTTGAGTTGACTAGAAGCAGCTTTATCCCACAGGCACTTTGTGGTGGTGATATGCACTAATATGTGAGACTCCAAATGTTTCACCATGGCTTTTCCTTTTTAATTTTACATTACTCAAACATTCCAGAAACCACTAAAATTTTAGTGAGTATCCAATTGGTTGTTTAATAATTCCTAACTTCAAATTCTTCAAATAGGATTCTGAATTTGGGACACATATGCCAAATCCAAAATCAATGTTACATTAAAAATGTTTGCCTAAAACCTTTCACTGTATCTTGAGATAACTTGATAATCAGTTTTGACTTTCTTGCTATCAATAGATGCTCGCATTTTATGTTTCCTCTAGAAACTATTATTTCAAAGTCTGTAAATTCTTTTAAATCTCCTAAAACCTGTTTTCTGAGACCTGTTATCTGCTTTTAGTTCCAAGACTGAATAAAAAGTACCATTTTGGCAAGGTATAAAAAAAAAGTAGGAGCATAGTTTAGCATGTAGAATGGTAGTTACCTTAATTCCTTCTTTGTAAGTACACTATACACTGTAATCTCAAACGTTTACACAGCAACCCACTCTTTTAACTACAGGACAAATACTAATAGAAACCTCTTCCATCAACAATAAGTTTCTGAAATGTTATTTAAGCAGGGATTGTGACAATCAGTAAACGATCTTCTTTAAATACCAGAGAAGTACCCTTAACTATATTGCACAAACACATCCAGCAACTCTGCTTTTGGATGTCAGGCATCTCCTCTACCTCCCAAAGCCAAGGAACCGGAATTGCACCCACTTAAAGCAGCAGTACCTTTCATCCAGGCATGCGGAATCTGAAACAGTGATCTGAATTGTCTGAAGCCCAGAGCTTTTAATAATGCTCAGGTTCCTATGCAATTTATATGAAAATTGCACTCAGTTTAAGGTCTTTTTTTACTATCAGAGAAAATTATATGAAAATCATATTGTAATGACTCAGAGAATGAAAACATCTGTATTAAATCTGCAGTGGTTACTTAAGTACAAACCATTTCTTTGATGTTAGATATTGATGAGCACATACTCATTCCAATAAATGCAAGACATGCATAAAATATCTTACATTCAGAAGATGTACTAAGAAAAAGGGGTTCCCCACTAACTGGCCAGCTGGGAGTTAAGAGACATGGTATCTGTCTCCATGGCTTTTTGACATGATACAAGAATTATAGACAGCTGACATCCAATGTATTTATATGAGATATAGTTTCATATTATGCTCTTATATGTTCACTAAGAAAGTGAAGCAATCTTTCTTCTGTGAGACTTCTACCTATCTTCATTTCCTTTAGTGCAAACAGTTATAGACAAGCTCCTCTCTGAACTGATAATTTTTTAGAGGTCATTCAGCCCATAATTTCAGGTCCTAGTCACTATCCTGATGGTCCTTCTTAGGAAATTGGACCCAGTGGGAACGTTTTTTCCTTCTGCTTAGTCTATGGGTCAGCATTTTCCTTCCCTTGTACTTCTTAATTCCCTTAAGTGGCAATTATTTAAGGTAGAGTTAGAGAAGGTGCAATCTACATTCATCCAATAAAACCTAAATATTAAAAAGGACAGAAAAATCCAGCATGGTTACTAAGGATATATGGGAGAGCATTTAGCATTTGAAAGGTACCAAAGATCTGGTAAATGAAAAGACGGAAAAAATTATGAAGGACTATTGGAAGTAAAATAGAAATTAGAAGTACAAAAGAACACGAGTATCAGACAGACAAGGCATCCTACTTACAAAGGTCAATACTCAAGATGCCATGTCAAGAAATTAATGGAAAGTCAGTGCAGCACAGATTGGATTAATGAAAGCAAACAAAAAGGAAGTCCAGAAGATATTTTTAAAATCAGCATGGAATTGCAATGATTTGTGATTCATTGGAGCAATTACTGCTGAGGGCTCTTCTCTTCACTCATGAGCCAAAGCAGTGAAGCCCTGAGCACACAACTAACACTATGATTCAACCTCCCATACCTACGTTCTGGCTTTGGCTCAGGTATTTAATTAATTTACTTCACAGTACCTGGTATGTGCTGGATTTGAGCTGGAAACAGTGTCATAGGGATGATTTTGCTAATCCCCAGCAGCGTTTGCTCAAAGTCAAGGCCTTTGCTGCTCCCCACCCCACCAGAGAGGAGGCTGGGGGTGCACAAGGAGTTGGGAGGGGCCACAGCAAGGACAGCTGACCCAACAGACCAAAGGGACATTGCAGACCACATGGCATCATTCTCAGCATGTAAAGTGGAAGGGAAAAGAAGCAAGGGGGGCAGGGGGGTGTTTGGAGTACTGGCATCTGTCTTCCCAAGCCACCATTGCATGCCACAGAGCCCAGCTTTCCTGTAGGTAACACCTGCCAGCCCATGAGATATGATGAATCAATTCCTTGTGTTGCTTTACCTACTAAACTGCCTTTATCTCAGCCTAGGAGCTTTCTCACTTTTACCCCTCTGATTCCCATCATCCCTTCACTGGTGGGAATGAGTGATTGAGGTGTGGCACTTAGTTGGCAGCTGTAAACCCCAACAACGTTGGCACTTTTCTGATTCTGAAATTACTTGCTATTATTTGTGCAGTAATGAAACTACGTCTAACAAGCAAGTAATTTTGTGCAACTTACAAAAAATCTAAAACTGAGACAAAGACTTGAAAGCAGATTAACAAATATTAATCATTTAAGCTATTTATCAAGAATAATTTCAGTGCAGGTTGTTGGGACACTAGTAACATCTCACAGAAAGAAAAAGCATAGTGTCACCTAAATAATGCACAGCCACAGAGAAAGCCACCAAGAAGTGTTGGCATTATGTAGGCAAAATACACCCTGCTATGGTTATTTGAAATATAGTGCCCATAGGTCTTCAAAGTATTGTTAGTTCAGCTCTGCAAGTGATGAAATAATTAGTTCTTAAAGGAGATATCACAGTTGAGAAATTTATAATTTAAGTTTATTTATAGATATTTATTATTTATATTTTCATTGGAATTAAGTTCTTAAAAATTATTTATAGCACAGACTAGGAATATATCATTATTTTCAACACAGTTTAAATATATAAGTTATTAAATAAGTTTTACCTACTATATATATTTAAATTTTTCCACACATTTTAAATCAAAATTTTCATTTCATTCTTCAAGTTGCGCCTTATATTTATTTTATATTTACCTTAATGAAAATAAATTATAAGATCTTTATATGTCTTAGAACTCCAGCATAACTTCCCTGGATGATAGACTAAGAGATCTACTCTTAAAAATATATAATAGAAAAGCAATTTAAGTGTTCAGAGTATAGGACAATCTCCACCTAAAAATATCCTGAATTATTCCTAGGCACTATACATCTTTATTTTTTATTCCTCTGGTAAGATTATTATCTTTCTTTTTTGTTTGTTTGAAAAGTTTTCTTGGTGACCTTGTTATCCCATTTTTGGTACTTGTCTCCAAATTGTAATATGTTGATATTCCAATACTAGTATTTCCTTTTATTATTTACATGTGCCACATGGTATTATGCATATATATCTTCTAGCACAATTAAATATTTTTGCCTTTCTAGATGGCTGTCATGTCTTAAGGGCTTTCTTCTACTTCTGCACTTAAATATTTCAGCCTTGCCTTAAAAGTTTTATGTTAGGATAGCCTATTTTTAGCTCCAAATAGGCAATAATGTGGCTCGTTCTTCATGAAGGATATTTTATCTATTAATATAATGAAATAGTATCTTGGAGTAAGATTACCTTCTTTTCATCAGTGAACCTGATATCCTTGCAGAGGCACCAGTCTTTATGGACACCAGCAGGGATCCAGCTTGGGCAGTGTAAGGAATTTGCAAAGCACATGCCTGTCCAAGGGTGTTGTGGGGGCAGATACAAGGTGGGCATTAAGGGTTCAACAAAAATTCAGACCTGAAGAGGGTTTCTCTATCATCCACTGTGGCACAGCCCCCTTGCAGGCCACCCAAATGGTTCCCAACTTTGGAAATGAGAATACCACAGAAAGGAACTACAGGAAACGAAGTGCACACCGGCACCCTAATTAAATATTTAGATATGGGCAAAGAGACTCATCTGCTCTGGAGCAATAGCTCACACCACAGAAATTAGATGCCCTGTTACAAACTGGGATAGTTTTCAGAGAAGGAATGGTGACTTCTAGGAGGGCTGGGGACAGAAATGCACTAAAAAGAAACCAGGGTTGTGACTGCATGGTTTTGGTGCTATACACAATATGGAAATCCCTGTGCAATGGCCCCACAGCTTATGGCACACAACAGGACACCCCCACTGAGCAGAGGTATTAAGAGGTATTCCAGACTTTGGTCTAGGTAGTATTTTCCTTTTCCTTTAAAACTATATTCTGAACATTTTATTTTTTAGTGAGACTGATTGGCTTTCATTCTTACCTGAGAATACCATTCAGTTAAAGGATGTAACTAATATTACTAGTGGTGGGTTTTGAATATTAGATGATGTAATATTTGCATCAAAATATTTCAACACCTCCTTTCATGTCACTCAGCAGGAATATATGCTGATTGTTCAGGAAAAGCAACTAAGGAACTATGAAAGAAGTGCCTGCGCTCCTCAACAGAAGCAGAATAAGCTATATCCTAGGGAAAAAAAAAGACAAAGTACTTTCATGAACTCAGTTTTTTTCTTCTATTTCACTTGATACCTGGAAACAACCAACTCTGATGTCATGACCATCCAGATAAATATACTGGCTATGGAAGCTCTGCTAGGTATAAAATGCCTTCTAATAAATGACAGTTCTAAAAAAAAAATTACTTAGCTTTTTTTTTAAACATAGATTAATCTTTCCTGAAACACAATAATGCATAATCTACATATGTTAAAAAGAACCTGGCTTTCTCCTTTACAAACAGAAAATCATTTATACTAGGTTTTTATTTCAAGCACACACTAAAATTATTATTCTTCACAAAAGAGGAAAGGGAGTGTCTGCCAATCAACATGACATGCTATTGAAAGACTGGTACTAATAGCTATGACAAGAGCAAACCTGTTTGAAGCAGAGCTGCTGCTGCCTTTTTCTTTTTTTAAAGTATACCAGCCATCAAAAATAATGTTTTATCTGACTAGAAACCCAAGCAATATTCTGCTGCTGTAAAAGCATGCACCTGATTTCCCTATATCTGGCAATGACAATTTTAATATTGTTTCAAATGACAGCATTTAAAATGTTTTCTTTAAACAGTGATAAAGATTAAGAACATTAACTATTCAAAACCAGAAGTTAAATACTCTTGCAAACAAAACTGTGTGTCTATTCTTTGGAGGTTTTACATGAGGTACGAATTACAAGTTTGCATAAGTACTCAACTGTCTTGTATTTCCATTGCTTCCTTGATAAATAGAATTTACTGATTTTGTATTTTTGTAGTTTGATAAATTCAGAGAGTATAAGAGGAAATAGGCTTTTATTGTTTCTCTTTTCCTATTTTTTAACTCTGTAGAAAATACTAAAGAGTCAAAAGACGCAGAAGAAAGGAGTAGCAAAAAATATTTAGAAGTAGAAAAGCACTAGGATACTGGTATAATTGCTATATTATCAGGTTCTGTGTGTCCAATTCACATTCTGAATAAGTCTGCAGTTTCCATTTGGTAATGCAGTTATACCTTGATAAAATCACATAATAGATCACACCATAACTTTTAGCAATCAATTTTTTTTCTTAATAATTTGATAAATGTAGCTGTCAAGTGGGATAAAGATCACAATTTTATTTGGGATTAACTATTTGAACTTTCAGAATTCCATTCATGAATATTGCAACTGTTACAACTGATAGGATCACAATTTTGTCCCTTGTTGATGATGCAATCATGCTGCAGGTTGCTGGTACAGCCCTGTTTCTCAAAAGCTAAAGAAACTGAAAGAAAAATGTGTGGAAAGCACAGCTTTCTGAAAAGTGCACTTAAAGTTTGCAAAAATACTTTCCAAACATATATAAAAGAGGAGACAATAACACAGTAAGGGAATTGCCAGGGAAAAGAGCAGAGTTTCATAAGGATTCTTCAAACACATTAAACAAATAAAAAAAGTATGTTACAAGATATTTTGTCAAGGATTTAATGACATACCAGAAAAAAACAGTTTAAGTCGGTGTATTTCCCCTTCAGGCTCAAAGAGAGTAAGAATTTAGCACTGATGATGGGAATGTTGCCTCTCTGAGAAAGAACACTTTTAGGGGACTTAGACATCTCCTCAGCTACATTCCACTGCCATCACAACACCTAAACAGTTTAGATTCACAAACACAGCCCTTACCAGGAGGCTGTAGATTAACACTGTTTGAAGATTTAAGAGCAGAAAGGACCATTAGATAATAGTCTGACTTGGGTATATCAAAGCCCCTTTATGTTTTGCAGTGAACCCAGCAACCTTGGGCCCTCCTAAAACCTATTTTCCAGAAAGACATCCAGTCTTCTCAAGGCTCAAAGGAACAGAACAAGAATAATTTCTTTTGCTAGTTGCTGCCAGAGCTCAATTGACCTCATATTTAAGTGTTTGCACCTTGTTTCTCATTTCAATTTGTCTGACTACGCTTTCAGGAACTGATTTTTCTTAGGCTTTTCTCAGCTAGACTAAGAGTAGCTCATGTCTGATATTTTCTCCCTGTGAAGCAACTCATACACTATAATCAAGTACCTATCTATCATTTGGTCATGAATTATGTAACTCCTCATGAACACTAAGCGTTCAATCACCACGTAGGCAGCGAACTGCCAAAACACAATCGTCACGATCTTTGTTCTGTGAATGCCCAACCCCAGAGGCACCTATAATTTTCACAGAGGCACAGGCACACAAAGCTGTACTTCCAAGCATTCCCCAAAACATGTCTGTGCAGAGCAGAGAAGCAGCTCACACTTTCAGTTCTGTCAGGATCCATAGGAGTAAGTGATCCTCCACTCCTACTCATGGAGCTATGGGTGACTCTCACCACAGGGTGACTCTCACCACAGGCTGGAAAATTTGAGTGCTTTGCAAGCATAGTATCACTGTCATAGAAAAAAAAAACAAAACCAAAAAAAACCAAAAAAACCTTACCAAAGAGTACAATGAATTGAGCTGGCTTCACTGATTTCTTTTTTTTTTAAACGACTTTCAAGAAGTATTTGGCATGACTGCTAATTCCAAATTGAACATCACCAAATTTTCTGTTCAGTGCCTTAAGCAGTTCCCTAATCACATAGCTGACTGTTGTGAAGCCATTTTCCAGCAAGAGCTTTGCGGCTCAAACTATGTAAGCACTGGACCTATTCTGCACATGAGGAAACTTGTACAAAAAGCAGGACCATTATATATCTTTTGCTCAGTGAAAAAATGGGTTATTCTGACTTCTAGGATTGCACACACTCTTGGAAATTATCTCCACTTTTTATAGTGCAGCACGGAAATAACGATATGGAAAAAACCTCTCTGTATCACAGCATAACTTTCAACATTCTCACAAAACCAATAATGAGCAAACTGCTTTCCTTCTCTCTGAAGGGCTTTTTGCTTATGACCAGTTTAGTATCCACAGAAGGCTACTATAGCACACTGTGAGATGCCACAAACACAAAGCAGCTATTGGAATAATGGAGATGTTCAGGCATAGATATTACACTGTTTGGACATAAATAATGCATCATAATAGTATCACAATGTTTGTAAGACAAGAGGTCCTAAATTATGAACATTTAGTTCAAACTGAACACTACCAAGTGATGCTGCTCCAAAGCAGACAAAGCACCAAGAAAGAAAACTGGAATACTGATCCCTTGCAAGATCTTCCACAGGTACAGGCCCTTCTGTCCCACTTGACAAAGTATTCAGGTTCAGTTCAACTCAATACTGCAATGTAGCACCAGGTAGAAGAAAACACATTCAAGAATTTTGGAAGTGCAATACACACAAGAATCAAAAGATTTCTTCAGCTTGCTTTGAGACTCACAATTCAGACAAGCCCACAGTAAGAAAATAATTTTTTTTTTTTAGAAAAATCACTAAAATTATAGTCAGCAACATGATATGACAATTTGCTCATCTTTTGTATTAATTTTCCATCCGTAATGACATACATTCAGATTTGCACATGGATAACAAGAATGTACATATGCACCTTCCACTCAAACCAAATCTCTTATCACTTAAACATTATTACTTTCAGGATTCCTGAGCTTGCTAGTAAGCCCAGTTCTGTTCTTAGAACAACTATAAGATCTATGAGTACCTTAAATGTGGTTTTAAAAAGAAAATAAATTCATATTGTGGATAATGGAAAACAGTCTCTGGATTCCTGGCCTTTTTTTCCAAGAAAATTTCAATTTTAACACAACCTTTAGAAAATGGGTCAGAGAATATCAAGAAATAGGCAACAAGCTCCTACAGAGCAACACACAGACATTTTAAAAAACAGATCTGATGATTTGTATAAAAATTAAGGTTAAATGCATAAACTGGTATTTGAAGTATGGCCTAGCAAATTCAGCTCACAATTTTATGTGAACTGCATATATCTTTGTTGGCTTGTCTGCATTAAAGGCCTGCTGTTAAAATGTAGTAAAATTGAAAGGTTAAAGGCAAAAGTATAATCCAGACTGTTATTGTTTTAAAATACGTAAGATTTGTAAGGAGGACAGTTGTATTGTTAAATAACTCCCTCTAAGACACAGGGAACCCATAGCAAAAAGAGGAAAGAAAGTCTGAACACTTGGTTTTCTGGCATTTCTATATACCAATTTAGAACAGAAGTGCTATCACTTTGCAATTACAGCATCATTCTCACAAATGTAAAAGCCAACTTCTTTTGCCTTCCATCTTCCCAGCCTCTCCCTTAGAAATACAACTTCCTCTAGCTCCTTACTACCATTGACCCCATAAAGCAGTACAGTAGCTGCCAAAGAAAGCTAAATAGAAACTAATATTAGAGCATTATATTATTGTAGCAGGGCATCTCACCACCCACAAGAGCTTATCTGTTTGTTAACCAGCCAGATAACTCAAACAAGACAAGCTGTCTTATAGTGAGTTATTTTGGCACCATGGGGTTAAGACTCCCAACTGCCAATAAACGTCTTACTGATGGAAGTGAGATCTGGAAAGATAAGCTGGATTTTTGACAGACAGACATTCACTTTACAACTATAAGAGCAATACCAAACTTTCACAAAGCAGAAATCTTCTATACATTTCCCTGGAAATGTGTGGAGTTTCTTCCACAAGGAGGGACGCCTGCTGTGTGGGTACTCCCCAGGGATTTGGTGAAGGAATGTGCACATTATCATGGTTTCAGTGAGAAGTTAGATTTGACTCCTAATCAATACTATTTCTTTTCCTAGCTCTAATATAGGTACCTTGATATTTTGCATTTTTATGTTATGCTGTAGTTCTTTTTAGTTTTATACTGTGTCATAAGTGATTCTGATTAAGATCTTTCATCTACTATCTCTTGTCTGTTTAATAAATAATTCATTTTATAAATAGATCTGACTTGCCATCATAAGAACTTGCAGGCCAGGGTGATTCCTTGAACTTAAACTGTTGCCAAAATCTGAGGCTAAGGCTTGTCTGAAGCTTCCACTCATCCCGCAACAATGATAAAAAGCATTAAATTTAAATTAGAAATTCAACTGTCAGTCTTAATTTCACAGACAAGAAACAGACTTGACTTTTACTCCCAGTCACATCCGAAAGGTACCCCACAGCTCCACTCTTGATGGGCTGTGGTGAAGGAGTTGCTGCCTGTCCTGCAAAGCGGCTGGAGTTGGTGTCTGTCTCTTCGCCAGTGAAGAGACTTATCCTGTTTCTATCCACTCAAAGAAGCAAAAGGGCTGGCTTTCTTGTTACAAAGCAATATTAGAACATAAAAGACAGACAAATATGTTTAAGTTTAAAAAAAGGAAAAAAAAATCAATCTTGTATGACACTTTCATACTCCTATCATCCTAAGGGGTTCTATGTGGTGTTGTAGATTCTCTGTGGGTGCAGCCAATGACCAATAAGTCATCAGTAACGGTGAAGCAGACACAGAACAAATCTTATTTTTATAAGGGATGTTAGCCAGGGCACAGGAGTTGTCCTTCATTCCTTTAAAAATCTCCTCTAAAACCTTTAACTCTCAGATGTCCAGCAGTTAGAAATGGATTAAAAAGACGAAACCTCCTTTAACTACGGTATGAATACACAATTATCACCCAGGTTCGTCTTTAATAGTGTTTCTTTTTGAAAGAAAAATACAGTATCATCCTTTTAGCAATGGGCTTATGCAAACAATGTTTCAAGACTTCTGTTGTATACCAGTTCTAGGCGAGCCTGGCAATCATTAGGTGACAATCTGTTCTTGCTCCTCCTAATATATTTGCACAGCACCCTGTTTAGTGCAAGGGGATTTCTACAGTTTGAGAGTGAATGTATAGAAAAGAAATATCATTAGGATACAATACATTGATGATTGTTTTCCTGTGCTACCAAGACAGGCAAGTTGAACAGTTTTAATCACAGCATGCTGCAATGAACAATTAATTTACCCAGACATAGTCATAAATAATGGGGAAATGCACATAAAATGTTTGTAATTTTGGAATGTTAGTGATTCTATCACTGCTACAGCTCTCTGTTACATCTATCTGTCTATTGAAAGCATTTGATTTTTTCATATTAAGTGGGATTACTGTAGTAAAAATCCAGCAGTGTCTGGATTTAAGTTCTGAGTTGAATATTCATTTGCTTTAGTGAGAACTATGGTGAAATGTGATCAGTTTTCTGACCTATTTTGAAATTGGGATTCTGCCAACTGGCATTTTGTTTGCACATCCAGATATTATCCACCATATGCTGACATGACATGATGATTGGTTCCAAAATGAAGTGGAATACTTGGCAAATAGAAATATATGGTACAAATAATACACTGCCTCTAGTCAAGAAAGCAAGCAGTCATTTCGAGAAGACTGAGAGGTTTTAAAATAACTACAGGGTACATACTGCACAAAGCTGCATGAAAACTCTCTAGGTTTTCCTTTTTTACAGATATGAGGATATCAAAAACTATGAAATTAATTCCCTACACAAGATTCAAATCTGACACAGAAGTACTAATAGCAGTAATTCAATGGAAGATTAATTTGCATCTCAGGGAGACTTTGGCCCACATAGCTTCTTCTTCCTCTGGATTCCCCAACACTTTCTTCTCACCATCTGTTCTTTTTTTCCCACTGCTCTGACTTGTCTTTCCACTCAGTGATGTCTAAGTTACCTGCCTCTCCTGCATTAAGATCACATTTCATTCAAGCTCCAGACTAATTTTTTACTAATTCTCCTAACCTCCTACCACTGAACTCCTTATTTTCCTCCTAATTTGATGTTTCTTCTGCCTTCCACTCTGAAATGTAGGATCTATTAAATGTAAAACCCAAAACCAAATAAAGACCCAAAAAAACTTGTTCCTAAACAGAAAACACCCCATTTATTTTCTTTTAATTCCTGTTTCCAAAGCAATGTTTTCATTTTGCATTCCTCCAGTGACTTCCATGTGTGTGCTCTCTAACACAAAGCCTGAAAACATACATGTAAGTTGTTGGTTGAGCTCTGCTGTTCTGTCTTTTAATGAGGAACAATCTACTTTTTTGTAGTAAAATCTAAGAATTTTTAAAGTAGTACATTAATTTGCCACTGTATTTCCTATGGAATTTTGTTTTTCTGTTTTCAGGGGAATAGCATAGGCAGAGGGACTTGATAAAAATGTTAAAAATATTTCTCCCCTAAAAGTTCAGTTAGATTTCAGAATGAGGAATCTAAATAGCATGCACTTCTGATGTTTATTTATTGAACTGCAAGATTTATTTGTGTAACATGAATAGATTTCAGTGCTTAATGCATAATCTTCGACCCTGGAAAACTTGAAGAGGATTAAGCCCGTTTTAAAACCATGTTCTTCCTCAGAATAAATAACTTCTTGTTTTGTTATTACAATCATTTAAGCACGTGCATCTAGAAAAGAACTTGTAAGCAAAGGGAAGAATGACCTTACCAGCATGCAAGTATGCCAGATCAGGGTTTTCAATGTCTGGGTGTAGTTCTTTCAAGTGGTTACGAAACTCCACAGGGATATTTGTTCCATAGTCACACCTAGGACAGTTATACATTTTTACTCCTTCATGCTTTCCTGTATGCAAGATGTGTTTACGGATATTTTCTGCGCAGTTAGATCTAAACAGCAATGAAAAAAAGAAAAAAGATATATATTAATTTATTTTCTACTGGTGGTTCAAATAAAACCCAGTGTTATAACAGAAAATCAGGAGTCATCACTCGTCTTTCATTATCTGTAGATTTTTTGCATCCTCTTAGATTTTGAATAAATGTTGTCCTTTGCATGAAGGCTCCCAAAGCCGTTTCAGGTTAACTGAACATCACATCTGAACCAGAATGATTGATTTGTTACATGTACAGAATTTCTTTTTTTCTCATGGCAGTCAGTGATGGACAGAAATTAAGCAAAAGGCTTCATTTAGCAAAACTGAAATTCACAAATGCCTGTAATATTCCCAGTGGAGCTCACATGAACCTTTCCCACACAGTTCATAAATTCAACAAGAGTTGCTGTGAATTATTTTTGCAAGTATGTTCCACCAACTTTCATCTTGCTGCATGAACTGTTCCTAGAAAGGAGAATTGAGTTGTTCAAGTTCACATCTTTTTGAAAATACACATGTATTCTGGTTTACATCTTAAACATAGCTTTTGTGAAAGTAGTGAAGTTTTCATGCATAAAAGTCAGATTACATACATAATTAGTTTAACACATTTCAAAGCAATATTTATAATCAAATTTCTGAAAAAAAGGAATAAGAAAATATTTCATATTTCCTTCAGTCACAGAGAGATCCATGCAGCAGTAATTTTTAATTTCTAGCCTTTAAAATTTTCCAGTCTCATTACAAAATTACTTTGCATTAGAAATTCCTACTTATTCAAACTTTGTGATGAATCTTATAAAATACACTGCTGCTCCATTTATTTCAATCAGAAACAGTCAATATATTTATTCTTGACTCAAAAGAGCAAACAGTATATGCTAGTAAGAAAGTCTAAAAACCAAGCAGAACTCCAAAGCAATGGTACACATGGACAGTTCATGTGTACCATTGTCCATGTGTGCCATTGCTTTGGGGTTTTGCTTAGTTTTTAGACTTTCTTACTAGCATATACTATTATTATTGCCAAACTAAGAACAGTAATTCAGCCTACCTGAAAAAAAGTGCAAACACTCATGTAAAGCACACAAATGCATAATACTTCACAAATACTCAAATAAGACAAATGTAGCATTTTTGGGCAACTGGTTATATACCCCTCACTGACAGAAATTCCACAGTAACAGGCACCTAAAAAAAGGACCCCCAAAATAAACTGGATGTAGCAGCTTGAAGTTCTGCTGGAATGCTTGTCCATCCCTTGGAAATGGTCATAGTAAAGTTGATATCTGCCTTACGGTGCTGCCAGAGCTCACCCTCTGTCATGTCCATCTGCTATATACTGGTATAATGGTCAGATGCCTGAGAATGTCAAAGACAGTTATCACTGAAAAATATAGAAAATATTGGTCCTCAGCATCTTTCAGGATTCAGCCCTAAAAATGTTACAATGCTCATAAATGTTGTTAAAATGAAATATGTATTTTACAAAAAAAAAGAAAAAAAAGGTAGTGTACACTGCAATGAAAGCAGTAGACAACCTGGTAACCTTCTATCATGGGTTATACTTTAAAGGGCAGTAGATTAAAGCAGAGCATACGAATCTGAAATAAAATATCTGTGTTCTCTCAGCTTAGCTCTCATACTATTTTAAGGAAAGATATAAAACTTTTTGCTTTGAAATATTTCTGTGAAATATATAAAGGATCTGTGGAAACCTATGTAAGAGTTGTGAAGAAAACCCAGACTGTTCAAGCCATAAAAGGCCAGTTCTATCTCCTTTGATTTGGAATTTGCTTCAGCCACTTTAAACAGAACAATCCTGAAGCCTCATTTATTCAGTCATCAGTAAAAATCTGTCACTAAACACACCAACATACAGATATAAAAAATTTAAACCCACATATTTCCATGTGACAAGGCCAGGAAGGCTTAATCAGAAACAAGGAGTATGAGATCACAGGGCATTACAAATGGCCCCTCATATTAGGCTGCAAAGCAGCAATTGCCATCATCATAAGGTAAACCATGATAGTAACAACTGGCAAATCCAAGCACTTTTGAAGCCAAGTGATACCTTTAAATATGACAGGACGAAAGTGTACTGCATATAAAATGTTTTTTAATTATTCAGTGTGCTTTGAATGTGTGTTTTATCAGGAGTCTTTCTCCCACGTATTGTACAAGTATGTTATTATATGTCTGACACAAAACACCCCAAACTAACACATTGTGTGTGTAGTTACGTCACTTCATATCATATGAGTAAACACAGAGGTCTGTGATTTTATTAAAGCTATCTCATGACAAGAATATAAATAAAACTTTATAATGTTGCAATAGTGACAATAGTTAAGCTTTTGACAGGCCTTGATTTGATAAGATTCACTTCCAGGTGTTTATAAAACTTGAAATATAGATTTCCTTTGTTTTGAAATTTGGGAAATAGAACCCAGCCCAATAAAAATTGTTTGAGGAAAGTCTTTCTGGTTTTTGAGTTCCAGCCTGAATTACAGCCACAAACAAATAAATGCAGGCTTTAGGAGACTAGCCTGTAATTCAGGAAAGCTACAGTAGAGGTTTCTAGGTTAAATTACTATTACCAGTGCTTCATGTAAGCATGCTTTCATCCTCATGATCCATTTTTAAAATCAAACTTATATATTCTGTCAATTTGTCCATGCTCTGAAGTAACAAGAAGGGAACCCATTAGAGTGATTTCCTTAGTCTAAAGCTACAGTCAATGAGTTTATATTCAATTCTCATGTAGAGAAACACAATAATTTTTTTTCTATTTCATGTCTTTCTTATTAGATGTGAAGAAAGGTTTGAGACTTGATGCAAAGCTCACAAAAACCCTATTAAAGGGAAGAGGGAGGCCTGTATGGATTTTTCAGTGTCTTGTCAGTGCTATACCCAGTGAAAGAGGAGATGGAACATGTTGCTAAGGTACTTTGCAGATGAACAGGAAATACTAGGAGCTGAAAAGCTCAGCCCCATGCAACAAGCCTGTGTGACCTCTTCTGTGAAAGACTGATATACTGGGAAGGGCACAGGCCTACTTTCCACATCCAGGAGAGCTCCCACATTTCTGTAAAGGATAACACTTTGAAATCAGGGAGACAGATGGTAAGATTCTCCTGAGAAAGGCAGCTACTGCTTAAAATGAACAGAAAACCTCTTCTGGAAAAAGACAAAAAAGGGCATTTGTCTCTAATTTCATCATACAGCGATCCATTCCCATTGCTGTTCTAGCTGCACATTCCATGTTGCCATTACAAATCCATTCCTACCAACCAGGTATCTTTTTCTGCTCTCAGTAAATTAGAGGTTCCTGCATATTCAAGTATCATACACTGGAAATGACTTGTCAATTGTAAAATAGTACTTCAGTCACAGAATCACAGCATGCTTAAGGCTCAAAGGGACCTCTCAAGATTCCCAGATCCATCCCTGCTGCTCCGGAATGATGACCCATGGCCAGTTGCCCAGGACCATTTTTAGGCAGCTTCTGAATATCTCCAAAGATATCTCCCACTCTCCCTGAGCTGCCTGTGCCAGTGCTCAGTCACTCTAACAATGGAATTGTGTTTCCTCTTGTTCAGAGGAAACCTCCTATCTTCCTCTTTGTACCAATTGCCTCTTGTTCTGTCTCTGGGCACCACGGAAAAAGGACTCAGCTTCCTCTTCTTTAGAGCTTCCCTTTAGATATGTGTGCATACTGATGACATCCCCTGAGTCTTTTCTTAATGCTGACCAGTCCCAGCTGTCTCTTTTTATTTGGGATGCTTCAATTACAAACAATTCATTCAATTTTTTGGAGGTGATTGAGCTTGCACAGGAATCAAGGAAGCCCGATGCCCCATTCCACAGCCATCTGCACCCTTGCCTCTTAGTACCATTGATCCAATTTGTTGGGAAAGTGGAAGAATAGGAGCTGTATAAAGTGGCCAGACATTTTCTCAACATGAGAAGCTACTGCCTCTGTTTACTTTCTGTTCCTTTTCCTATCCTTATATATATATATGCTTCAGTTCTTTTACAAAACAAACAAACAAACACAAACAAACAAACAAAACACAAACAAACGAAACACAAACAAACAAAACCCCCCAAAACACCAACTCCAAATCATGGCATTGTGCTAAGAGCAAGAAACAGAGTGCCTGGTCTACAGAAGAGTGGTGGATGCTTCTGGTGTATGGGACAGAAGTCTTCCTCCTTAACCCAAAAAGTGCAATTGTTTCTTTAGCCCCTGAAAGGTAGTATAAGTGTCCCTATGAAGACATTTTCTCAGTTGCACTGGCAAGCTATAATGTGCAAAAGACTGGATTCCTCAGCAAAACTAAGCCTACCCCAGTGTAAACAGCAGCACTGTTCAGGGGTCTGGGAAGGCAGAGCAGGGACATGCACTTTGCGGGGACAGAGATGGGAGTTCAAAGTCAGCAGCAGGGAAACATGGGTGAAACAATGAATCTTGGAGCAAATCTGTGCTGGGGGGAAAACAGCCTGAAGGCCCCCTCAGTAAGTGCTGTTTGCAGTTACTATTCCACCATCATCTTCCTTCCTTCCAGAGCTCAGCCAGCCAGGCTCACCAGCAAGCAGCAGGAGCTGTGTGAGGGCAGGGATTTGGGCTTCCCTTCTCCGTGCACAGGCACTCATCCCCAGACTCACGGCTGGATGCAGCAGGGTGTGCTCTGCACTCTCCAGCCCTTGAAGCAGCCCTGCTTCCAGCAGCCTCTGTTAACAGCTGAGTTCAGGAGTTAACTGTAACTGCACAGCTGTGGCTGCACAGTACCAAGCTATTTGCTGTCCTTGTCTTTTACACGGTGTTTTGGATAAAAATCATGAAGTAAGACAAATTCACAAAATACCTGTCAATTCTAAATTTGCCCATGCAGAATAGGAATGTTTCTATATTTTTAAGGGTTTTCTACATGAGAATACATTAGCATTGTATTAAACAGCTAAATGAAATATTGCAGGAAGTCATCAATTTTTATTATTTTTTTTCCTATTTACTAATAAGAAACTGAAATTAGAACACTCTTCCATTATGCAGTGCCTGACATTTTCAGAAAGATACTTACTGCAAGACATGGAAATGGAAGGTTTCAGAGGTGCAAATGAGGCAAAATGTTAATTATCTAGTCCACTAAGTTTTAAAAAATTTAGCACCTTGTAGGACTCTTATTTGCACAAAATAAACCTTTTTCAAAAGGTCTTCTCCAGCACATTAGGTATAAACATCCTCTTTCTGCAGAGAAATGCATATAATGTAAAGCACTTATGGCAGCTCCATTGACATCACTATTTACAACATAAAAACAAATACAGTGATTGAAATACAAATACAGTGATTGAAAAGATTTGTATTTTTCCCATTTTTAAGTTCACTCTCATACAGACAGCATTCTGAAGGTCTTCTGCACCTTCTGTACCTTGCTATGCAACCTGCAAGTACAGAGAAATCACAGTATTTTGATGGAAAAGCAGAAAAGTCTCCAGATACTTTCTTCCAGAAATAAAAGCAATTATGATGAAAGCAAACTTCTGAATGAAGCAATATGCACTACTGTAGATTCTTAACCTCAGTTATTCACCAAACGTTTGCAGATATTTCTTTCACAGAAAATGCCATCTAACTAGGAAAATTGTCTTTAAATCAAAATTGCAATAATGTAATTACACTAGAAAAGGAGAGCCATAGATTTTTAGAAACGCAAGGTCATATGGAACATTTATCTTGACCTCATTGATAGGACAGTTCATAAACATTTTCCCAGTGATTCTTTTCTCAAACCATAGCCATTTTGGTACTAAAACATGGTTTCTGATGGAGAGCAATAGGGAGTTCTTTAAAATCATAGGCAAATTACTCTTCAGTTGATAACTCTCCCTTTTACAAAGTGTCATAATTCTTATCCCCCTGCATCCAACTAAGAGTGCTACCTTGCCTGGCGGTAGAATCTCCTGATACCTGGACCTCCAGTAGAAGAGCTAGAGAGATTGAGTTCCTTCCAACTCACTGGGAGGAATCATCAGGTTCTCCTTACATTCTTTCCAGCTGCTTTTAAGCTTTGCATACATTCACATTTCACACCAGTGCTGCATAAATGGATGCCGTGACTTTCCCCATGCTCAGCATTCTCCAGTTGCAGCCAGTTCTGGAAACTCCTGGATACTTCTTGCAGCACCAAGAGCTCCTGCACACTCAGTTAAATGCGAGGACCTTTCAGGTTTCAGGACTTTCAGGAAAGCATTACTGCTTTCCAAAATACAACCCTTCTAGTCTGCCTTTGTTTCTTGCTGTCATTAAATTGTATGAACATTCACCCTACTAACATTCAGTAGGGTGGTGTGAAACAACCTAATGGGCAATGTTTTCTTGACAGGAAAGAAATAAATACCTCAATCTGTGGTAATTACATTATACAAGCAGGCTTATTCAATCAAAACCTCCACAACGAGAGTCACTCTGCCCAACTTCTACTTACCAAAAACCCAAACAAACAAACCAACCAACCAACCAAAAATTCTTCCCTGCATATTCAAGATTTAGCTACGTTTCTGGTTTTAAAATAAAATAAACTGATTGCCAGTGAGTTCAAACTAGCTGCATAATAATACATAATCTGCACATACCACTGGCAATTCAGACTGCAAGTTTAAAAGTTAAAGCTTACCTCTTCAATGCAGTCAATACAGTATTGCACAAGAAATAATAAAAAACCAGCAAAATTTCATAGCCAAAAATGTGGTAATCTGGTGAAACTAACATTATAAAACTGCAATAGTTATTAGATATTAACACACACACATAACATATATATTTATGTACATATGTACAAGAAATGTAATATGTTTTCTTAGCCTTCTTACAACTAACATGCACCTGGGTTACTTTTTCCTTGCTCTTTACCTTTAAAAACAAAAGTTCTACCTTTTATTTAGGTTTTAAGTGAGTGGGGAAACAATCACATGGATACAAGTGCTGACGCTCTGCAACCAACTTCAATTCTCAAGTGACTTACGATACTATTGCTGGAATTATCAGCACATGGCTCCGTGGAAACTCAGGAGGGCAACTCCAACCTAGCCAGTGCCAGCTCAACTCTGCCTGTCTCACTGCTGCCAAACATCTCCCTGTGCTGTTCCTAAAGACCTCTGGTGGACAGAGGCAACGAGCTGCTGGGGACAAGCAACGCCTTTGCCACCATAGCTGCTTCTGCAGCGAGTATTTGCTCACAGCTTTTCAACTCTACCAAGAAAAGGTGACTAAAACACACACCCACAGTGCCATAAAAATGCATGCCCAACAACCTGGTGGCCACATGTATTGCCATGTATTGCATGTATTGCCACTCAGAAAATATGAAGTAGCCCATAAAAGAGAGTACACTACATTTACATGCTTTAATGAGATTTTATAATACAGTCAGTTTCACAAAGAAAATAATAAAAATGTATTTGGGATTTATTCTGATAGTATTATACCAACACCCAGGGATAATAATCGTAATGTTTTCTGCTTTTCTACATTTTTAGCTTTGCATTTTTTTCCTGTAATGATCTATTTGTTATGACATACAGTATGTGTGACAGATGTCCAATGCTGGCTGCTAAAAAGTAGCAGAGCCCTGTAGGGAAGCAGCAAAAACTTGTGCGTCAGCACAGAAAATGATGGAAGATTGATAATTACTGCTTGTGTCTGAGCTCCATTCAGCAGACTAGCATGTCCAAATTGTAATTTGGCCACGGATCCACCATTCTATTTACAATGTATTGGAATGAAAATTCCCAGTTTCAAGTAATTGATCATTACGATAGCCAAAGTAAGTGCTTTTAAAGGCAAATTCAGGGTAATTGGAAATTCTGAAGGGAAATAAGAAGTGATGTACTCTAGTCTTGTTTACCTCTGAGGAATCTGTAAAGCCAGTTACAACCCTGCACAGTGAACAAAAGACAAAGTATAGATCCAGTGCTGGCATTTAGATCTACTCACAAATTTTCAGAGTATTTTTGTAGAAAACCAGCAAACAACAGACTCCACAATTAAAAAAAAACAAACCATGATTTTCTCCAGGAAAAAGCCCATCTGTGATTCCAAGGAGCTACAGCATCCTGCCTTAAATGCTTCAATTCTATTTTCTACAAGAAAATAGACAAAGAAATAAAGAAGAGGCTTTTAGACAGAAACCTGCAAATTATGCCCAAACTGCTAGACTTGGAAGGAACGGGTGGAAACGGTACAGAAAGTCAAGGAAATGTCCCTCAGCTCTCCACCTGTGCTGTGGTCCTCACTGTCCCTATAGGTGCTGTGCAGAGCTGGGCTGCTCAGACTATGAGTCTGCCCCAGCAGCTCTTTGGAGAGAGGCTCAGTGTCTCCTTTTACTGACTAGGGAAGAAAAAAAAGCAAAACAAACAAAGGAAAAAAAACCCCAAAACAACAAAACACCGAAAACCGAAACAATAATAACCAAACAAATTTTCATAAGACTGATCTGCTTCTGAAAACTCTCTGTAACATTTGCTAGAACTCCTGGCTTCCACTTAGCTGCAGGCAGAGTGGTCTCTGTGATGGCCCAGCTCAAGGGCCTGTGTGCCTGCAGCGTGAGGGATGCAGGGGTCTGCTGAGCACGGCGCACTGCTGCACTGTGTCAGCCAAGGTTTAAGTGGCAGAAATAGCAGGTGGAGTTCATCTATTTCACAGTAACTGAGAATAATCACTCTATTGTTCATGGGCTTCCTCCCTCCCCCTTTCCTTTCTTCTTCGAGCAGATGGCATAAAAGAGAAGTTGGTCTGAGAAGCAGCACCTCTGCAGTGGTGTGAGGATGGAGACCGGGCTTTGGGTATCACAGGCCCTGATTTAAACAAGGTACTTACACATTTGTGCGGCTTAAGTACAAGCAGCCCCCGTTGACTTCAAAAGAATGACTCACAAGGTTAAATTTATGTAGATGATCAAATACCTTGCTGAAATGAGGCCATGGAAAACATCCATTTTTTAAAAAAGCTGGGATGAATTTAATTGAAGACACGCATTTCCTTTCAACATCAATTTTTTCCCTATTGTACTTCTTTTAATGACCACATAAAGTAACTGAACAATTCTGTGGAGCCTGTTTGTATATTCTCAGGAACACAAAAAGTATTTTCACAGATATAGAAGTGCAGATGGAGCCTAGCAAAGGGTGTGGACTCTAGCGGCTGCACAAGACGAAACTGGACTCCTAATGTTGCTGGAGTCAGAAATGATAGCAACAGACCCTAAAGGCTGCCTGTCAATCTCGGATGCAGATGGTACTTCGTCCAACTGGCCTTCGTGTCAGTTCCTTCAGCCATTTTAGTGACAACACGGTTCCCTAGAGGGCAGATCCTGTTGCTTTGCAGCCTGGATTCATACCCAGGGCACTGTGGTCTGTACGATCTCTGCTCAAAGTAGGTTTTTTTAATGCTAATACAGTGGCTCTTCTTGCCCTATCCCAGCCCCAACCCCCCCATGCAAAAAGAGATGGTCATTTTCTTCCCCATTTCAAATGTTCCCATTTATCAAAGGAATCAGCAATAATTGTCTGAAAGATTCACTTTTGTTATGCATGCCAAAACTATATATAAAATCCCTGCTAATAAAATTTGCAGACAACACTGTAATTGGCAGCATGATTAATAACAATGACACTGCCATCTCACAGAGCAGTCGCAGAAGCCAGGCGTGTTCAATCACAACATGTACACACACAATTACATGTTAGCTTCCCCACCTTTGCACAATGCATGCAAGTAACTTAGACAAGGCTGTGAAAAGCTGTGACACTGAAAATGATTTAGGGATTAGAGGACCATCAGTTTAATGTGAACTTCTAGTGTGATGCTATAAGCAGAAAGGCCCCATGCTATATTTAGCTGCATAAGCAAGGAAATAGCAAGCAAATGTAAGGATGTAATGTTCTCTTTGTGACACTGGAGAAACTAATTCTAGAATATCCACTTCCTGTATTACTGCCTACATTTAAAAAAGGGAACAAGCAGCCACAAAGTGCTTAGAAATAGAAATAGAAGTTAAGTGGGGTAAAGAACTCTAAAACACCTTTTCACCTAATAAAAACCCCTTCTATTTTCCTTATTACACCTGAGCTTGGCCCATGAGTAACTTAACATGGAAAAAGGGTGTGATTAAGGGATAACTGAACTTAGAGAAAACCTATACAAAACCAAAAGCAATGACTACAAGTTAACAGTCAAATTCAACTGAGAAACAAAGCACAATTTCTTCAGCAATTAATCTTTCACAGAAGGGACGCTGGTTCTGCAACTTTGCCTGTTTTTAGATTAAACCTGAATATGTTTCTAGATCACAAAATTTAGTCAGAAGTAGGAGGTTCAGTACAGAGCAGACTGGGGAAAAAACCCCACCTATGCAGTTTGTTTTCTGTAGAAGGTCAGACTGGCTGAGCTTAAGGCTTTTTCTGGGCTCAAAGTCTCCAAGAAGTACAGTTTAAGTCTGAAAAATGTCATTCTGAGGTCAGCCATTCATTGTGCCTCCATGATGTCATGGAAATTTGTTCAGTCTGCAAATTAAAATATATTCTTCTTGGCTGTCAATACTGCAAAACCATCTTAGATTCTGAAAGTCAAATTCGGGTCTTTAGTTGGAGGTATGATTGATTATCTAATCTAAAATGTGTGTTGAAAGCATATATCAGAGAAACATCATCCTCTTCAGATTATGTCCTCATAATGCCATTTTCTGCACAAATGTAAGTAAATGCAGCATTTGGCTCTGTACTTTGAGCTTACTTCACAGACATCATTCACTCCAGGAGAACTGGTTTTAAGAGTAAGGAGCAAGCAAAACGTGATTTTTGTTCCTACAAGAGTACATTTGCCTATACGGACGCCCTGCTGCTCAGTAAGAAACTGCAGTTTTCATGTAGCTGGACTTTCACTGGAGACCTACACATCAAAATTCATGTACTTAACCAAAAGATACTGAAATGGAATGAAAGCACTGAACTATGTATTCGACTTAGCTAGCATTCCTATATGTAAAGTAAAATGTATAAGGTAGTTTCTACTGCACTTCTACTTCAGACTATTCAAAGTTGCAGATAAGATGTCTTGTAAAAGTGTTAGATTAAAATTGGACCACCAAGAATAGACACATTTTTACTGTTCTTTCAACAATACACAATTATGTCTAACAGACTTAACATAATTTTAACTAGATGAGAAATCATGGCAACACTCTAAATCTATTGATAGAGAAGAATAGGAACTGCCTGAAAGGTATTACTTCAAAAAGCTAACCCAAGAAGAAAAAAAAATTAAAAACCAGGGCAAAAGCATTCTGGATATCAATGAAATTCTGTCATATTGAGGAATTTTATAGACCAATACCAAACAAATTATCCTATGATCATGTATGCAAAGGTTCTGTCTTAAAGAAAAAACCCACAACCATATAAAATTAACCCCATCATATCACATAAAAATAAGCTTCTTTCATTATCATAGATACTGTTATGGCCTTGTCCTTTTTCCCCACAGAGGGTTAACATAAAAAGAGGGAAGAAACTTTTTCTTTGGCTTCACCTTTCACATGCTGGTATCATACAAGGGCAGAAACTAATGAACTTGCTCATCTTCGAAAGCCCTTTTGCATGCTTCTTCCTTCACCCTTAACTCTGGTCCTCGCAGATCTTCCCTTATGTGTGTGCCAATTTTGCTGGTATAATATCTGCACTTTTATTAGTTGTGTTCTGATGATTTCTACCGAGAGATACTTAAAGCTTATACAAGTCAAAAACTATTTTATCACTTCTGAAGAAAACTAATAGTGCAGAGCCACTGAATGATAAGAGAGACCACTGAATTTATTTAATAATGCATGTCCATTTCACAAAAATGGCCTGTGTAATCCTTTTAAAAATAATAACCTGTTCATTTCAGACCTTGCACAATGCTTCTCTTTGTCCCTTGTAAGTCTCTCAAATGTCTTATTTTAAAGGAATATATAGTACTCCCGGAAGACATTTTCCCATTTCTATTCTCTTCAACTCCTGTGAGCCCTTGTTCTGTGTGATAAGGCAATCTCCTTCGGGATCTGAGCTGTGTAGTTTCGCACCACGAGTGACAAGGACTCAACTTGAATAACTGCTGTGCGCAGGTTGTAATTATGTCAGCTGGAGTGTTGAACAAGGGGACTGATTAATGTGAGCCCCAGCCCAGGCACAGTCCCTATCAAAACCTTCGTGCAGGCCAGCAGTGGGGATGGGTTAAAGCAGAAAGACAAAACATGCTGTATCGTCCATGATAGATGAATTGCTCCAACAGTCTTCAGGCAGATGTTCCAGGACAGTATAATATACAATTACTCTGCCTTATCACCTTCCCAGGGACAATAAAGCTTCCTCCTTCTATAGCTCATGTGAGTGAAGGCAAAATTAGTTTTACTTTTACAACACTGACTCACTTATCATGTTGCCTTGATTGTGCTTTTACAGCTAAAGAAAACATATATTGCACTCTTAAACTAAAAACAAACAAACAGAACCCACCAAAAAATAACTCTGCACTCCTCATCTTTTATACAAACCCAAACTATTCCTTTGAATCTATTTTGCATCATAGTTATACAGTCCTTGAAGGGCTAATTCAGTGTGTGATTCCAGGGAACACTACTAACTTTAGAACAACTGGACCTATTCATAAGCTTAATGTTATATGCACATATATGAAAGGACCTTAGTGATTCAAGTCAGAATGCACAGACAATTAAAAATACACAGGCTTGGTGCAAAAGATGCCTTTGTGAATAACATGCCCTTAGTGACTATTTTAACTAAGCACTCATTCTAAAAATGCTAAACAATCTTGTAAAACAATTCTTTGAGACATCATTAATCCACATGCCTCCTTAAAGGCCACAAGAGTTTACTCTACAACTATTATAAACAATCTCTGTGTTTTCCAAAAGTAAATATAAATTAAGTAAATAATAGAAATTTAGGGGAAAAAATCTATCTATCTGTATTTGTTTCCTTTTTGTTATCAGATGTATACAGTTTGGGGTCTTTTGCTGCAGAGGTGGAAGTAGTCTATATGTTTCAGTGCTATTTCCACGAGTTTGCAGAATAGCAGCTTACTAAAATGAGGTGAATAGCAAGAAAGGAATACAGTGCATAATATTCTGAAATCCTTCCTTTCTAAGTACTGGATGGGTATAGAGAAAGAAGCTGCACTTTAAAGAAGAGAGTCTAAATAGTTCCACTTGCATTCCAAGATACATTGCTTTCACTGCTACCCCTTCTCCAGCTACATAACAATGACATGATCTCCAAAAATAAAACAAAAAAATGCACCCACAAACGCATTTAACGAGACATGTATTTGAAGGTCAGGTTTAAAAACAAAATCAGACTAAACCATCCAAGGCTGATTCTAATGGCACTTAAGACTGCATACATATTTGAAAAATTCTATTGATATGCATTTGATTTTCATGAAAGGTATTGGACTACTAGTCCATAAAGGAGAGATAAGACTTTCTAAGGAGACAATGGGAATTAGGCACTGATACTGCACTTCAGCTTGAATGCAGGCTCTCAGCTGTTACACCTTCTTTGAGGTTTTAGTCATTAAACAGTATCACAGTCCTGGCAACAATAAGGTTTTACCACAACAATAGAGGCTTTCCTGAACTCCTCTGGTGAAATGGAATCCTGTTTATGAATCAAAAAGTAGGTCCAAGAATGTTCTGGTATGTTCTCACTACACAGAATGTTGACCTGAGAGGACAGCACAACAGGATAATGACACATGACTTGCTGTACAGAGAAACAACAAAGAAAATGGTATTGCCTCAGAAAAACTATAAACTAAATATTGAGAAGGACATGATAATCAGAAAACAGGCAAAAAGAGTAGTGATAAGTTTGGGAGAGAGGGTATCAGTAAAACAGGGTAGAAAGCTTTCTGTTTAGGTGCACTGTTGGGCATGGCAGCACGAGAGGGCTGAGATGGCAAACTAGTCTGTACTCCATAACCACTCAAATTAACAATGCAATTAGTGGACATAATAAAGAACTGATGTAGGTCTCAATATTTGCATAAATTAGGTATCTACTGCTTCTAAAGAAATATGTAGGTTACCAATACGAAACATCAGAAGCTCTAATCGGCTCTGGAAAAGGAAACAATGTTGCCCCTAACTTTCTAGAAATGATGCCACTATTCCAGGTAGTAAAACACCCAAGTTTAGGGCTGCCCTTATACTGAGGAAGGCTGAGTTCTGCTCTCTGTCTCAGGAAATTATATTAGCTGGCACAAAATATTGTGCATCAACTCTTTCTTCTTGAAACTTTGCCACTAGACAGCAAGGAACTGCCAGGAGCCAAAAGCAGATCTAATCCCTGCTTTCAGAAATGCTTTTCTGTTTACAGTTATGTTCCCCATATAATTTTCTTAGAAAATCCAAACAACAGGCTCCTAAACACTTTGTCCTGTGCCCTTTCAGCTGAGAATCCTAAACAATAACTCGAATAAGGCTGCAGACAGCAGTTCATTATGAACTAAATGAATCCTGACTTGTCTAATATTCAGGCCTCTAACACATACCCAAAAATACAGGAAGAGGGGCCTGTTTGCCTAAAAAATGTACCAGAAGTCTTGAGGCAGACACAGCCATTTCCCCAGGACAAAGACTTCTGAGCATGCCTCAGTGATTTCACTTAGTTGTGCAAGAACTTGCAAACTCAAGTAAAGGGAGAACTGAAAAGCAGAAACTCCAAAAGGATGCTTCTGGATTTAGATGTCTTTTGGCAAGATTTAGGAGATTGGGATCCTCTCTGAAAATCAAGTGGAAAGTAGAAATAACTGGGTTCTCAATCCCACAGCTTACTTGCCTAGTTGAACTTCTTTACTATTCAGGATAGAAAGTCTTGTGGAAGGTGCTGCTAGCTCCCTGTCTTTCCATTTCTCTCCTTCCTAAGAAACAAGAACCTTCATGACAGGTGAGAGTTGTTGCTTCACTTAGGACATGGAGGGGATGTGAATAACATCAGTGGAGCCAGGACTTTATCCAGTGCCTTTGTTTTTGTTTTATAGTATCGACCCTGTGACAGTACACACTTTCCAGCCAGTGAGAGCTGACTCCCAACTGAGCCATGGAACAGAGATGCTTAGATGAAGAGGGGCTTAGTTATAATCCTTTCTGTTACAGTACTACTGCCATGCTGCTGGTAAACTGAAACTAAAAATGGGCACTTCAGAGCAGGAAAAGAAAATAAAGATTCTCCTGATGTTGTGTTGTAGACTTTTAAGAGAAGACATCCAAACGAAAGAGGAAGCCAGGAACAGATGCGGGTGGACAAGAACTCAGCAAACAAATGCTGTATTTGCCTTTTAGAATCCAGTTCTGCAATGCAGAATCACCAAAACAGATCACCCAATACTGTATTCTCATCTCTCTCCTCTTGCACCACCACCAGGAAACACAAAGCTATTCCCAAAAGCTGCACTCGCTGGCAGCTTTGTTTGCCTGACTTGATGTTCCAGCATTTATTTAAAACAGACTGGATAGTAGACACCTGCTTTGCCCCCACAGGGGCTCACATTTAGGACTTCCCTCTCTGGTCTGACACAAATGAACAAATCCAATACAAATTCCTTTATCTTTGAAACATTTCTTCTACTTGAAAGTTTTACTGCTCTTCAAAATGACTATATTTCAGCATGCAAAAATCAATCAGCTAAATACCATATGACTGTGCTATAATTTATTAGTGCTGATCAAAATCTTAAAGACTAGTAATTAAAATTCAAATTAAAATGTGATGAAAGTCACATTTAGTCACATAAATGAAGAGGCTGAATTTAAAATAGGCACAGAGCCACTGGACCCCATGTGAGATGAGAATTCGTGGATGCTCAGTATCATTAATAACATGTAAAAAGATCTTACCATTTCTTCAAACTTTGCTTCTTTTCCTGAAGTAAATACATCTATACAGATCTATGAATATGTCAGTTCATCAGGGAACAACTTACAGAAAACAGAAAAAGTGCCAAAAAAAGCACTTGTGGAATAATCTCTCCACAGTGGGAAGCTTCTTCCTATTCACTAAGAAACGTCACTGGTCTCAATAGCCTGGGTATAAATCTCTTTTCCAAATGATCTTCTTTTCTAAAGAAAAACACAGATTTTGGGGGTCTTGTCCTTATCCTTTGAAAAATGCCTTTAAAATTTTACCTTTAAAAAGGACTTATCCTGATAACTTGCAACAAATGGTTAATTTGGGACTCAATACTTTGACACATGAGCATTGTACTAACTGAAGCATGATTTCCTATGCCTTCATGCCCTGTTCACTAAATCTCACAATGCACCAATGCAACAACAACAACAACAGCTTCCCGACATGTTCCTTCAGGATATCCTCATCCAAGAAAAAACAGTTTTTCTGGGTGGTGAGGCTGGACTGTAAGAGAGAAGGATGCATGACAGCTGAATTTTGCCTGACTGGTCCTCTGTGATTTTTTTTCACTCCTCTCCTCATCCACCTCTTTCAGGAAACATGAACTTAATTTATCTCAGCAGCTACTACAGGGTGTCAGTTTTCACCAAAACTGGCCAACAGCTTAAAAAGTTATTACAGAAATGGGTGAAAGATGGATGGATGGGCTGGCACAAGTCTCACAATAAGTTAAGGACAGAAGGCTAAAGAACAATCCTCATCAACTGATTTAAAAAAACCCCTGCCTTTCTGAAGTAAAGATACATCTTTTTTTCCTGAAACAAAAACAAATTACTAATGGCTTTTTTTATATGTTAAAATACCCATATAACAGATTTCCAAAATTTGCTTAAAAAAAGATGTCTAAAATACCATATTTTTCTAATGAAACATCATCAGAACTTAAAAATTAATTTTAATAGTTATAATACCTTCTACAACTTCAAAATGCTTCTAAGCATTGTTTGTCCTGTAGATTGTGCATGCAAAATTTCAATAGAAATCTTTTGAAGAAGCTCAGTATGAGAAGGCATTCCACATGGGATTTGTAGCAGAATAAATGATGTCCCATACTACAGTTGTTAGAGAGTATCCATAATCATGGATACCCCTTGAACAGGGGGTTGAAGGAGCATGCATGGAAGTTACAAACATAAAACAATTAATACGATATTTTAAGGGGTATTAGCAATATCACAATGAACCACAGGATGATGTTCAGGCAATTTATGATATTGGCAGAACCACTAGATGCGTTGATGGGATTATAACACAAATAATTTTAGGGTATTATGAAATGCAGAGTTTCTAGTTGTGTGTGTTTTAAATGATAACATTACTAAAAATATAAAAAGATAGCAGTGGTGAAGAACACCAGGAGAAGTATTACTTTAAAGCATTATCTAAAAATTTGTATATATGGTATGGTATGGTATAGGGCCTATATTCTAGGCACCACAGTGAGCTGGGCAGTTTGCTTAAGTGGAAGGAAAAAAATCTGGGAAAAAAACCTGTGCACTTACAAACGGAGGTGGGAAAACATCAAGGAATATCTCCACTCCAGTCCCCTGGCCCATGGAGGTGGGAGAAAGGAGAACAGTGTTGCATTAGCCTGTTCCATTGCATTAGGCACACTAAGCCTCAGCATATCTAACTTGCTATATCAACCTCATCTTTTCTCTGAAGACACAAAACAAGAAGCAGCTTTGACCCAACACATCCAAGAATGAAGAACAACCTTTTGTCCATATATGTATTCTTCCGCTAATTCCTTTTCCATTATTAAAATAACACATTTTAAAATATATTTTTAAAAAGAGAAAGATAACACCAGAGCAGCACTCCATCATTTGTAGTAACTAAACTGAGTGCTTTATATGCTGGTTATTCCCTAAGAAGTCTCGGCTATATCTATGGCTGTTATTCAGACCTAAACAGGCCTAGCAAAACCACAAAGATCATCCCAATCAGGGACAAAATAGCTGTAATAAGCAACTTACTAAGTTACAACAGGACAACAGGCTCCTCTCCAGATTGTCTTTTTGCAAATAAAGCCTCAAGGGAAATAGGGATCCCTGATACATGACTTATGAGAATAAAGTAGAGTACCATGCAACAGAGACTGTAAAATGGGGAAGGTGAGCTGTTGTGTACCAAATGGCCTGTTTTCCTTATGCCACATTTTCCTATGGAGAATGCACTACCTACTCCCAGCTGCTCAGGAAGGAGAAAAGGCAACAATGCAAACTCTGAAACAAGCTCTCCCTGTTACTGGCCAACACTGAGCAGCAACTTTGAACCCACAGGTTCAAAGCAACATCTTCAGAACTCTGAGTTCCCAAGTCTCATATGCCTCTCCAAATCAGAAAGCTGAGGTTCTCAGAGATGAGCTTTCAGCCCATAGGGGTTCCCTACAACACTGGGAAGAGGGTGGCCAGGAGCACCAGACTTCCAAACCTCAGGTGCTGATGCTGCTCCAGAGCCTCAATCCCACCATATCATATTGTGTGGTGCCTGGAAAACACCCTCCAGCCACACTGCAGAGCTGCCAGCCTGATGTGTCAAGCCCATGCTTCCACTCCAAAGGTGGGGAACCCTGCGGTGGTGACAGAGGCTTCAGTATCTTGAGTTCCCAAGTGTCCCAACATACCACTCCAGGAGAATTTGGACAGAAGCTGGTACAGGGACAAAGGCGACTCTACTGGAATGCGCAAGGAATTTTATTTAGCTTTAATAAATCAGGAATGTCTAACAATGACAAACTTATCTGGAAAATTGCTCACCATTTCTAATGCATTAAAAGTATCTAAGTAGCAAGCTTTTCTCAAACAGGAAAGTTTTTTTCTTCCCTTCTTTCACTTGCTGTTCTTTTCTTTATCTCATTTTCATCAGACTTTAAACAGAAAAAAATCTTTCCTTTTCTTCCCCTTGTACTAGAATATACCTCTTTCTGGAACTTCAGAACAGAATTTGCTTTCCGTCACTACCCAGACTTTTATCTGTTTTGTATGTCATACGAAGGAGGAAGAGAAAAGTTGTCACAAAGACAGCATTAACACAAGAACCTGTTTTACAGGGTAGTAGCCACATAGCCTGGAGAATAAATCCCACACAACACAACAGGCTCGTGTCTATCAATTTCATCTTGGAGACCTGTAATGCTACCAAAATATTTTCAGATTGTTAGCTGCCTGCCACATAGTGAGATGGTAGCTAGCAATACAAATACTAATACTAATACTAATACTAATATTAATACTAATACTAATAAATACTAATACCAATTCCTTGTAGATTTCATCACTCCCAAAGATAGCTTTGGCTCTTTTATGACCAGATTGGCGATTAAGGAATGGCAAAAGAAACAAACAAATTAATTCTTTTATTCTCTGCTAACAGGTAAGAGCAAAGAAAACATATACGATTGTTTTAGTCTTTTTAAAAATATGCTTTACACAAAAGGCTCACATTAATTAAGTTATGATGCCAATGGTTATTTTTAGATCAAACCATTCTAACAAATGGGAGTTTATTTGTAGACATAAAAGACCTTCAGTGTACTTTTGTATCAGAAGCACTGTAAGAACAGGAAATTACAAGTCTTTTTGCTACTACAAGACCATAGCATTGCTGTTTGTCTTGAGGTTAGTACTAAAATTTTATTTACTATCAAATACAACATACTCAAGATTATTTTAATTTGAAATATATGCTGGTGTTTCAGATTGATAAACATGAATTAAGTATATATCAGATATAAATATACATGTATTTATGATAATGTATTTATGCTCTTTAAGAAAGAGGAATAGATAAGACAGTGATGATTATATATGATAGCAAAAAAGAAGTGTGAGGACAGAGAGAAGATAAACTGTGATAAAAGAATACATTAGTTACATTAATCTGTCCACTGCATGAAGTGGTCTTATTCATATTTCCTAGACACCAAATACTTCAAGGTTTTGGGTTAAGTGTCTTGGACACTGATTCAGAAAAAAACAGCATCAGTTCAGCAGGGAAGGGGCTGTCTAAGAAACATTTAGGAACAAAGCCCAAATTGAACAGTAAGGGAAAGACAGTGACTATGAAAGAAATCAGGAGCCTGATAATGTTTTTTCAGAACTTAAATTGAAGTGTGAACAAACTACAAAGTGCTGGCCTAGGATCACAACAGGCTGTAACAGAGAGATGCTGAAACCAGATATTAATTTTTACATTGATATCAAAATGGCTTCAAGTCTCAGTAAAATTAGACTCAGCAGTCTCCTCTTAGCACAGCATTCAGACTTAAATAGATGCCTTAAAAGCTTGTTCTTCAAAGGACTCAACCCAAAATGAGATTAGAATAGTATTATCAGTGTTTGCAATTGCACCAACACTTAGGCAGATCCTTTAAGTCCCAAGTTCATGAGAGTCACAGATCCATTGAATTAGAACGGCAATTTTTAATTCCTCTTTGTTAAAGTACAAACAGGGGAAAAAACCCCTAAGAATAAATAAATAAATAAATAGGGGGAAAAAACCAAAAACAAACAAACAAAAGAGGTACCAAAGTTCATGGAATTATTGATGAATTTCCTTAACAAGTATTAGTCAAAATTAGTAAAACTCCATACTACCTATCTACCAAGTAGAGTGCATTTATTTACTATGCTATTAATTACAAATACAGAATGTGGAGGACCTCACAAAATGATTACAGTATTGCATGCTGTGCCAAGGCCTCTTACATGGCAACATCACTGTGGAGCACAGTCACCAAGTCTACACATGCCCACACACACGTGTGTGCTCGTACACCCACCCTTTCCTCAGAAACGGCTGCGTTCCCTGGTACACACACATCCTCTCAAGCACTGCAGGCAGTGACATTGGACAGGGACAGCTTTGACAGAGGGAGCCTAAGTTCTTTTATACAGAGCCACCAAAATTGCAGAGAAACAATTTCTCAGTCAGTGCAGGCAGTGCAGACACGTCCAAGCAAGGGTCACATAATTACTTGTGTGCTCTCCGGTTCGGAATGTTCGGAATTACATCTGGTTAGGCTGGTTAACCTGATAGCTGATCTGCATTGTGCACTACTACAGCACTGCATATTTTTATTCTGAGTTTACCACAGAAACTATACACTATAACTTAGGGGAATATAAGAGGTTTTATTAAGCCACAGATACATTACAAAAGGGAATAACGCTGACCATTGTTTTGTATGACACGTATTCACTAGAATAAAGTGTTTTTGCAACTATATCTAAATTTTATTTCAGATTATTTTTCTTTTAAAGACTTAAATGCTACAGCATATTTTATTCCAGATTAATAGAAATATTTCCAAATATTTTATCTGAATATTTATTAAAAACAAAGGGGGGAATAATATTCAGAGTTTTCATCTGGGAACTGTGCCCCTGCGCTGACAGAATGTCTGTCTGAACTTCTATCTTCATTTGTTTATAAGTCTGCTGCCACAAGGCACTGGATATCCTCATCTCCTGCTGCTGAACACAACAGAAGCTGAAGTACTTCCTGAAGGCCCTTTTTGCTCTATTACATACATGCATTATTTTCCTTTACAACTTTGTATTTGTACAAAGTTGAACAAAGTATATGCACCATTTTTTTCCAATTCTGCCTTTGTGATATATATATGTGTGTGTGTGTGTGTGTGTGTGTGTGTGTGTAAAGCTGTTTTCCCATAGTGCAGTGCTGGTTGCCACCTGGAATCCTCATCAGCCTATATAGTTGTATAACCTACTTATTTCTTATACAGGCATATTAAATTTCACTGCTTACAAAGAGCATATTGATATTAATGTTTTAATGATAAATAAACTGTTTTCATCGTGTTATGTAGAATTTGCCTTAACAGCCTTTCAGTTTTGCTATGATTTAGTACATATTGTTACCACATCTGTGAAGTAGTCCGTAGTTATCCTTGATGTAACAAGGGAATAGTGCACAGCTGATGCAATCATACCTAAAAGCTATTGAATTCACCAAAATAAACAGAGAGAAAACACTTACTTTGCACATTCTTATAACTTAGGTGCAAATCCTGGAGTGTATGATAAACTGGTCTTTACAACCTATGAACAGATACTATAAGTCAAACAGAAATAGGAACTCCCTAGGGATGCTGTCCAAAAAAAGAAAAGTAGCCCCTTGTGGAGTAACTCCCTCTAAGTCATGCTGCCGCTGCTGCTGAAAATTTGCAATGAATCCGTCTGCAGTTGGAATTTCAGATGCCATAATCCCTTACAGAATGTTGTCTAATTATTTTATTATGCATAATAAATGTAAAATATTTATTTTAGCTTACATAATTATATTAAAAATGTATGCTATTTATTCTCAGTCTTGTAAGACATCCTTCAGAAGTCATATACTTTATAGAAAGGAATGCACGGTTTTTTGCTGGCCTGGCTGTTTTATACAACTTCTGTAACTTCTTCTCTATGGCTAAGGAACACCCCTACATATTGCCCTCCATTCCCTCACCACCATGGGTACTTTGTGCAAAATGAACAGTGGAATCCCAGAAAACTGAAAATTATTTTCTTTAATCATAGCAGAGGGACGTCCTGAAGCACATGAACATAGTATCAGTCCCACACTCTTGCAGTCAAAGTTGTAGCAATACTCTTTCTGAATCACAAAACCATGTCAGTGCCTCTCCTGAGCACTGTAATTGAACAAATTTGACCACGTGAGAAAAGCAGGGTTCTGCCTTTTGCATGCCCCCCTCCATGTAACTCAGATCCATTTCAGTGAAAAATCCCTCTCACATATACCACGAGCATAAATTGTCTGAGAACTTGTGACAGTTACGCAGAAAGTCAGAACAATGGGAGTTAAATTTAAAACCTTACATATGAATAAATGAGATTTCCCTTTTGTTGACACATGCACAAAAACAGTTTAGCTCTGAAAATGCTGTATATCTGCATCTTTCACTTACATCATCAGACTTAGGGGAATTTTTCACTTCTGCGATCAGGTCAAATTCAGGTACCTAACTATACTACGGGTTTAGAAAGCCTGTCCACAAGCTGTACAGCCAACAGATTCAGAAACCTGTGTCACAGGCGCTGTTCACTTTCAGGATGTTATAGAGCTCTTCAGTGCTTACTGTGCCCATTATCAAATGCAAACAGTACTGTTGTCAATGTAACTCCAGGATGGTGTCATCTGAAAAGTTCGCCCACATAACACACCTTTTTTAAATGACTGAGAAATATAAAATAAGCATTGCATAAGTAATGGTGGAGCAGGGCCCTGTGAGACCAATTCTGTATTATAAAATTAGGTTAAGCATTAATTAAGGGTGAACGAATATTTTTGTATGACAAAGCACATTGACTTAAGAATGGAGAGACATGCTGTGTGATTTGAAAAAGCAAATGCAAAAGAAAATCATGCATATTTTTATCTAAATAGGGAAAACCTAAATTGAAAACACAAATGTGAAAAATATATAACCAAACATACAAGTAAATTTTTGTGTCTATGAATCATATATTTTGCTTCCTTCTATAGGATTTTAAAAAGTAGACTGAAAACATAATTTCAAATTGTAATTGTTACCGCAAGTCGTATACTCCTGTATCGAAAAGCAGATGTTAATTTCTTTGTCACCAAAATACAAAAGATTTAGATAAAAATAAGTATTAAGTGGTCACAGTATGAAAACTAGAGATGGAAGGGAACATTTTTCCCAAGAATACTGAAGTACAAGTATAAGCATATGCATACCATAGAGAATTTACAATTTGTGAGCTAAAAATGCTACGTTAGTTTACTACTCCCTTCAGAAAACCACGTCCATTCATGTCTTTTTCTAGTTAAGAAAAGAATGTCTCATGCTGTGTGTTATATAGGGAATAAATTGCCTTTTCTGTTCCATGCAACCAAAATCACTCTTCCCCATAGTATCTTACAGCCAATTTCACTTCAGTTTATAAAGGTCATAACAGTTCCTAAATTCAGATTAGTTTCTTCTAATAGCCCTTTTTCTGTACTTCTAGCCAGGGTTATCTGGCCTTTCACTCACTAGACTGGTAAGAATTTTTGCAGGATGATTATTCACAATTTCAGGCTAAGGAACTGAAAAGCTTGAAGTCAAGGATCTCCAAGAATACTCTGAGCACCAATGAGCTGAATGGGAATAGTTTAAATATCTTGTACTTAGCCACTGTTTTAATTCAAGTATCTCAAACTACTTTATAGAACAGAGATCAGTTATCAATGAAAGGAAACTTTATATTAGCACTAACAATACTTTCCTCCTTACCCCAACACAAAAAGAGGAACATTCAACCTCGCTGAAAGTACAAGGCTCATTAAAGAATCTGCAGTTGCCAAGCAACACTAAACAGCAACACATGAAATAGTCTGGATGAACTTGCAGTGCAAGGGCCAGGCTCACAGCATCACAATGAGACCTCAACCACTAGACATGGGGGTGAATTTTATCACTAGATCAGCAGATTTTAAAATCTTCATTTTAATGTTTTCTGTAGGTGACACTTGCAAGACTACATACCATCTGCTGAACTGGTGCAAACAATATTATTTACAGGGTTGCTAATAATTTTCCTTTAAAAGAGAAATACTGGGTGACTTGACAAGGAGGCATTATGTGATTCTCTTAAAATTGTAGTTTAAAATGAAGAGAGAGGTGGATAGAGAACAAAACATATACTTGCCAATAAGGCTGGCTAACATCCCAGGACTGTGGAAACTGGCAGGCACAAGCAGGACTGCTGAGCTAATAAATACAGCAGCCCCTCTACGGGCTCCACTGTAGCTCCACCGAGTGCCTCACTGCCTCTATGAGCTTGCAGCAGCAGCAGCAGCATAGCTCTGGTTCCTGCATCCCTACCAGATGTTTTTCAGCTGAGCTTGGAACACATTTCCTGCAGAATCAAAGCTTCATCAGCTGCTATCTGTAGAGATCAGGCTCCAAAGGCTAGGTCAAAATTAGCCTGTGAAAGATGGAAACTAACATTCTATTGTCATGAAACATTTATTTTTCAATAATATAAAAGCAGGGCATGCCCAGATATTTCTTGTTAATTCTGCTAAAATAAGTTATGCTTGCATCTTCTCTAATAATCTCCAGTATAATAAAATACTCATAAAAAATTGTTATTTCTTGGCCTTTATATCCCATACAGAAAGCTCTTTATGCAAAGTAAAACAATCTCCTGTCTTTCACTCAATGGAGCACTGGGTTATGCATTTTGTCTCCTAAGTGAGGGAAGTGCATCCACTCATTGGAGTGTGAGACAAACCCCAAACTGATTCATATCTAAAACGCTCTCAGTCTCTTGGGTCTTCAAGCCAAGGAGCTCAAACCCACTGTAAACCCACCTCTCATTACCTAGCTCCCTAACAAAACTGTTCCTGCCAACTGGGATGATTCAGTAGAAGTGGATGACCCCAAGATGAACTGTCCTCAAACACACGGCATTAAAGACAGCACTTATTTTACCTTCAATGCAGCACATCATGTCAAATTAATGCTCATATGCTCTCCCTTCACCCAATACAGACCTTTTAACACAACTGCTTTGACAAATGAAAACCACCTTTAATTCTTAGATAACTTAGTGAAGCTGACAAAACTACTTCCACTTATAAAGAAAAACATAAAGAAAGCAGGGGCACTCTTAAGTTAGCAGCATGGACACAGAGCCCTCTCCCCACAAGGTTATCAAATGCAGTTCTCTGCAGTTCTGGAGTATGATTTAATGGGTGCTCAGTACAGAAGCATTTGCAGAACATTTGCCCCACACAAACAGAACAATGCAACAAGCAGTTTTATATGGGAAATGTGTGACCACTGCAGAGGCTTTCTGCACAAGAGTTTCCTGTAAAGTAGGCTATAAATAGCATGAAAACAGGTATTATTAGAACAGATAGGCTTCATTATATAGTCTTGATTTAGGAAACTACATTAGAACTTTAATGAACATACAGTTGTATGTTCAGCATGAAAAGAAAATAAGAAATGCTATAGTGGTATAATAAAATGTTTAACTTTCCCCTCTTGTGTGCAGGCATCACAACACATACATCTAATCATATGCCATTTAACAAATATAATGCTGATTTTTAAAAACTTTTTGAACACCAACTCTTGCAAACTGCCCATAAAATATTCTATGGATTCCTTTATGGTACACATAGACTAGCCACCTCACTGCAAGGTTTTGGAAGTATTCAAGAATGCAGAAGAAGTTTATTTAAGAGTAAAGATTCACTTAAGAAGCAGTGAGATCATTTAACAAATCTATAATGAACCAAAGACACAGACAATAAGCACCAAAAGTAATCTTCACTGTTCAATCATGTGATTCTTTCAAATTTAATCTACTGCCCTAACATGGGTTTTAGTGGTGTAACAAGGGAGGCTTTGCCATGCAGCCAACCCTATGGCCAGCTCTCATCCAAACACCCTTGCTAAGAAGGAGAAGGAAAACTGGAGCAGAACAACAAAACTCTGGAGAACTGTAACTAGCTTGAGTTGCTTCCAGTTCTAATAAGTGTCTAGTGAGTATTTAGGCTAGTCAAGCCTTTTAGAGAACTCTTCCTTTCTTGGTGAAATGGTTGCAACTCAACCAAGAAAAATTTCAAAACTGCAACTGATTTGAAAAGGCAGTGCAGATAAGCAGCCTCACCACAGAGAATTCCAACAGATACTGGAGCAGCTGTGAAACAAACACTCAACATTAGCACTGCAGTGTTACCACTAAAAGGTTTCCCATCATTTGTTTTTCTTTGTAAAGTAATACCTAAATACTGAACACTAAGTTTTTAAATTTAGCTCCTAATTTAATACGTAATTACTGCTGCCCTGATGGTGTTTTAATGACAATGTATTTTTATTGGTGACTTCAAATGAACCTCATCTGATCACCTTAACCCTTCTCTCATCACACTTTAGTTAATGACTCATTACCTGTAGTCACACCAGGGACATCTGTAAGGCTTTTCTCCAGTATGGACACGCTTATGTCGTGTCAGATGCGATTGTGTTGTGGAAGCAAAGTTACACTCATCACATTTGAATGGTTTCTCTCCTAGAAGGTGACAAGAGAAGATTATCAGTTTTCATCTACAGAAAAGGAAGACAAGCCCAAATTTCTGGCATATCCCCCGAGACAGCTTTTAGCCCAGGTATATACAGCAAATCAAATGCAACATAAATTTCCAAATACAATGCATTAATTGCAAAATATAAAATAAACACATTTGTATCCAACTGACTTCTCATGTGGAATTACACAGCAGCAAAAAGGAGGAGAAAGAACAGCACTGAAACAGAGTAGCCTTGTTATTGGGTCTTATTCCTTGAAAATACCATAACCAGGTGCCAGGCATTGCTCTCACACTAACCTTCTCTTCAAGCTGGGCCAAGAGCAGGCCCAAAAGCAACACTGAGGAAGGCAGAAGGTGAAAAATCACACTGATGCTTGTTTTCAGCACCTGGCCAGGAAAGAACATCTCCAGGTGAAAAGTGTCTTTGTTTTCTTCTCCAACCTAAATTTTTAATGTTATCCTTTCAATAACATACATAAACTGGGACTGAGAATATGAACCAGAACTCTGTGCTCCATTCCCCCTATCTTGCCTGCTAGTCTTCTGCCCTTGTGAATATTTTCTGAACAGTAGGCCAATTATCAGTAGAAGGACTTGAAAGGTTAATGAAAATAAAACAAACAAAAACCAACCACCAAACCTAGACTAGAACAAAATTTTCAGAAGACTAAAATTAAATCTCTGCTGAACGTGAAGCTGCACTGAAGATTTCTACTGGACTACTAACTAAAGAAAGGTAAAAATCTTTATTGTCCAAGTTGTTAAGTGAAAAGAATACTTTTCCTTCCAGTGGAGGAAGACACTGGAAAGACACTAAGACAAAACCTCATGACCAACACACACACAGTCATGACTAGCTAAGAAACCTGCATCCCATTTTTCCAACTGGTTGCCACAGAAATATTCTGTGGGGTTTACCGGCAGATATAGTTACCATTTAGGGAGGAAACAGGTTTCCTCTGTATGGAGAAGACAAAAGCCAGCTCCTAGCTTAGGTGATCTTCACTGCAGTGTGCAAGCCTTCAGAAGTATTTACCTAAGAACTACATAAGGAATCAACATCCCCAACTTTAGAAATCTGGATAAAACTTCTAGAGACAGACATGTACCTTGCAGACTGTTCATAGGTCTTGGACAGGCAGCTTCAAAATTGAACCCTAAGTTTATTAGCAGGTACAATTTGAAGTTTTTCAGACTGACAGAAGACACACCACTAGCATAGGACTATCGGTAAGAGCAGCCTTTTGTGATCAGTAGCAAAAGGCCACTCCCAAATGGCCATGCCTGCAAGACAAATTTTTCAAGCCGCTTAGAGCATGAGACACTGAAGATTTTGAAACAGACTTTGCCAGAATTCTGAGAACAGAGAGAAATATGCATTTTTCATTCTTGGAGATTGTTGCAGTTTTTCCTCCCAAGGGAAAAAGATACACAAGGTCCTCAAGGCCTGAAAAGCCCCTAATGTGGGATGGAAAGACAACAGAGCAGCTTCTGAAAGCTCCATAAAGAGTTGGAATAATTGCTTTTAGCAGCTGCGGGAGAGAATACCAGCCAATGTTTTTCATTTATTGTTTCATGGGACAAGGAAAGGTGAAGGGGCAGGACACAAAGCCGAAGCCTCTATGCTGGACAAATTGAGACTGCTAGAAAGTATGTCTTTCCTGCCCCAAATGGGGTTTTCTTGTCAGACCCTGACACTGTGCTCTGGAGAAGCTGATTGTCCCAGCAGCTTGTATGGTAGTGGCTGCTGCTTCAATTAAACTCTCTGGGAGGCCATAGACTCCCTAGCAACGTAACCTGTTCTTGAACTGAAGATTTCCTGTTCTGATTTATTTTATCATCTAGCATTAAAAAAGATAGCAACATTTTCAAGCCCAAGTAGTTAAGCCACAGGTATTTTAGATAACATACATACTTATTTTAACTGCTTTCATTTAAAATGCACTAGAATCTTGCCAACTTGCCCCTTGTAAAAAAAGGCAGATCTGAACTGAAAGGAGATTTTTAGTTTGCCATTCAGGGGAGAATGGATCAAGTAAAGGTTTGCTGCTGTGCCAGGGCAGGGCCAGTGGGGCTGACAGCAGAGCGAGGGCCCGTTAAAGACAGGAGGGCTTGCAAATTCCATTGTGACCGTAGGAAAAATGATAATCCTCACCCACTGCTCCAGGAAGTTTCTCCTTAGGAAATCCTTGTGGCTAACTGCTCCTGTCAAGTAGACTATGTGTAAATCTCACCTGACAGAAAATACATCACACAGCAGCACCACACAACAAAAGCCAACTAAATGGGGAAGAAAAAAAACAGCCTAGCACAGCCAGTAATTCTTAGCAGCTGTATGTAAGAAACAGTATTCTTATGCAAAATTAACCAGGTTAATTAGTACAGTTGAAAAAAACCTAAAAGACAACTAGGTATTTCTTTGGCTTGCATCATATTGAAGAGTATATTAGCTGCAGGAGTACTTTTGTTTGTTTGTTTATTAGTTTGTTTATTTTTTTTTCCACAGACCTACTGATTTAAGAATTTTTTGTCTTCCCTATCTATGGGCCAGGTTGCTCCTATTCAGTCTTTGTGTCCCAGTTTTCCTTCTACCCTTCTTGCCCCCAGACATTTCAGGCAATAAAGATAATTCTTTTAATACAGGCTGCCATTAAAAATTCCAAGAGGATTCTTGCTCACCCCCAGTCAAGGTTCTAATTCATACAAAATTAAAATTACACAAATAAAAATATCAGTATTGACAGTATTTTTTTAAACAACAGTATGTAATAACTTTAAAATACTGTATCCATAACCATAAGGAAAAAGCTTTCATATTTAAAGACCACTAAAGGTAAAAAATGAAATTACCTTGCCCCCATTATCATTACAGAAAACTTGTCTGTGTCTCACCATCTCTACATTTATCAATAACAAACCCCATGAAAAAAGGATAGGTGCTGCCCCAAAATGATTCAATGGTCAACAACCTCTATGAGGGAAAAAAAAGATGGACACACATTCCAAGATCAAAGACCCATTTTATGGGGGTTTACTTTGTTTTAACACAAGCACTTTCAAAAAGCTACATTTCCTGACCACAGGATTACACATGTAATGGCTTTGCATTTTTGACAACACTGCAATCAACTTCTGAAGTGCATCTGTTGTTTAAGTCACCTGACATGGAAAATTTGAGGTCCAAAAATCAAAAATTGGGAAAAAATTAACAAAAGGTCCAGTTCATAGGGAGCACTAGTGTATAAAAACAGTTAATAAAGCTGCTGCTAACCAGTAACTGAAGTTTTTTTCTTTTTTCTCTTGCTACTAGACAATTTCTCTTAGGTAGGGAGAAAGTTTAAAAAAACCAGGTTTTTGGTGTCTTAGGTGGTCAAAGGTTTGCTTTAATCAATTTGCCAATCTGCTGCAAATGTTAGTGTAAATAGAAAAGGGAAAACAACAAAGATGCTCTTCAAATTTCATCTCTTCTCTTGCTGGAAAGAGCAATAAGTCTTCTTACTGTGCTACATTTCCTGTGGTATTCAACATTATAATTTTTTTAAGCTGTGGTGGGGAAGTTGAAGGGAAGAGGCTACATTATACATTAAATTCAATGCCGAGTAATGTAACTACACATTAAAGTCAAAGAGCAGTTCACATGAGAAATAGAAACACAAAGTGAGTCACTCATCTGGATAAAAACACATATATTATTAAATTTTCTTTCTTTATTACATTGACCTATAAATGTCTTGAGAAGTGCCAGATTGAAATGAGGGAGCAGAAGCAATCATACAAACAGTGCTCTGTACGATATAAGCTACCATCTTCAAAAATGCATGAAAATATTTGAACAAAGACATGATCTCCTTAAGCAGTTCCATAGGTTCATGGTGACTGCCACAGAAGTGCACAGTAAGTGTACTTACTCACTAACACTTTACTATGGGATGTACTTCTATCATCCCTGGGAAGATCCCACCACAACCAACACATGGGAAGCAAATGCAGACTGTCACTGTGTAGAAGATGAGGATGGGGTTCTGGCAATTTGCAGGAGTACTAACCAATATTAAAAAAGGGATTTCGTGCAAGAGAATGCAGGCTGTGGCTGATCAGCAGTGTTGGACTGAGACAGCTACTACAGCACAAAATGGAAGTTTACTAGGAAACATGAAGAACGGCCAAACAAAGGAGATGAGCAGAACAATAAGAGCAAGAACATAAAGAAAATACATTTTAAAATTAGGAATTGTTTCCATGTTCTCATTTCAAGCCAGAAATAACTACCCTTGCTTGTTTTTTCTCTCTTATGCAGCTTCCTAGCTGATCATGACTAAGGCAAAATATTTAAATTATCTGATATTACATGCTTCTTGTATGCATGTGTGTGTGTTTATTTTTGGCAGCTGATTTAGAGGTTATTTGTTTGTTACAAAATTCAGGTCATCATTTAATTCTTTGTGTAATTCAACTTACTCTAAACTTACAACTTACTCCATCAGATACTATCTTCAGGAAGTTTTTCTTACTGGAACAAAATACAAACCAAAAAAAGTTGCTTCAGGATGCCTCAAACAGAAAATTTTTTCTTCCCAGCCTTGCTGAGGCACCAGAACTACTGCATCTATGCTCCTGAAGCACCACAAACTATCACTTATTTACCACACAGCACCAGCTGATACTGCGAGCGGTCCAAGTTTCTTAAGACAGTTTATCACAGCCTAGGCAGCCACAAGTGCCTATTGTAAAGCATTTGGCAGACAGAGATGTAAGCAATCCTTCCAGTGTGATAAAATTCTGGTCAAACTCTGGACCACTCCTTAAGCTGCTGTGAATTGCTTCAATTCACAAAATAGAACTTCAGGCCAGAAGTTTATTTACATTGTCAGTGAAAGACTTTCAGAATACCAGAGACAGATTCTTACAGAATTGGACTGGAAGAAGGTGCACTCAGGTTATAAAATAAAGTTGGAACATCTTCCCAGGACAAAATCAGCCAAGGACTTCGCTTATTCTCTGTCCAAAGTGTCCGTTTCTCACAGGACCACATCATCATTAACGACATGACATATTCAAAAGAGAATAAAAACAAAAACGGGTAAAACACCAGGAATCTCTTGATAGGTCAAATTATTTGTTCCTGCTTTACAGTGGAGAAGGCCTATATCAAGAAAATCTTTATGTAGATGCATCATGTTTACAAATATATTAAGTACTACAGTTTTTCAAGTCTTCTTCTTTCAGTTTAACATTGCCGTATTTTTCATTCAAAGCCAAAACCAGCTCTTCAAGTGATAATGTCCTATTCACCAAACTGGTCTGTATAGTTTGCTGCAAGAGTGACTGGGGGCCAGATTCTGCCACCTTTTTTCACACCATATTCTTCATGAACTTCATGCCCCTTGTAATATTTCAAAAAAAAATGCATCTTTCACAAGATAAAGGCAGTTCTCCAGGTACAAATAAAGAATCTCATCTAAAAAGAGAAGAATAGAGTAAGAAATACCAGGATAAAGAGTATCAAGAGTCTAAGTGACTGGTCCTATAGCCAGTCTTCTCTTGTGTCAAATCTCTACCAGCAGGTGAACATTTCTCTGGGGTGTCGGGACATCTCAGGCCTTGAGGCCGGGATGAGAGAAGACTTGTTAAGTTGGTTAAGACTCCTTAACTACATGTGAGGATTTGTTCATTTGCCCTTGAATTGTGGGCCTCTGACAGGTGATAGAAGTACATCTTGGATGGGAAGATGTTCTGTGTCAGCCCCCTAGACAGCTGTATTACAGTAGGGAATTATTTAAGTCATTTAGACTATTTTTGATACCTATCCTTTTCAAACCTGATCGTAATTTGCTTTGGCATTCTGCTTTGGGAAAATTGTGTCAACTGGGGACAGAGAAAAAAAAAAAGGGTATGAAGAAAGGTACAAGGAGGAGTGCATGCAGCTAATGACTGAGATAAAGTTGAGCACTGGATGAAAATACAATGGAACCCATATAAGTGCAACAATGCTAGCAAAGGTGGATTGTGTCATTCTCCTTGAAACAAATAGAAGGTACAGATAATTTTTCTGCTAAAGAATCATCTCTGATTGTTTGTGCCACAGAGGCAGATAAATGCCAAAAAGATAGATCCCTCTGCCTCTGAGATACTGTCCTATATAGTATAAAGTTAATAGCAAAGTAATAACGAGCCTCCAGTCCTGACATAAAATATAAAGTTATGCTTGCTAGATGCAAGCTTCATGATCTATAACCTGTAAATCCCTGTGATCATAGCACAAGAAGCCTCTACCACACTGGCAAAAGAAGGGCAAAAACGCCTTCAAGAACTTGGACAGCTTTTCACCAGGAGTACACCATATTTTCAGCCTAATTTTGCACACAAATCAGGAAATAAAATATTTCTTCCCTTGGCTGGTGGCCTAATGATACCATATATATATATATATATATATATATATATATATATATATATATTTGATCATAAGGGCTTACATTTCTGAGAAACTAGATCTGCACTCACATAGTAGGTACAGATGAGAAGGGTAAATACAAGAACTTGCATTTTTTTCTACATCGACATCCTGAAACAACTGTTTACCATTTGTGTGGCTGCACTGACTTATGAGTCCTAGATGTATGCAACATCCCAATGTGTCCCTTGGCAGGGTGACGAAAAAGAAATGGTATTTCCTATCCTCCTGATAACAATGATTTATTTCTGCTGAAGAAATAATTAATTAATTAATTAATCAATTTCTTAGCCCACATTTGTTAAACTTGTGCCAACATGAAAATTCTTCAAAGCTCTAGAAAAAAGGAAACTTCATTACAACTGAAGCATACAGCTTCTATTCCTGTAGTTTTAATTGCTCACGTTATCATTCAGAGTGTAATAATAAGATAACTTACTATATTTGTTAAATTACTTTTATTGGTCCTTGAAAAATACGAACTTCCTGCAGTGCCTGCAGTGAATGGGAACTGACTGTGGCAGTATTCTTCCACAAATTTATGTTCCTTGTTATTAGGAAAAAAAAAATACAGAAAAAACCCTAGCACTATTAACTAGACTTGCAAACAAATTTTGGCCCTGAATACATATATATATATATATATTTATTTAGAGCTTATCTGTTTCAAGATATTGCCTGACCAGCACTGAAAATCCCACCTTTCTGAAAGCATCAGAATCTCCTCCAAATATGGTTGCTTTAAATAAACTGAAAACAGGGTGGGAAGAATGGCTTCAGGCTCTCAAGAAAGAGAGTAGCTGCTCTCCAGGAAATTACACATTTAGATGGTATATGTCCTGAATGAAGATTAGTTTGTACAGGGACATAATAAAATCTCCCACTGTGATCCCTTTACAAAATCCATGGAAAATTGATGATGTAACAACTATAGCTTCTCATTTGTTAGCCATTTCTTTCCACTGTACATTAGACAATGGTCACTTAACTCACACAGCAATTCCTGATGATATTACATTATCCTCATGATAGTCAGTAAAACAAAAAAACTACAGAGCCTTAAACAGCAACACTTCTACGTCTGTTTGAACAAAATCTGTTCAAATAATCAAACACTTTACAAGGAACTACTAAAAGGCACAATTAAGGTAGAATGTATTAATAAATGTTTAATACTTACACTTTTTCTGGTCTTCTGAAACTAAGAACCAATTTAATTTTGTCTGATATTAAAATTTTATAACCATGTGGTAGGAAAGCTTTACTAATTCTGGGAGAGAAATCTTGTTTTACATGCCAGCCATGTGGTAACTCTTAAAGTTGCACCTATTAATTACAAACTATCTTAAAATTACGAAAGGGCAACTGAAACAAGACCAGCTTTCAACTATGCTTCAGTCCAAAAAAATTGATTAATTTATATGTAGTCTCTAATTTTCACCCAGGGACATTCTAGCAGTCTCTTGCAAAATCTTCACAGTAGGTAATCTATTTGGGCCTTGGAAAAAAAAAATTAGTCGACTTAGTATTCATTGAAAGAAGAAAGCCAGTCTTCACAATTCTACTTCCTTCAGAAAAAAAAAACCCAAAAAACCCCAAACCCACCAAAAATACCCCCCACTCCCCCCAAAGGCATTATTCAAACTCCCGGCTAACAGATTTGATGCAGACCCTGGGCATAGCAATTTCACGAAAACGAGGAGAAGCAAAGCAAACAATGAGCCGATGTATTATTTGTGCTGTAACGTGCTGTTTGACTCGTGCTACTCCCCAGAGTAGAGGGAGGGACTCCCTTGCTGGGGAAAATAGAGCGAAGAGTAAAGACAGCTTTACTGACCTGTGTGCTGCCGCCGATGCTTGGTGAGGGCATGACGCGTCCCGCCGGCAAAGCCACAAAGGTCACAGAGGAACGACTTCTCGCCTGTTGCAACAATAAACAGATGAGGGACTGCGGAGGTCACAGATCATTAAAACATATCTATCAAGGCTTTCAGGGTTACTAATTCCTCCAATCAAATGTTTCCATGTAAATATGTCAAATGGGAATGAAATTACCACTGCGGTTTATTGACTGTGATAAAATCTGAAAAGCACCACTGAACATAATTACATACTTGTCAGACCCATAAAAATTAGCTTTATTATCAATGGAATGGTTTTGTACAACTTCATTTCTGTTAGATGTCTTCCAGATGGGGCTGCTTTATGCACTTGAACAGTTTTTATGCATATCCTGATTTTTTACAATTCCCATACATCTGGCCTTTCTGTGCTGAGTAAAGATTGCCTGGAAAAAAAAGTTAATATACTGTATATATGATTCTGCTTAAATAAAATATATTTAATTTACTAACAAATTAAAGGTACTGAGAAATTTTCAACAGACTAGGTCACAGTCATCTTTAGTTACCTTCTATTTATTAATAAGTATTAAATTTTTTTCTTGAACACAAGAAGAGTGCAGGCAACAATAAAAGCCAAATTATTCAGTACCAGTGGCAATTCAGCACTGTTTATGTTTCTAAAGTTTTCATGACATAAAGAAAACAGGTCTGGGGATTACTACTGAAATTGCAGCAGAACTCACATTGTTCGTCTTCAAATGATAATTCTTTGTTCCAAACCTCTGGGCCAATTTGAGAGATTTTGGCAAGCTCAAAACTCATTAAAAGTGTATAAATGCCCTCTTTCTGGCTTTAAAAAAAAAAAACCAAAAAAAACCCACCAAAACCAAAAGCTAGGATTTTGCCCTGTTGCCTATAAATACAGTTTATCATTTTACAGCAACATTTTTACTCAGTATATACTAACATGCACAGAAATCTCAGTCCGTAAAGGCCACATGGAAGGTCATTACAAATTAGTAACACTAACCTCAGGTATAGTCTCAATAACCTGATATAACACTGAAATTTTTTCAAGAATCCCATTAGTTATTTGGGGCCAAACTGTCTCCTTTCACAGTAACACCATAGAGAGGGGTCTGGCGAGGAAGTGATTCTGAATTCATTGAAACTAAGTCTCCTTCCAATTCTTCCCCATGCGGAAGGAAAGATGGCTGGGTTAAGAGGTCCAGTGTCAAATTACCAAGTCCTCCTGTGGAGACGGAAGGATGGAAACCTCCATGCTGTATATTCCCACATAAGCAGGCACAGGAATACACAGACTTTCTGGAAAGGCACCGTGCCACAGTTAACTTTGGATACTGTTCATGTAAGCAAGAGACCATCTCGTGAGTGGGAGCTCCCAGGAGAGCCTCGCAGGGACCAGCTGCCCTCTCCCACCATCACCTCAGTGAGGCCTTGGAGGAATCCCAGCTCCTCACCCCAGCTGCCCCAGTGAGGGACTCCCTGGGCCCTGTGATACCAGGAGGAAAGCAATTCCAAAGTTTACAAGGCAGCTTGAATCCTACCACCAAAATGGGATGACAAAAGAGTTGATAAACCTCTGCCATGTAGCAAGGCCATGAAATGCAATGGGCACATATTTCAGAATTTCACTGTTTCAGAAAAAAGCAACTGGCACATTGTTATTTTCTGCACCCAAATCTGGTCACGTAAAGCAGACTGAAATTACACAGGACTTTGGGCCTGTTTGAAATTTTGGTCTGTTGATGAGAGTATCCCAGAAGAGTAGCTAAGGTGCAAAATTATTCCAGTACCTCTTTTGGGAGTCAATTCCAGCAATCTGTTATTATAATTGAGTCTAAAAAGAACCATCAGAAAAATCAGAACAGAAACCCATTCTCACTATCACATGAAGAATGCATTTGTGCTAAATGATGTAACAAAGTTTGAATTTTTACTGCAAAATATTTGTCAATAATATTGCTGAGGCTATGCATGATTGTTACACAGAGATTTCTGCAAAGTCTCTTCCAGGCTTTTATTAAAATTACGTTACGGCATTTTAAAAATCGGGATCTTCAGCATGTAGCACTTCAATTCATCAAAATATTGAAGAAAAGGAATAGAATGACTACACATAATGCTTAATTATAATTAAATATTAATTTAATTAATTAATCAATTTTAAGTATAAATCTTTCTAACTAGCTAGTAATGCCTAACACCCCAGCATAAAATTCACACTTTGAAGTTAAATGCTGTTCCATGCCTACCAAGAAATTGCTCATCATCTATATATTAGCATAAATTAGCTCATGTTGTGTTTAACATCTAGGAGCAGACCTGAGTATGGCCTGCAGCTTCATACACTAATGAGGACACAGAGCACCTATGGCATCTTTGCAGGCTCACGGATTTACTGGGCACATTATATTTGGGCCTTTGCAATGGCTTTTGAACCACAAAGAAGTCATTCAAAATCAACCAAGGACTTTAAAGCAGGGCAACTGATCCATCCTATAAAACAATTTGCCAATTAAATACTCCCCACTCCTCTAGGTCGCATCTAGGAGCTCTCATGCAGGCAGGGCTCTTGAAGGAGGCTTTGGATCTGAAAACTTGAGACTGGGGGAAATTTGGCCCCTGCTAAGGAAAGGCAGTGATGCATCTGACTTTTTGCAACACTAATTTTCAGGCATATTAATAAATTAATTACCTTATTTGTTGTATGTATCATGGTATACATACAAATACAAATATCTCCAGAAACACAGAGAGAAAACTTCATCACTTGTGACTTTAAGTTCAGTTGCACAGTATTTCCTAGCCCTGAAGCTTGATGGAGGATGAATCCCTCACATCTAGATATAATATTTCATTTGACGTTTGAGCCTGTATTGATACATTGATGTATTTTACATTCTTCTGGATATGCTTAACAATTTTATCATTCCAATCTCAGAATTTGTGACTTTTTAACTTTTAGGAAAATGTAAAGGCAATATTTCACTTGCTGTACAGGGGGCTGATCTAACTTGCCATGTTTATATGATAGCAGAAATGCAATAGAAAATGGTCCTTTTCTTAACAACTTGAATTAGTTTCAAGTGTGCCATTTTGCATTCAAATGTAGAAAGACACGGAAACCAATCCTTTATTTTCTATTAGAAAACAGCCACTGTCCCCTATCTCTCATTATGGTGCAGACTACAAGACCTAACAACAAAAATCCATATTATTGATCTAGCCAAGTCTCCACAATTATTCTTTAGAAGGAAACGCCGACAATAAATTACATCTGCACTGGCTTTTCATCTGCTGTTCGATATAAGTGATCTCTCAGGGCAGGCTGGAGACCTTAAATCGTCAACACCCTTGTCAAAGAA
>WQNJ02000018.1:37157500-37167500 GCA_016584745.2 Phylloscopus trochilus trochilus
TCACTCAAAAAATACACTGTATGGATAAAATTAGCATATAGGAAGCATATGTGTTCTTTCCTCTTCACAAGCCAAATTTTCCAGGTATGGTTACACAAAAGCCAAGTACAATTGATGTTTCACAATTTCTGGATTGGAAACCACATAGATCTTCAGCCCTGAAATGTGATGGAAAGCTGGATTTCCAGAACCAGAATAATTAAAAAATAAGGGAGCAGAGAGGCAGGGAAGGGGTTTTGAAAATTTCATAGTGATTTTTCAGAAGTGAATCCAGACACTTGTTAATTCAAATATTATTATACAAAGTCTATGCAGAAGGCATTGATGATACAACTGAACTGAGTACCTCACATCTTCTTATAAGCACCTACTAGAAAAAGAAGCTGGCTAAATGATATGTATAAAAAGGAAATATTCTTACCCTCAACAGCCCTGCATACTTAACCAGGCTGGTATAGCAGTGGGATGAAAAGCTATGCAACATGTAAAAAGCAACACTGAAGTGTGTATCATTTCTGCAAGTTACTAAACTGGGTTATGACTTAAATGGCAATTGAAAATCCAGCAAGTGAATACATTTCTCTAACTTCTAGAAGTTTATTGCCTTCATTCTGGTAGCTCACAAACTGCTGTCAAAATATGTGTATAAATTATAAAAAGTAATTTCACCACTAAACTGTACCTGTTGTTAAGCCTTTAAAAAAAATGGGTGCCAGTAAGTATCTAGCAAAGGGCAGTTCGAAACATGCAGTTTTCCTCAGGCAAGAAAACTTGCATGAAAGAATTGCATAATGATGCCTTAAAAACAAAGTCACCTGGGAAAACTGAGCAATGTGTGAGATGATGTATCACATTTGTGCAAAAAAAAAAAAAATCAACAAATTCAACCCAATTGCTTGAATGGGTCTAAAAACTTGACTACATCACATTCTGGACAGCCCTCAACGTTTCTTCAGCTGTGTGGAAAAAAAAAAAAAAAGTGTTTTCAAAACTGCCATCACCTCAAGTCTGAATCTTAACAGAAGATTGTTCTGACTTGTGCATCAGCAATAGGTTACGTGCATCAATTTCTGACCTTTGCTTCAGCTTTGAAATATCACCAATTTCAAATTTACCCATCCTAACACACTGGGCCGAACGCCTCATGTCACAGAAGTGACAAAATTGGCCCACTGCGTTCAATACAGCAGCAGAGCAGAGGAAAATGTAGGTCTGTAGCTACAGGTGGGTTAATAACTCCATGGGTGCTATACACATCAGAACAGCACAGATCTGATTCTTCAGTCTCTCTTCTGACTCTACAGTATACTTTGAGTTGAAACGTAATGAAAATTTAGTCTTGTTACATTCTGAAGCATTTATACCTCTGAAGAGAGACAGTTTCTCTATTGAGATAGGAGCTACTATTCCTACGTCATTGCTTTTCAGAATAGAAGCATACTCTAGATTTGTACCTTCCAAATTAAAAACATTTTGAGCATAATCTAGCATAAATGAAGTAGGAGTAAAGGTTACTCTCTGTGAGGAAAACAGCAAGTGTGAGCCAGCTGAAAGGCATGATGCAACCACCAGACACAGCCTCGTGATTCCCATTGTATTCATTAAGGCATAATGGAAAGTTTTAAATTTATCATCTTCCACAGTGTTATAATATTCTGTCAATTTTGTAACATTAATCTTGCTGCAGAGCTTTTTATAACATAGATTCACTTAAAATAGTGTCACAGCCTACTGTTTAATGCACATAAAGGTATGTTTCATTAACACTACTCTGTGAGTTTTTACTAGGACAAATATATAATATAGAAAAAACTGAACATCTGTATAAAATAGTAGTGATTCAAAAGCTTTTATATCAATTAAACTTACAGATTCATTCAAAGACACTTTTTTTTCCTTTACCTAGAGGATGCTGGAACACAGTGATGGAACAGAAACCCTGGATTAGCACAATCTAATGGAATGATGCTATAAAATGGGCAAATTTTTGCAGTCCCATTACCTGTAGCAGTTTTTCTCTATCATAAATTTCTCAGTTGTTACTGCAGTACATGTGACAATATTTTTAATCAAGAAAAGCTTGGTCTGCTCTAAAACAGTTCTGGATCTATTTATCCAGATACTGGAAAACCTCTGGAATTATATTTGATTCTGGGGAGAAGAAATTCTGGAAGATTTTGAATTCCATATAAAGAGATAAATCACTTGACCAAATGCTCTACAGAGTATTTTACGTAAGAACAAGCAGCTCATGACATTCAGGTAGATGAAGAATAGAGGGAAAAACTAGAATTATACATCAGTCTATGAATTACGCTGCATGGGAATCATCCATATGTTTGTAAATATGGATCTAAATATGGTCTTTTATTTTTAAGAGCAATATACACTGCACTGGAGTTTAGTACATCATATTCAAATCACAAGGATCTTCATGATCATAAACATAGGCTCTGCTATCAAATGTTTGCACAATTTTAAGGAAAGAGGTGCAACTACCTTCTGATACCATATTTGTTCCTAATGTTACATCAAGATGCCATTTATATCCTCGGGACATCTCCAAAGATGGATGCAATTAAACTAAAACTTGTCTTTAGAAATATATATTTATTTTAACTTTATTAGAACCATTACCTATCTTCTAGGATATTAGAAATTTCCCTATCTTATGAAAATAGAACAAAAATACATATAAACAAGTATATTTGAACTCAAAACTAGTGGGACCTTGAATGACTGTTTCTTGTTTCTCGGAGAGAAGACAGTCCTTACGCTGTAAGAATGGTTTTGATATTTGCTGTCAGTTAGGGTTGGGTTTTTGGGGGGTGAGGGTGTTATTTTGGATATCTGTCAGGTCTGCATTCTAAGACTAGCAGCTTACCACCAAATAGCAACATCAACAGTGACTTGTGTCATTAGAATAAATAAATCCCAATAGCCAATACCATAAACTGACAGACATGCAGATGCTTGAAAAACCACGGCAGACATCAATTTTTAGCTAGATCTTACTGTCTCCCCTCAGACAGAACACCCACTCATGTAAGAACTGATCTCTTATGCGTATTTGCAGGAAATACTGTTAAGATGGAGTCTACTGTACCTGAAGTGAATACTGTAAGCTCTGAGCAGAATTTTACCATGGAAATTGTCTCTTCAGGATGGACATCTAACCAGGTCTAAGTCAAACTAGATTGAAAATTAATCAAATAAAGTATTTCTAAAGAAACCCCAAAACTCTACCATACATGAGTAGACAAAATTGTTTTATTTCTTTCAGGGCTCTGACTAATCCTATGTTCATGTGTATATGACTTTAAAACATAAAAAAATTTGCATCTCTGTATATTCATCAAGTGCAGGAGATCAGTGCTCTTTGCACATTTTCATTCAGGTGGCAGTTCTCACATTTCTTACTTTTCTATCACATGAAAGTCTTCTATTCTTTGCATTCTATCCTTCTATCCAAAAAACACCCCAGCACATAATGGCTAGAAACTAGCAGATGCTGATTTTTACTCTGACCCGTAATTAATATCCAATTTAATTAAAATCTTTATTAAAAATATATATTTTTAAAACTCTAGAGGTCTTTCAAAAGTGATGAAAACTACTCTGTTGCTAACAAAAGCAAGGAAACACAATGAGTTTAATTTAGGTCACAGTGACATCAGAGAGGTTTATTTATTGCCAGCTTTGTTGCATCCAACAAAGCTTTAATCTGTGACATGCTGTAGCTTGTAAAACAGCAAAGTGGTATGGTATCAGAGAAACTACACCATGCCATACATTTCTAAAAACGTCTGGTGTCAAGCACATTACATTCAGCAACATCATCAAGAAGAAAGGGAAGGGATTTTTGGGGGGTTGTTTCCTGTGTTTTCAGTTTACATTTACAGCTGAAACAGCCTTTGAAAATTCCTATGAAGACTTCACATACTGAGAGACAGCTGTTTTTTTGTAGTTGGAGATGATGGGAATACAATGTTTTTATGAAGCTGAAAATCAGGGCAGACCTTAGGTTTTACCAAGGGAAAGGACGAGAATCAAGGCTTGGTTCTGTGAACTGCAGAGCTCATCCGGGATCAGACAGATACACCTCGGAAGGACAGAGGGGTGAGAAAATCAGATTTCATCACATGCAGAACAAGAACTGTTTTGCTCATTCAAGCCAGGGTTTCCTTGGGGTATTATGGGAACAAAGGAGCACAGTGGGCTTTGGGTATCCAAACCTCTCCAAACTCCAGATATATTTGGACGTTGATGGCCTGGACCTCCAGTATTTTGGAAACACCTTGGGGAGTGTCAAAGCTCCTGTGAGCAGATTAACAGAGCCCACAGTGGCCCACTGGACATGTGGCTTCTGGGACTGTGACTGAGAGTGAGGCTTTAACAACTGCTCTGCTTGCCTGAAAAGAAAGTTCCTTTTAATTTTAACCAAATGTGTATTGGGAAGTTTATGTATTTGTAGTTCAGCTACTTCTTAATTACATTTAACATATGCTACCATACCGCAGACTACTTAAAATATCACACATATTCAAATCCACATGGCAGTGATAGTTTGTATCTGGTGGTTAATATAACCTGAGTTCAGCTACCAGTGCAAAAAGTTCACCTGCTTGAGAGAAGTCCAGATTTCCCTGTTTGTTCCTAAACCTTCCCAACATGGTCTAGGTCTGATTAAGAGTCAGTTCCAGAGTAACCCTGCCCTGCAATGCTAAAAAACAGACAAATCACCACTTTAATTCTGACAACTGCACTTCAAGGCTTTATTAAAACAAAAACAAAAACAAAACAAAACAAAAAAAAAAAAACAAAGAAACCACACAAAAAACCAACAACAAAAAAAAAACCTAAAAAAAAAAAAACCCACAAGAAAACCTTTGCTAGCACAACTAATAAAAATTAATTTGCCCTGAATGTGTGGCTAGTATATATCCTCTTTGAACTGAGAATAAATAAGAGGGAATTTCCTCAGAGGTAGAATAAGCTATTTTTTTGTTTGTTTTAAATTAACCTGCTCAGTCAAACAAGCATTTCACAGAAAAAAAATTTTGAAAGCTCAGAATTTTTCCTAAACCAGTTTTTATTCGATTACTGACTCTTTAAAAAAATTACCTTTTTTAAATTTACATTTTAACAAAATCATATTAGATAAAATAAAACTGTCATTTATTAAAAAAAAAAGAATTAAAAACAAAACAAAACAAAAATCCCCTAAAGGAAAAATAAGACTATATGCTGAAAATCACAAACTTGACAATAATTATAAAAATAGCAACACGACTTTTATTTCATCTCTGCAGTTGATAACACCACAAACCCATTTTTACAAAGTTACTTATTTTGGTATTTTATTTAAACAAATATCTGTACAGTCTTATATGAGAATGACTGTTGGTTTGTGATTTTAATAGCTTCTCAGAAAAAGAGTCCACAGTTGTCAGAGCAGAGCAATACCAACTTATGGTATGATTTTACTGACATCAGTAAAATATCAGACAAACTCAGTTTGACTCAAATCAGCTATAAGCAGTATTTTTTTTCCTAAACCTAATATTATTATAATGCGATTTTTCATTATTAGTCCAATTCAACTTGTATTGAAGTCAATGAGATTATACTGAGTTCTCTAAGTATTGGATCAGGCTCCACAATGATGCTGCAGCTACCACAAAACAAGTCTTGTCAAAAGGACTAAGATTAAGTACATCAAGCTTATATTGTTAACAAATTACTAGTTTATTAAAAACTGAGTTTCTAAATTCTCATTTACTTTTCATCAGTTTGTTTATTGTATCTCAGCTGGTATACTCAAAATAACTGTTCGTTTTCATTTTACATGAGCTGTTTCAGTCACTATCATTTTCATGGTTTTGTCCACTGGCATAATATTCACAACAGTTTGCCAAAATTACTGGAAGATGCTTAAACTCAATAAAATATATGCCTTATACTTCTAGCAAGGGGAAGACTGATACTGACCTGAGAAGATTTTACAGTACTAACACAAAATTTTCACCTTAAGTATTGGTCAAGCTATCAAGACCTCTTTGAGGGTTTTGCAAGATTCTCTTTTTATTTCCTTGTGATTTAGGCAAAATACTGTAGCACTCAGGTGGCAGAAAATAGTGTGCTAGATTGACTTAATACTATTTGTGATAGTAGTGGAACCACAATACAGCAAGAGATGATGAGACTGATATAATTGTTTTAATATAACATGCAAAAATGTTGCACATGTGGAATAGGAGAATTGAGAGCAAAGAAGAATGCTATATGTCTGAGAAAACAATGAAAATCCAGCTAAAATTCATGGTCTTTTTAATATCACACATTTTGCTAAAATGCCAAGTGATACTCAGAGCACTGTGGTGAGTCTTAAATCACATATATTCTGCTACTGTAAAAACTGCACATTCAAAAATAATTAAAGCAAATATGTCTAAACTATAACACACAAACTGATGTACAATCTCATTAAAAATATACTGAGATGTCTGTAGAAAGCATCCCAGGATTCAACAGGAAAAATGTCTATTTGGGAGTATTATATCGTATTTATCACTATTTTAATGCAATGCTTTTCACTAATGTGCCAGCAGAAGCTTTCTTCTCAGAAGGTTAACTCTTTGAATTAAACAAAAATTAACACATGGAAAGTGCTTAATTGTTGTTTCTCTCCCTATTTTTAAACAGAGGAGGTGCGTAACATTACCAAGATATGCATGTATTTTTAATTAAGATTGTATCATTCAAGGTTGTGATTTCTAAGCCAATTTACTATTTCAAAATGCAGTTCTCCTTCTAAATATAAACACAGGAGGATCAGAGCATTGTTGCACAAATCATTATGATTTTAACAGCTGTTCATTTATGGTCTCCATCATTTTGGAAACAATAGGAACATGAACAATTGACTTTATGTACAGAAATGTATTCTTCTGCCAGGTACGTTTTCCTAATCGGTCATGTTTCTGTTATGTCTTACCTCCTTATGACCTGGAAATTAATTTTCTTAAGATCCTTCCTATGAATTCTAAAGAAGGTTCATTACTACTTTTTAAATAATGGGTACTACCTAATTAAAAAAAAAATAAAAAAAAGTGACACAGAAATGACAAGAACTCTGAAGTTGGAGATGTAAATAAGCATTTCCATTGTGCACGGTTTCATACTAAATTTCCAGATTGACAAAACAGTAGATTTTCAGTACAGCAGATTACCTTTATTAAACTACATTTCAGATGTATTTCAATCATATTTTATTACCCTTTAAAATTAAATGAAATCTGAAGATTTAGGAGATTAAATGTCATTAAAAAGGATTAGACTATCTTCCCTATTATAGTGTAGTATTATTTCTATGTTTTCTGTTCAGTCTGTCCATACCAAAATATGCCCCTGCCAACAACAAAAAAGTATTAGATAAATTCAGATTATGGACTGCCTAATATTTACTACAAAATAACTCAGAAACTACTCTTGAATAATAATTTCTATGACATAAATATTGTAGAGTTCACCATACTTGATCTAAGTAGTGATCTTACTTGATCTAAGCAGCATATTCTCCCATCAGGTCTGGTCTGTAGAACAATCAGGCAAATGACAATCAGTGCTTTACCAGTGATAAACCAGTACCTGTCCCTTAAAATTTCTGAAAGAAACAAAGCTTTCTCAAACTTGGTGGCACTGTAACTGATACAACCAACTAGATCAGGATATTCTTTCACTCTCTGTAACTGCTGTCTTTCTCAATTAATCTGAATATTTCTCTGTTCAGGAAGCCTGCTCAGCTATTTTTAACAAAATACCAAATTTTAACATTGGATTTTGAAGGAGTCTTATTTCTAGACCTTTTTCCAAGCTGTAAGGTTGAGGGTGCTAAACATGCTTGCTCTTCACATACTTATCCCAGGGTGTTGTCTGCTCTTTTAGCTGGAAGCAAACCTCTAGTAAATTCCTATTTATCTCCTTGCCAATCAAGAAGTGAATGACTGACAGTAACAGAGCCTTATCTACAACTCCTGTCTGTGGTGCATTCTGCTAAATGATGTCATCGCTCTAGCAAGAGAAAATAAGCAGATTATTACAGTGACTAGAAGCAAACTAAACATTTGGATTTTTGCATGGACAGATTTACACACTGTCTGTCAGATAAAGCACAGTTTGCCTGCTGCTTACACAACAAGAATGTGCCTGACAGCTTCTTCCCAGCTTTAGTATCTGATTACATAAATAGGCCATTCCCCACCATTTCTGAAGACTGACAGTCTGTCTTAGTTTAAAGAGCAATTTCTGACTATCAGCCTTTCTGTCTTGCACACAAGGCTGATTATCATCAAGGCACTTCCTGGAGGTCCAATCAGTTGTTTTTTCTCTTGAACTCAGGACGTTACAAAACTTGTAGCCACAAAAATATTAAGAAAATGAAAAATTCTTCTGTAAAAATTTACAACCAGGAACCCAAAACTTACATTTCCCATCATAGTGAAAACTGTTGCTGACTTCTAGGAGCATTTAAAAGAAAGATTTTAGGTGACCATTTCTTTTCATTTTCACAATATGGTAATATTTGAGGAAATTTTTTTATAAAAAGAAGTAAAACAAAACAAACTGAAAAACAAAGAAGAGAAGCCCACGTACCCAAAAGTAACAGGTAACTATTGCCCTGCATCATATCAAAAAAACCCCACAAAACAAAAAAAGGCAAGCTTCTCATAAGTCTGTCTCAGAAATTCATAAGGCAGCTTTGTTGTCCAAGTCTGCAATGGCCCTTCCCAATTTAACTTGGAAACTGTCATAGAAAGGATCTTCATAACCTTTTGTTTGTTTTTGCATTAGCTGTGCAACTTTTAGTCTTTTTTAATAATTCTTTTTTTCCAAATCACACCTCAATAAAACTATGCTTTAAATTAGATGCATTTTACTGCTGCTGACTTAAATATTTTTAAGGAATGAGCATGGAAAAGACATGCCATTTTTCACAGCTAAATGTATGCAGGTGTTAATGAACTTATTTAAAAAATGGTTCTGAGCACTGAAAAGGGTAAACACATAATAACTCTGCTGTTTACAATGGTAAACAATTGCAAGTCATAACCACAATATTGTTCCTAGTTATTTCAGCTATAACTTGCAAGGCTTCATAGCCAGACAAACCAGATGAAATATGTTGCTGCAGGTCTGCGCTGATGGATCCCTCTGAAATATCCACATTATTGCTTTTATTTTATTATGTACCACACTTCATAACTGTACACAGCAGACTACAATAAAAACTGCACTACACTCCTTTAAGTACTTATTAAATAGGTCAAAAAGTTACCATAACAAATAACTTGCTCTACTCAGGGTCCATTAATAACACATCTTGTTGGGATTCTAAAACAAACGGGGAAAAAAAGAACAGTGAAGTGTCTGTTATTTGATGCTGCTGCCTAAGAGTCTGCACTTAAAATGCACGGTATTATTTGTCACGGCACTCCCCAGTCATTGCTGTTTAAAATATCAGCACTGACACAAGATGGAAAATTGCGCTACACACAGGTTTGGGGAAAGGGCAGGGGAAAATTTTGATCCTACAGGTAAGGCCATCTTATTTGCATAGATAAGAAATGCCACAAAGCCTAGTACTTCCCTAAGGGTAGAAGCCATGAGATCCAGGATTGTGTTTTACCTGCACAAAATATTTTCCCCTTCAACAGTAATGTCCTTAAAATACTAATTCCTCAGTCTAGGCAGAGTACTGGAGAGGAGAAAGCCGGCAGACCCTGGCAGCAGACAGTGATGTGGGAAAGCTGGACATGCACAGGGGGCTGCTTCAAGGCATGGGAGCTGCCACACGCCAAGGCCACGGAGGGGCAGGAGGAGGCAACAGCCAGATGAACGGAGGGAACTGGGGAAGCTGCAGGGAAACAAGGTCTCGGAGGTACATGGAAACACAGAGGGAACTGAAAGAAAGGAAGGAAGGAAAGCCTTGTGAACCACA
>WQNJ02000018.1:37170000-37207500 GCA_016584745.2 Phylloscopus trochilus trochilus
TCTCACATTGGCAGCAAATATATGGCAATTCATTTAATTCAGGCCATGTTCAAGTTTATGAAATGGAAGAATATTACTCTACCATTAGATATCACTTCAGGGGGAATAAGGCTGCTGCTGTCTTTCTGTTCATCTTGAAGTCTTATTAAGCCAAATAAAATCCAAAAGAAGATTCTAATATAATATTGCATTTTGCATCCAAATATTATTAAAAATAATAAAAGAAATACTAAAAATGGCAAGGTTGTTCTCTTTGGTTTTGTTTTTTTTTCACTTTTTACACAAACACAGAAAGCCAGAAGAAAAAAAAATCTCCCTTGAAAGTTAAAAAAAAAGAATGGATTTAAAAAAATAATCAAGGATGCCTGTGCTTCAGAGTACAAGCTCTAAACTGAGCCCCAGAGACTTGTGGAATACTCCTATGCAACAGAAATGTAACAAAAGGCTTATCCAAGAAGTTGCTTCCCTTTAAATAACTTGCTGCCTTTATATGTTGTTTCAAACAAATAAACTGGAGTGATAGTTTGTCTTTTCTAGATATCAGGCATTATAAGAGCATGAGCCACATACATTTGCTTCAGTCTGAGACTTTCAGTTATCTCTATGCAGTTAAGGGGAGTATTGCTGCAAGCAAGTTACCTTCATTTTAAAGTGCTGACTTATCAATACTTCCAAAAAACCCAGCAGGATTATTACTATCTCAGTTATTTGATTGTGAATTTCACACCCTGAATAGCAAGCACTGGTTTCTATTTGAGTTCAGTTTTATAGACAGCTACTTATCTCCAATTACAAACCAAGCTGATTTTAATAAGAACATTATTTGTCTGAAGTGAAGAACGTAAATGCAAGCACATGTGTTTGGCCTCCATTTGGGTACTAATTTATCTTGCTGCAGTTGAAATAAGGAAAAAGAAACCCAACAGCAACATTAAAACTGATTGTTATGAGCTGATTTTAGCATGCAACAGGACAGCAATGATGCAAGTGCTTAGATAGAAGACACCATGTAGTTCTCCTCTGCAGTCTGCACAACAAGCCTCTTTCTGTCCTGTGGCAATGCCTCTGTTGTAAGCTTTGGGACATGGGCAAACAATGTACACTAGGTAGTGATGGGGTAGAGAATACACTGTGAGCCATATAATCAGACTGCTAATATCAAGTTTCTAACATAACAATCTCTACTCTCAGGGAAACTAAGCAATTCTGAATTCTCCATGTGTACCAACCAAATGTCCTTGCCAGCTAAGAGCAATGGCTGTGGGAGAAGGGATTAAATGCTCTTTTTTCATACAATAAGGTATCTGGTTTAGAATAAACTTACAACTGCATGTGTCCCAATGTCTTTATACTTCCTTTCTACCACAGTGATCTGAAATTTCCAAGAACCACAACTGGATACAGAGTAAGAACTTGGGTACATTCATCTTCCAGTTCTATTTCAATCTCTCTCTCATATTCTTGTAATGAAAAAGAAACATAAAGCACTGCTTTTAATCACAAAACCACGAGAAGTAGTCCCCCACAAAGACAAATTTGTGTGTTGCAGCATCACTACCAGCTCCATCGCAAAGGCTGTTTCAAAGATTATAGCACCTGATATGCTGTGGCTCTAACAAACTCCATCCATCTAATTCTTCTGCAAAGAGATGGCAGCTTCATATTTTGCCCTATTGGATTATTCAGGAAGCAAAGCTTAAAAAAACCACAGCCCTTACTTCTCTAACTCAAATGCGTCAGAAAGCACTGTTGCCCCTAGCATCTGGCCTGAAATCAGGATGCCCAACAGCTTGAAGACAAAGCCAGTGCACTGATTGTGTCCAGTAAGTTAAGGAATAAGCTAACCTAAAACAACACTGCTATTTATAAAAGATGTTTCCATTTTTCTACAATTTCTTCCTCCAAAGTATTGACTACATCAGGCCCTGCATATCTTACATCATCTCTAATGTTGACTTCTAAAGCTAACATGGCTATAGGTTAAAAAAAACATTTATTGCACCACTCTGAGAAAATTCAGCAAATATTTCTTTCTGTGAAATCACAGCCCAGATGAAAAAAATAAAAATGGCAAAACCATAGTAAGTTTTCAACTGTACACAATGCATAAGCCCAGGCATTACACAGTGTAAGACACAGCAAAAGTACATTGGTTTCCATTCTTTTGCAAATGTTCACGTTTAAAAAAGTTCCAGTCCTTTTCTTAAATTTCAAAAACCATCAATACATTATCGCTTTTCAACTTTTCATAACAATTACCCACCATGACAATTACATTCCCCAAACACAAAATAAAACTTCAGAGCAGAAGAGTAGCGTGACACTAGAGAAGATACAATGTATATTGCAAAGAGATGAACAACTCTGTGGAACATATTTCCACAGGCATGCTCTCAAATTAACGTTTTTCCTCCAGCAGTTCTTCCTATAGAAATTAAGACAGGTTCCTAAAAGGAAATCAGTGAACAGTCACACAGAAAACTTGTTCTTTTGCCCCCAAATGGCAAAAATAAGCAATTTGTACTATTCTGTTTATAGCTTTTGTATTTTCCTGCACAAAACACATAAACACAGAACATTAACCCACAGGTAACCAAAGCTAAACTAAAGGCAGGAGGATCTTGTAGGCAGAAGCAAACCATTAGAGACAAGAGGTTCATTTGGTAGAGACTGCTTGCAACATCCTCTTACACCACAGATGCATAATTGAAACTGAATTGTAACTTTGGGGTTTGCATTCTGTTTGTTTGGGTTTATTTCCTCCTGGGTTACAGGTTCTGTATATGAAATTATAATATTGACAGTTGTTCAGATTAGTGAGCGAGAATTATCTGTGACTACCAAAAAAACCCCAAAGACAGAAAAAACTTCATATTGGCCAAAACCTGGCCACAATGTAGAGTTAAATAATTGTAAGAATTATCTTTTCCAAATCACAGACAGAGATATAATTAAAATAGCTAGCTAACCAGAACCAACCCAAGAAGTTGCACTGTAACTTCCTTTTATCTTCCATGTGTTTTAGATGGATGAATTCATAATAAAAGCAACATTACATCAAGCTATAATATTTGAAATAGCAGCATAGGGTGTACTATTATTATTATAAAAGGTAACGTGAAAATATTTAATTTTATTTAATTAAGGATTTAATAAACTACATCAGAAAATAATATTTTATTGAAAACATCCTATTAGAAAGTCATTAAGTAGACCCATTATTGGCCAAGATGACTGCAAAGTTTGAATACCTTGCTGGATACTATTTACACTAAATATAAACAGGAAGGTATAATTTTACTTACAAGTTGACCTGACCTGGAAAAAAACCTAAAAACTCATAGTTCAATATATCATATAGCATCATAAAAAGTAAGCTTGTTAAAATTAAAATAGGACTATATTAGATAAGGTATTATATGGAGGAGCCAGTGAGAAGAACAAATAGAAAAAAAATCAAGTATCAGTTAAAATATTGGATGACTGCAAGGTGACAAGGCTGTGAAGCTTTTGAATGACTAAGTACTAACTACTTTCATATATGTGGCAATCCCCAGAATTTTATGACTCCAATTTGAAAACAATATTGTTATGGACATGATACTGTTGTTTTATACGATTACTAACAGTTGTTAAGGATAGCTGGCCATAAAAATAATTCATTAATCATATTTTTGGGGGAGCAAGTATAAAAGGATTGTGCTCAAGTCTATCTGAAATTAAGGGCATTTCCATAAATTATTAGCAGTGTGGATGGTTGAAGCAAGTGTGGAATTTCACAAACCTGGTCAAAGGAGAGCAGAGAAGACCAACACAGAAAGCAGGCACTAAAAATGTGAAACCAGAAAGTTGGTAGCTTGGGGAGATCTGCAGTAAACACAGCCAGAGGGGGCTTGGTATGTCCTATCCAAACACTGAGCCAAAGGTTAGGAACAACAGTAGGGCAATGCACAGAATCATGCACACAATCCATGTGCTCCACCCAATTTTTGCTCAGATCACAGAGCAAAGCCCAACAGAACAACTGATAAAACTACTCAGTTTTGTTCATGTCCCTGAAACAAAAACATCTGGGAGAGGAAGTCTAAGCAGCACAGTTGTCACTTGGCTAGCATGAGAAGCTCGCTCTTGATAACAGCTTTAGTCTTGTCACTGACAATCGCCTATTAATGATGTCTTTTAAAATTCACCTAGGGAGACTGATACAAAATCCAAAAAGAGATTTGGAATACAGCTGTCATAACAAGATGAGTGAAACAAGTGAGGAAACTCTTTATTTCAAGAAATTGGTTATTGCAAACGTGAAGCTGAGTGGGAGAACCTACCTTTACTTCAGCTCTCACAAATGAGCAGGAAAATGTTGCCTGCACACATACTCCAGGGCCAAGGGATAAGTTGGTAAAGCACCTAAAAATTCCTGACATTCTCATCTGCTTAGAAGTACTATTAGACATTTTAGCAACAGGTAACTGTTTCAAGTCAGATCAAATCACTAAGTAATTAAATACTAATACAAGAGGAATTAATTGTATTGATTAAACCAGTATTTCTACTTAACTAAACAGCTACCAGCAGATCTTCTATTAACAAATCAGGACTTGACTTTATTAATAATAAATTATGACTTTATCAGCAGCAAAGCTACAAAAAGCACTTAGTATTTTCAATATGAAAAATCCCATTCATGATCAAAAAGGGTTCATACAAGCTTAAACAAAAACAAAGCAAAGCTTTGAACTGGCAGTAACTTTAACTATTAGAAGCTCTGATTACAATGGCATAAGCACTTATTGCTGTCCAATATCTAGAAAAAAATCAATATCTTCAAAATTATGGTTTTCGTATCAGGTTTTAAATTTGCATGTGGTATCGCCAAAAGATGAGATATCTCCAAAAGGTAATGCTTTGGTACTAAATTATATACTAGCAAAGTGGTTTTTGAACTATTGAACTATCTTTTTTTGAAAACTGGGCAGCTAAATAATACTTTTTCAAACTTATTCTACACTTTATATGACCAGTCCCATGATATTGCTGGAATGCATCACTGATATGAAGGGAATAAAGAGTAGCACAAGAAACAGTAGTTTGTATCAACACTGAAATAATGTACTTTGACCACAAAACTAAAAAATCAGCCCTTCTAGGAGATTTTAACCTTAAATTGTCCAGATTCATTATTACATGATAAATACAATGCTGTGTGTTGATTTACATTTCTGATTCTGAACTATTTTCCGAGATGACTGCATTTTCTGTAATTTCTTATCTGCTTTAACTAATACAACTGATGCCATTATAATGATTGCCCAGTCTCTGTATTGCACAGTCTCTGTCTCTGTAGCTAGGAAATGCAGGTTCAAAGAAAATGGAAAAAACTAGGAGAAATCTTCAGTTAAATTAGTTAACCATTGCATGTTTTATAAAGGGCCCACACAATTCATAACCATTTATATAAACATTCACTGACTGCTGGTACAACAATTATTCACAAGCTGATGGAAGTTCCTGCCCAAATTCAATAATGTCTGAATCAAACAAAGGTTAAGATGAAGGTTTATTTCTTTAGTATTAAAGAATCCTCAGCAACCACAACAGCACATACAGAAAATAAATTTTGCTCCCTTGGGCACAAATACCTCTGCTCAATGAACAATGGCTTTCACTCTGCTAATTGGAGAATGGAGAGGTAAAGGTCATGTGTAAAAACAATAGGGGATATAAAAATAATGCAAACTAAGGAAATTACAGCATTTTCCAATTGTCAGCGTGACAGCTACCAGTGAGAAATAAGGACATCAGATACATGTGCCCTACTGTGCAAGGCTGGGTAACAAGACAGTCTCCACTCCAGAATGCTGGCAGTATGTAAACATCTTCCCTTTCTAAGGACAATGGGCTATGCCCCAACAAAAGTAATAATCCTCTCTAGAATCACATTGACCTGGAATTCAGCTAATAATTTCAACCAGAGGAAATAGGAAGAAAGAAGAAAGGACAAAAACAGGGGCTGGGGAAAAAAGGCTCTGAATTAGGTCATGGAAGTGTAATGGTTTGCTCTGAGTAAATTAATTTTAATTTTCTTGTACATATTTAAGCATTGCCCTGTTAAGCAGTTTGGTTGGGTGAAAAATAAGAGCAGGGATTAGAGCAGCATTGTGCACCTAACTTGTTTTCCATGGATTAGAACAGACAAATGCAAATTATAGCAAAACATTCAGGGAAAAAAGTACATGCAGGCAAACTATCATTTAACTTTTTGAAAAATCTTTATGTCTATAGTGGTGTTCTTTTCTTAATTTAAATGACAGATGCAGATGTTGCTCCTAGTAGTTAGCACTCATATTAATTTATTTTTAAGTGTTTGTACACAGGTTTCCGACCACATTAAGAGAAGCCACATTTTCAAATTAAATTATAGTAAGGAATTTTTAATCATGTTTCCATCTTCCTCCAATTCTTTTTCCTTGCATCTCTTTTAAATAGTTGCCTTGAAAATGCATATACCTCTGAAAAACTCTAGATTACAATTTTTCTCAGACTTGCGAAGGGTTGTCATGTTTCAGCTCTTTTCCCCCTACTTACTTGTCCAGTCTTCAGTGTTCTAAGACATGCACTTAAAGGATAATAAAAGAAGACCACATTATGTGTCAAATTAAATGTTGTTGATACTTGCTTTAAGTGTACATGCACTGACATTCTGTTATGGATCAGCTGCTGGACAATAATCCTTGCACATTCCCCGCCTGACAGATTGTTCTGTATTTTGTTTGAGATGCTCTAATGTTTCTGACGACCCATACAAGGCCACACATTTCAGCAAATTTTCCAAATTAATACTGAGACCAGTTTACAATGTTTTCTTCAGTAGCGCTCAGTCTTACTGATTGTGTCCTAAATAATAAACCATGGCCTCAGGCAGTTTTTCTCAGAATGTTTATGATGAGAACTCATTCATCTAAATCTACTGGCCAGTGGAATAAAATAAATCAAGAATCTCCCAAAATATAACAATATTTGTGTTCTCTAGATAATTGATGACTGCAGCTGCACTAATTAAAACCCATGTGAGTTTCATTAATCTTGGTCACTGGGACCAATTGCTGCACACCACACCCTGATCACCGCACATTGCCCTTGTGTCACATTCAGGTAAGGCTTGACTTTTAGTTAGAATCTCACTGTATCACTATTTTTTAAATCTGAACTATCTTATCATGCATAGATCTACTATGCAGCTGACTTAAAAGAGGCAAGCTCAATCGTGAATTGAAAATTTTACTTCAGATGAAATTATTTTCAATAAGATGCTTGTCAATACTCTGCCACCCCAAAGAAGATAGCGAGGTATGCAAAAGGGCAAAGACTATCTGTAACAAAAAAGTCTCTAATCAGAGGAAAAATAAATAAAATTAGGTTTTCTTCAATGTTACTACAGTGGCATTTTGTTTGCATATTACACTTTTCTCTACTGGAAATCAAAACTGTACCCTCACTAGAGTATTTCTAGGTAATAGGTGTATTGTACATATATTTTTCTGTATCAGAGAACATTTTTATAGCTGTAGATATGCTTTGCTTGTTAAAGAAAAAGAAATGTGTCAAAAACTTGTGGTTCAGATAAATATCTACAGAAATAGCTATAACTAATGTTAATAACTAAGCTGCCTTGCAGATCATAAATACTAGGAAATATAAATAACTCCTAGAGACAACTGCACAATCTATATTTGAGGAAAGGCAACATTTGAGTAATCAATCACATGAAGGCAACACTGTCATAAGCTGAGTTTATGAAAATACTTGTAAACATTTATTAAATGTAAATCCCTCTTCAAAATGTGTGTTATCAGAGCTCCCCATTTTTTCATGCAATTTGGAGTATGTAATATACAGCAGCTGATGAATGTACAAGAGCCTTGTTGCAGGAGCTGCTTCCTGTTGGTCTTTCAAAGTGCTGGCAGTGATACAATTTCTTTCAAACTAATGTCATATAGAACATGTTCTAGAGAACAACCAATACAATTTAAAATCTGGCTGTATCATCCTTACCAAACAAAATAATTCTTGCTATTAACACTGCTTCTTTTTCAAGATTAAGGAGTACATTTTGCTTTCGTTTGCTGATTGAAGTCAAGGGAATAAATAATAACTCATGTAACTGGGAACAAGTTTTGGACCATTATGTACAGGCTTATTTTTAAACCGTAATAAAGCTTTTGTCAAAATAACTTAAGAGCTGGCAGGCAAAGCTAATAAATGCTGCACTGCAAAATGCTTCCACAGAAAAGCTTCATGCTGCCCCTTTGGAAGGTTCTTCCTATGTATGGGAAGGAAATGTTGCAAATCTCTCCAAAAAAACTGCTGCTGTTTGCCCACAACTGTGTCCTTGGGCACACATGGTTTGCTCCTCTCTAGTTTTTCTACTTTCTTTCAGCTCTTGAAGGATTTAGTCAGGCACTGGCCAGCCCCCACAGCTCTGAGTACGGCAGTCATTTCTGCTATCGACAGCTATTCAGCACATTCAGACCTGACACCCACAGACCAGTTTATCTGCTTGAAAAATCAGCTCCCCCAAAACATCTTCAGGAATTAAACATAAACTAGGCAGGGATGGGTTCCCAAAATGAGAGACAGTAACTCCATCAGGCATTATGGATGTCATACACAACGGCATTTGAAGGTCTGAGAAACAATGTTGAAATGATGCTACAAAACAACAAAACAAATCCATTTCTTCTGACTGCAATAGAGATACATCTCAGCGGAGACACATGACCAAGAGGGTCCACACTGTTTGCAGGCCATACACAACGTGCAAGGACAACTCCAGAAGCTACAAGACTGCTTTGAATATCATCTTCTCCCAAGAGGAAGTTCTTGCTATCTTCCCCAAGCATACACAGGGACTCAATTATGTTGCTAGGGTCAGTCCCAGCCTGGTCTTCATGTTTCTTGGTATATCCAGATATTCCTCCCACACCATAGAAGTTAAGAGCAGACACACTTATCAAAAAATAAGCACAAATCACTGATGTTCTGGAGATTATGTATGGCACCCAAAGAAAAGACAGAAGCTCAAGTACAGGTTTGGGGAACTGTTCAAATCACAACATCAAGCTTCCTCTTCCAATCGGAGCAGCATTCTTATTGTCATGGAGATTTCATTATCCTTATAACAAAATGTGCAATGATATAGAATGAAAATATATAATAAAATTAGAAATAGTCTCAGCAAATATATGTATTGCACAAGGTAATAATAAAATTGATCAGTGTTGCCACAGGATATTCCCCTCTCTCCTCTTTTTAAGCATGGCAATCTTATTCTGTTGCTGATAACAAAATCACAGACAACATTTTAGAACATTGCAATAAGCAGATGTAGTGCCAGCTCTGGTCAGAAAGTGCAAGGGGAAAAAAAAAATTGTATATTGCAATGGTACACAGGAAGGATTGGGCAAGTTGTTAAGTAATAATAGATTTCTTTTTAAAGATCAACCAAACATGTCCTGAAGTGATTTTTTGAAGGGACTTCACAGATTTTCCATCTGCCAATTTTGGTCCTCGATGGGCTTTGCTAATATATTAAAAGCCAAAGCCTGGGATACTTATGAAAAGAAAAAAATTCAACAAACCAAAGTCCTGATCAAAGAGGATGTATGACTCACTCTGCAATAGGAACACTCATTTTCTCTTATAACTCATAAGTGATTGAATTGATTTTAGTCAAACTGCTAGCAGAAACCAAGCCTGAAATATTTCAGGACATAAAGTTTTTTGAAATTTTTTAATTAATGAAAAAAGAAGGGCACAAGTGAAAGTATTTTCCAGTCTTTAGTGAAGTATTCCTCTTGCTGTCCCTGCACATTCATTAAATTGACTATTAACGAAAACCAATAATGAACTCTTACATTCAGTTTTAATTTTCCTTAATTCTCCACTATATTATTGGAAATTGACATATTCTCACCCTTATTCAAGTATCCTATTTTCAAATGCTTCTAAGCTGTCAGTGTCAGTACCTGACAAGCTGTCTGTTCCAGCTGTCCATTTCTAAATAAATATTTCTCTTCCATTCGTCAGACACGTTGCTGCAATAACTGTCTCTACTGAGCACAACTTCTGTTACTCAGACATGAACGAAAGTAGGAAGGGAGGCTCCAACAATGCTTTCTCAGTAAATTGTCCTTAGTGCATCTCTGGATGCATCTAAAGCTGAGTTATATTTCGACTTTACTTCTGTCAACCACAGGACAACCACAAATGTTAGCAAAAAACATTTTGATGTTATGGTGTTTCATGAGTCTCTCAAACACTGAATACTTCTGATATCCATAATTCAGACTACTTTTTCATATGGCTATCCTTTTGTGTTTTCTTAAGAAAGCATAATTTTCCACCCTGTGTATATTTTCTATTACCTCTGGGTCACTTCATATTGCTTCTTTACCCAATTGATGACTGCAAAACCTACAAATTTAGTATAATCAGATTCATTCTCTGTTCACTGGTTTTAATTTCCATTATACACAGCGCCTATAAATTTGTCTCATAAACAGCTTGCATAATTCTACTAAGTTAAGCTCACCTGTCAGCAGATTTTTTTTCGATTTTGAATATTGGTATCATTAAGTACTGCCTCTTGCTGTCAATCTTCATTTACTTTCTATTCCATGAGAGGGTAATCCCTCTGCTTCAATGTCACATAACTTATTTTCCTGAACTACTTCTGATGAATGTTTTAGACCCACTTGCTTTCAAAGGCAAACCAATCCTTTCTCTCCACAAATCCTAACAGCAAAATTTTATTTTGCTGAAGAAACAACAGGCTGCAGCTTTGGGTCACCTGTATGAACATGCTTGAAATTCTACTTAGTGGGCACTTTATTCTCATAGCAATCACTATGGTGCATCTGGCAATGTCTGCAGCAAAAGGCCCAAGGACTTTCTTGTGTCAAGTTCTGTCACATGCATTGCACAATCCCCTTCTGAAATTCATGATTTGTTTCCACTGCTTCTACAAGTAGGCTGTTCCAAAGTCTCACTCTTTTAAATACCTAGAAATCTTTCTTCCATTTTCAGTGTCTTTCTTCATGGCTACTTACTTTTTTTTCCCTCAACTTATTCATCTTCCAAGAGTAACACCAAAACAGGTCATCTTCATTTTCAGTCATATTATTGTAACCTTTTCTCTTAGGAGACCTCTGTTCACAACTTCTGCTTCACCCAGAACTGCAGGCCCTATTCTATATGAACACATCTCACTCGGCCAAATTTCAATGGTATTAATAGCTTCATCCCTTTGCTGCAAATATTTTTGTTGGTTCACCCTAAATATGCCATTACTCATTTTCTTATACCTGAAGATCACATGAAGCTTTTATTCTGGTGACCACATAAAAGAATCATATTGTTTTACATTTATTTCCAATGAATAAGCCTTTGACATTATAGTGAAAGTAATACTAACCACTATTTGCATGATCTTGCTGCTCCTATTAGATCTCATCCCATTACTGCTATTCCTGCTGTAAAAGGCATTCAGCTTTTACCACCTGATAATCTGTCTTGTATTTTACAATACTCCTATAGGGGTATGTTACCAACAAACTCCAAAGAAGTATTCCTGGAATATACTGGGGAAAAAAAAAAGTAAAAGTGGTACTAAAATCATTCTTTTTGGAATTTCACCTCTACTTTTTGTCTCCCCACTGCTTTTTAATGACAATCTTTTGTTATTGTCCCTTTAAGTAAAGCCTTGCCATCTCAGAGTTGTACTAATCTCTAAATGAAGCAATTGTTAAGTGGAACTTTCTCTGATGTTTATTCAATGTTGGATGATAGAAATTTTCTTTGGCAAGAGAAAGAGGTATCAAAGCAGCCTTCTACAAACAGGTATCAAGGTAAATGAGAGAGATCTGCCTTTGGTAAGCCCACCCTGTATATTGCTAACATTGCCATACCTCTTAAATCATTCTTTCCATGATACTTGTGCTGAATCTCTCTCCACAGTTCAGACCATGTAACTGCTAATCTCTTCCTTTTCTCTTTTGTATTGGTACAGAAATAACTATTTCTATCCAAACTCCCACAAGGAGTGCAAGAATTCAGCCATTGAATTCTTACAGGAAGGCTCATGAATTCTTACATTGAATTCTTCCATGATAGCTTCTGCCTTGCTCCCTGCATGCACAGGGAGCAGATGCAGTAGGGATGCAGTAGGGAATCAGATGGACATCAACCCTGGTGCAAGGTGGCAGTTCTGCTACTCTGCAGCAGGCAGCTCCATGGCTGCAGCAGAAGCAATACTGCCAGTGAGGGAGAGAACTAACATAGCTGCTCCCTGGCCAAGCTCCTCAGCTCGCAGCCGAGTGCTAGGAAATAACACTTAGGATATAACTGGTATTCATTATGCACAGAGAGCAAAGGAATGCCCTCATCACTTACTGGTGAGACAGGCAAATACTTTAATACAGCACCACGGAATAAAAAACTTACAAGAAAAGATCTCACTCTTTGCCCTTTGGGAAGAACTTCTGGTGCCTTACATGGGGTCTGAGGATCTGTTAGGCTCCTACACTGCCAGAACATCTGCTTATCTTCCATTTTCCTCTCATCATTTTAACTGGTAGGAATGGAATTTAAATGGCAATTACGGCTAAAATTATAAGCTCTTTCAGACTGGAGTTCTTGATCACACAGATTGGGTGTAAGTCAAGAAGAAATACCCCCTAGTTCATAACACAGCTGCTTGACTTGACTAGAAAATAATGTTTCTCCCCTAATTCCCAATTTCATTTAAAACTCTGGTTATAAATCACTGCCAATGGTTGGACTGACTGAAATTCTAATGCTATACTAACTTCTATTGCATAAACACTGCAAAAAAAAAGTATTTCAGACTAAATCAGTAAATCCCTCAACTCATTCCATTGTCCCTACATACTGATACTTCGGTGTGCATATTACTGCGAAAGGAATATATTTCCATAAACAGCGAAATTAGCAGTAAGAGTTAGAAATGCAGCCTTTGTGATTAAATTATGCCTAGATCCAGCAGCACAGAATATACGCTGCCAAAACCCAGAAATTATGGTCAACAAAAGAAGTTATTAAAAAAATCTTCCCCCTTTATTATCATGTTTATCAGACTTTATATAACTTCATAAGTGTTTGTATTTTGTAAACAACAGGACAGTACCTAAAGGTCAAATCAAAACACTGATTTCACAAAGCAAATTCACCAGGAATAGTCGTAATAGTGGATTGCATTCGTTTCTTCAGTCATTTAGAGCTCCCCATCTTGCCATTTCTGGTAAAAGAAGCTAAAATCTATTTTATTTCATGCCTGTGACCACGGAAAGCTACTCTGTATCTCTGTAATGAAGACTAAAAGAAAAATGCTGAACTATTTACAGCAACTGGACAAACTTGCTGCGACCAGACTAGTTACTCCAACTAAATTAACACTGCAGTGTAGTCAGATCAGTTTCATACAAGTATCTATATCTAGATCTATAAAGATCTACACCTAAAAGGATGTTACATAACACGAGTTTGATGACAGGCACATAGGAAGGGCACAAAAAGCTGCATTATCCTTATCCCAGGGTTCATACTCCAGGCTAGTTGTTTCTGTAAGTTTGCTGTTACGATGCATTGTAACTGCCAACATGGTTAAAATATTAGGAAAATGTTTAAAAAATGAAAATAACTCATTCTGGAATTGCAGTTTCATACACATGAAGAGTTCACCAGTAGTTTCTAAAAGATCAGGAGCCTAGTGAGGGTTTTCCTTCTGGTTAGAGTTCCTAAAATCATTTCAAGAGCTCAGGAATGGGAGACAGAGCACTTAAAGAAAGGCAGTGAGCTCTGCAAGCTGCCAGTGCAGAGCTGGATGAAGGGAGGAAGGAATTGGGGTGCTGCCCTGCCTGTTCCCCGGGTCATGACTCTGACCCCCACTCTGAGCACTACAAATGCTCATGCCAAAAAAGTATTATGCTACCACTTCCACAAAGGTCATCCACAATCTGGTCCCAAGGAATTCATTCTCACTGCTGAGAAAAATGCAACTCTCATTAAGAGTAATGGAAATTGCACATGTGCTTCAGGACAATTTAGGGCCCTAAAGGAATTGTATCCTCCCTTTACACACACATGTAATTTTCATTAATACCAATTAAATCAATTCAATAAAATTACGGCCAGTTTCCATAGCACAGAATCCCATGCAAAACAACAGCAAGAAGCAACGAGTTTTCTTTTTTTTTTTTAAGCCAGATTTAAATAATCATTTGAATTGACATTTTTAATAAAAAGTAATTGTTTTACTCAAAGCAACAGCAGCTAAAATGGAAATTTCAGGCTGCAATCCAATCAGAGCAAATTGTTCACAAAGTAGGGAAAAAACCTTAAAATTTAAAAAAAAGTATTTCGTTATAATTTCTTTTTGTGGCTCAAATCCTGCAGGCAGAATGAAGAACATAGGATATGGATCCATCTGCCATTTATGTATCTAGTATATACTACATTCTCTTTCAACTTTGTCCAGCCTTGAATTAAAATTATTATGTTCCTCTCATATTAATCTAAATAAAAATAGAAAATTTAAATATAACTGCAGTGGATGCTTCATATTACATTTTCTAATGTACTAGTGAAGGTGAAAACATGAAGCTCGAGAGAAGTCTCACATTTTTGCAAGGTGGGAGTATACAGCTTTACGTTCCAAAAAGTGATTCTAAGTATTGAATTATTTTAACAGCCTCTGAATTTCAGTGCACACAAGTTCTCACTTTTGCTATCACCTTCAAGAACAAAGCATAAGATAAGAGGAGAATGTGACTGTATAAAAGTTGCTTTTAAGTAATTTCTGTGCTTTGCTGATTCCACAGCAAACATATGGCAGGCTGGTCTGCAGTGCAACCCAGAAGAGCCTTTGCACCAACATTTTCCCCCTCCTCCCCCACCCCAAACCTGGGCAGTAGGTCCTGGGAGCCCCCTTCTGCCCCAAACACTGCAAGGTAAACCCTGCTGCAGGTGGTTTCACTGACTCTGAACCCACAGCATCCCAACAGCACAAGAGGCCCAGTTTCCAGCCATTGGCAGGTATGCTATAGAAAAAAATTAGGAAAGAAAATCCAGGTCACGTGTCACACACAAATAAACATAAAGGCCATAGGATAAGTTCTGTGAGAAGTGTCACAAAAATGAGTTCCTAAACTGATTATAAAAATTAAAGTACATAAAATCCAACAGGAGAAAAGCAGTAAAAGTAACTTTAAAATGAAAAAAACTGCATGGTTATTTTCCTATTCCTGCTCATAATAAGCATATATACGGCAGATGAAGGGTAAATGAAAATATTTAAATATTTATCAAGAAAATACATGTGCTTTGGTGGCGGGGGGGGAATGTTTTATGTCTGATTTTGAGAACAAATAAGTTTTAAAAGGCAAATCTAATGCAATGTAATAAAACTGCAAAGTATGTTCTGACCTTCTACTCTTCCCAGCAACACTTACACGCACATATATACACACTTTAATAATACATATCCCAGTGGAGCACAACTGACCCCAGTAAATCCTGCTGTTTCCCCAAGTGTGGAATTAAAAGCTTCATGATCAGAGTGAGAGAACACATTTGTTTCCATTCTTGTGATATCATTTTCCCCCCTCAGACTTCAGTGTAACCACTGAAGCCCATGATACTCCACATAGCTGACTCAACTGTATATGTAAAAAATTTACAGACACTGAAATCAAATCTATTTCTTTAAAAAAAAAGAGGCTTGTATTTTTTCCCTGAAATGAGCCAGTAGAACATGGTAGAAGGAAAAGCAGACATTTTAAAGCAGTAGTTTCAATACTGCACACATTCAGTGAAACCAAACAAACCAAATTAATGTTATTTTGTAGGTACAAAAAATAATCAAGCCAGAGAGTCCAGGAAAATTGTGAAATTAAAGGGATATAACTTTGGATATTACCGATATTTTTGCCAAAACAGAATTGTCACGTAATAATTCTGAAGAAGATAGCATATCCTATCCACCTAATCTAGTTTGTTTAGACAATAGAAAAGTAATTTAGAAAACCATGGCATATGTGTAGAAATGTATGAAAACCAAACAGCATACATATGCTTTTGTTTGTAGCATTAAAGATCAACCGCATTTGAGAAAAATTCACACTTAGGCATGTTCTCTCTGCAGAGGAACTGAAATTTCCCTTCTGTCCATGTGAGAAAAACAGTACTGAAAGGGAATTTTGGATCTCAGAAGTCAAAATTATGATGACTTGAGTAAATAATATTTGTACTTCCTTTGGTCACTGGTCTCCAGTTACCTATTCTCCTCCCTCCTCAATAGCCTGCTGCTACACCGGACCAACTGTCTTTCCCACCATTCTCCTTGCACTTATATCCCCTTTTTTTTTCCCTTTTAGTATCTTTTCTTCCATCACTCTCCTTCATGCTTAGCATTTCTTTTGCTCCTCATTTTAAGTCATAGTTTTCTACCTTTCAAATATCTACCCCATGGTTTTCCAGAATAAACTAATATGCAGTACCCTTAGACACCTGCATTTTTGTATTTTCAGTCTTTTATGTTTCTAATTCTTCCAAGGCACCAAATACTCAAACTATTGAGTATTTGCCTAGGTCACAATATGGCGATGTTGGTACAACGCAATTCCAAAACCACTGTTTTCCAGAATTTTAATATCTGTTTGCATTTCCAAGCAGCGGGGAGAGTGAGCAGAGCCTTGGCCACTCCTGCATTATTTGTTTGTTTTGTTTTGTTTTGTTTTCCTAGCTAATATGCTATTTCACAGAGAAAAGCGGTATTACACATATAAATAATTTGCAGGGAAGGAGGGTACCTCAATGGACTGGGCACTAAAAGGGCAGCCAGGAACAAGGCTTAGTCTCAGTTCTGCCACTCATATGCTGCTCAACCTAAGAAAAGCCATATTTTGAGTAGTACGCAGCCAAATTTATAAAAATATTAACTCAGGAAGGAGAGGTGGACATTGTTTCTGTACTGTGATTTCTGTAATCTGCACGTTCAGATTCTTAAGCTGCAGCTTCAGTAAAGAAAAGCATCACAGTTGAGCCTTCTGGTTTTCAGACAGTATTGTCAAAACAAAAGCAATTATAGCTGGTGTGACATATTCTTCACATTTTTGGCACTCAGTGTATTGGGAATGCCACTTCATTCCTCTCTCTGTTTAATTTTTCTGTACTGATTTTCTTAAGAACTTAACATGATCAACAAAAGTAACCTGTTCTGGCTTCTTTTTCAGTGCTATTGAATTGCTTCATTTGCTTGCATACTGTAAGCAGAGCAAGGAAGTGACATACATTGCTTTGTCAAAAGTGACAGTGCCAGGAGATCTGGAAGCAGGCTTGCCTGGGAAGACCTAAGCCTTTCAGCAGAAGAAGGCTTCTTTTTGACAGGCCTGAACACCCACCTGCAGGCAGTCTCCCACCTGAGTTGTGCTGAGATGACACACCTCCACCACAGAAGTTCTTTTCGGTCACAGACTCTTGGGATTTTGCCACAAACCTCTTATGTGCTCCACTTTCTAGCACCATCTGTTTCCAGAACCTGCAAGGGCTCCTCTCAGAAAACCAGAGAAGTGATGGACCTTCAGAAGGGAAACTTCCTTCACCTCAGGACCTTGGGCACAGGCCTGGGCTGGCATCTGAGACACTGTTTCACAGGCTGGGCACAGCATCACATACAGGAGTGCTTCTGAAACTCCCAAAGGCTTGGTGTCCATGTGGAGAGGTATGCAGCAGCTGTGGTGTGTACATCAGTGCACATGGTGTACCCATCAGTGCTTGCCTCATGATCTGTCACACATCACAATGAGGCTTCACTCAGCACAACAGTCTCAGCAATACCTTGCTACAGGAGGAGCAGGTAAGTCCCTCTCCAAGCCTGCTAAAGATTTTTGCTTAGCCTGAAAGACTTCATATGCAAATTCCATGATCCAGAAAAACTTGATTTCCTACAGTTAACTCTGAAATAGCTCACTGTGTTATGGCCAGTAGATACTTGCTGTAGCAGCCCAGGGGTTAAAAAAAATAAACAACCACCAGTCAACTAACTTATTTTCACTTTTTCTCAACCTCTAGACAAATTATTTTGGTAGAAGACTAAGAAGCATCCCTGGTACTGAAAGGATAAAGCTGTTGCACCTCTGAGATCTCCAAAGAACAAAGCAACCTATTGTACTCCTCTTTTCTGTAACAACCAAACCTAAGGATATTTCAGGCCTGTGAAAGTGGCTTCTTTTCCCTCTTTATTCAAACCATGAAGGAAGAAACCACAGTTGGCCCAGAGCTGAAGACAGTAATTAGCCTTGAAAAAATATTCAGTTTTGAAGCTAGACTAAAAAGGATGGCAGTAAGCAAAATTGAAGATGTGGCTTTCATATCCCTCAATGGGTGAAAGAATTTTTGGTGGTATATGTCAGAAGAGCAAAGCTGTTTTCTTCAGAGAGTAACCGACTTCCTAAATAAAATGTGCATAATAAACTGATGGAATCAGAATGCCCACAGATGAATGGCACCTAGCTAATGGGATATATTCCCCAAGAATTACATTGATACTACTAAAACTTATTATTTATCTCAACAAAAATGCAACAGCAAGGCAAAAATACACAGAAATCCAAGAAATGAGAATGAGAAAATATTTTTTTTGTTGCCACAGGAGAATCCATATCAACAACCATTTTTAATGTAAATAATAAAAAGCCAGATATATCTTCATTCCCCTATGAATAGCAAATATTACCGGGATTGACAATGAAATTACAAAATGGCATACTGAAATGATGGGCCATATCCACCCCACAATTATACCTTTGTATGCTTGTCACACAACTGAAAAATTAACCTTTTAATCTTTAGGTTATCCACTCTGGTTCATGCTAGAAAATAGCCTAGTACATATATTTAGTAAAAGAAAAAAAAATCCTTATTTAGATGAAAAAGGAAGACAACAGCTTCAAATCTTTGAATAAAGAAGATGACCTCAAGCAATATCTTCCAGTTACCGTACTTGCAATCAGAGACGATTGAAGACTACTCTGCAAAAGATGCACACAAAAAAACCCTGAACCTCAAACACCTTTCGTGCACTTCACTTACAATTCCTCAGCTCTCAGAGATCTAAAAAGATTTATCATGCTAAATTCCCTGTAGATGATAGGCAGCCAAACATTTAAATGTGACATCCAGAAAGGTAATTTGTCCTTATAAGGAGAGTCCACATCCCTAAGCGTTCAAGCTGTCATCTTATACTTTTAAACACTTAGGGTTTTCGGATGAGCAGTGATAATTTTTAACAAAGCAGAGAGGTCTCAATTTGCAAATTGAGTAACTCATCGAATAAGAAAGTTGGATTTGTAATAGAGTCTGACAGATGTCTGCACCACGACATGACAGTGACAAAGTGCCTCTGAAATTTTCTCTTCAAAGATGAAGTTTCAGCTTGCCTCCTTTCACCTCTAGGAATCCAAATAATATTTTTTGATTATACAGGTGAAAAGAAATTTGGTTTCAGCTACTATCCATTTACATCCAGCAAATAAGTTACGATTATAATACCACACTCTGATCATGAGAAGCTCCAGCAATAACAATATTGCAGCAAAATGCTTAAGAGTGCCTGGCAGTACAGGAACATGGAGGGAAAAACCTATAAAAAACAGCTCTGGAGGAAACTAATTTCTTGAGCACAAAAGTAATTTCTGAAATTTAAGATACTATTTCAATGACTTGTAACAAACCACATTTGCAGATTTCTTTGAATTTCACCTTAACATGGATATAGCTTAATAGGAAATTTATGTTAATTGTATTCAACTGTATCAACATGAACTGAGAGCTCAGAAGCAATACAACAGGAATTTGTCCCAGAGAGCCTGTCCAAATAGGTTAATACTCTGTTAACAAGCACTGTGGTCAAAGAAAGCTGTCACTAGGATGATTTCATAGTGTTTCCACATGCAGGAATCACTCAAATACTTTAAAATTTCCAACATGCTACTGAGAAGGAGTACTTATGGCTCCATTTAATGAACACAAATAATGGGGGAGGGGGAAAGGTCAATCATCTCCCAGTGGCAGCAGAAATGTACTACTACAGCAACCACTTGGTTTAAGACACAATCACAAGTGAGGAAATGCTTCACAGCAGGTTGCCTCCTCAGCCTGAGCAGCACAGCAGGAGCAGCAAACAAAAAAGTGTTGTGAGCCTAGGTGCTTTTTGAGGTTTAGGGAGTTTCCAGAACACAAGCATTTTGGTAGCAGTGGGCAGGTGAGGGCTCCTCAGTCCCTTAGTTTTTCTTCCTCAAGGTAGGCTGTTGTTCTGGTAAGAATTTGAACTTGAATCCTATGCCAAAAAGCTCAGTCCTAGCACAGCATCAATTCATAATTGTCTCAAATTAATTCATATGGAAATTACTCACAAAGATTGATCACATATACACTGCTAACACCTAATGAAGTGGTCATTTTTCACTCAAGTATGCATAATCCCTATGCAATTCTGTGTTTTAAGCTGCAGCCTAACCAAAGATGTAAATATTGCTGTCTGACACTACCTGTAAGAGACATGTTTTTAACTACTACAATAGGACTGAAGGCCTTACTCAATGATAGATACTCAACTCTTCTTGAAGGATATATAGCTGGAAAAAGTTAATAACAAGTGGCAACACAGTATTCTTCAAAGATTTTACTATCTTCTTAGGGCATGCCTTTCTCAAATGTGCATAGGTTTACATAACCTTGGAGATCTAGAATCATTAGGGTGCAATGCAAATGTTTCTCACCCATACAACTTGGAGAAACACTGCAGAGTCTGCCTCTTTGGGTGAAAATAGAACAGCAAATAGCATTCAAAAATGTCAGTATGGTCTACACTTTTAATTATATATATATATATATATGACAGATTCATAGAAAAGATTTAAACGTTTAGTAGCTAACAAAAACACCTTTACTGAAAATAAGGGGAAATGCCCCCCAGTTTCAAATCTTAAACTTGTGCTAATTATGGTGGAGCTAGATCACTGAGAAACTGGCCAAAAGAGTTTGGAAGAATAGTTGCAATAAAGTGGTGAATGAATATACCAGCTTTAAATTGAAGTTAAGAAAAACAATTCCCTCTGAACAAGTTATTCTGTATCTAGAGCTGCAAGTTCTTCTCAGAAACTTCCAGGGGCAGCATCCAGGCCAAAATGAATACACCCAGCAACTCCTATAAACTGGTTCTTAAAATTTTGATTTACTTCCTACGAGAGCAGCAGCTGCCACAGTCTCCCTTTGGGTTCTGCTGCTGCAGACAGTGTCTGATGAGGGAAAGTTAAATGACTATTAACCAATATGACCAGTTGATAATTCTAGTAAATGATAAGGCAGTACATCTTTATGCACCATTTCAGTAAAACAAATCATGTTCTTCTTAGCTCAGATTCTCACTAAATAACATTAATAAATGAAACAATGCAATTTCTGCCCTCCTCCCACTCCATCCACCTATTACTTCTAATAGACTCATACCTTTGCAGAACAGCAAATACGCATTTAGAATGAACAATGCCTAAAAAAATGTAAGCCTGATATCAAGAATTAAGAGATGTTTTCCATAATGCGTATATTTTTTGATAAGCTCATATGATGTGTAAATTCAAGGGATCAAAACCTGGTATTACAGTGAGACTGTACTTAAGTATAGAAGCATTTTAGTTTTCAACATCTCAAAAAGATCAATAAAACTAGTTAAGGAAGTTACATGAAGTCTAAGAAACTAAGCTAAGGAAACTTGGATGATTAGTGCTATATAAATTCATCCATCTTAAACTCTCTGGCTGTAAATAACATACAAATTAAAGACAGTAAACATTACGCTGTGCCTCCTGAGATAATGAGTTACTTGGTCTTCCACTGCAGGAATTTTTCCTGTCCCAGCTGCAGCAGAAGACATTTGCTACCTGAAAGACCTGTCAATCCCACACATCCATTTTATGTATCTGTTACTGCAGAACCGAAAGCACTGATGAAGAAAACAGGTGAAACTGTGTGTGCTGTTGGAGATCTAAACACGTCAGCATGTAACATGAAGACTGTTTCAGTTCACAGCCATGTAATTGCTTTGCCAATACACCAGTAGTTAAATAGTTGAAGAAATTTGTCAAGAGAATTGCTGAGCATCTCAGTCAATTTCCAGCCCACTTAGAAATATCCTTTAAGGCACTGAAAATTCAGTCAGACATGGAAGGGACCAAAGAGACTGCAGAGTCATGAATAGGATATCCATGTAATCACAAAACCAGGATCCCCACAATCATTAATGATTTTCTGGTATAGTTAAAAAAATCCCTGCCTAGCCCCCTCCCCGCCCCCCTCCCACCCCCCCCCCCCAAGAATAAAACCAAGCAAAACCCAAACAAACACAAAAAAACCTGCTAATGTTTTTCCAGGGAGATGTTTCCATGTTTATTTGGCTTTTTATTGGCAATGTGCCAATACCAGATGGATGAGTGGAAATTCACCACACTCTCTGCCTCCCAAGGACACACCTCAACAGGCTAGGGCCAGCCTCACCTCTGGAATGGGAAGGCACACCAGTGCAGTGCCTTTTAACTTGCATTAGCAGTAATAGTTATGTTCTGCTATTGAAAAAGTGGCTGTGCTCATGTTACCGGGCACCTGATCAATAAATTGGAAGTCTCTGTACGCTGCCCTGATTCATATTTCCAATCTGTTGACCAACAAGGGCTTTTTTTGACTAGAAAACTTATTCTCCAGCTCTGAACTTCATATTCATGACTGAGTTTGATTTTATAATCAAAGGATAGATCAGCAACTGTTACTCCTTTTTTTTGGAAGAATTCAAACACAACTTCACAGAACTAGATACAAATTGACTAAATAAAGAAAACACTACTGAGTCCTGCCTACAGGTAAAAGCAAGGTAAAACCACCACATTTTATGTTAAATGGTAAAATGAAATTTTAATTTAGAACCCATAAATACACTTCAAATAGATAACTTCTTATTTGAGGACACAGACTACACAAATCTCTTCAGTCCAGGCATGAAACCCTAATTTAGCTAAAAGGCAAGCACAACTGTTTCACATGAATTGAAGTGTTATTTTCTCTTTCCTCAAAGTTCAGGGTGCCCTGTACTGCTCACCAGTATCTTCTGTATTGGGTTGCTTATTCCTGAAGATCTGCCAAGCTTTTACCATACTTTTCAGGGGTAAAAAGAACCATTCTGGTATAAAACTCTTGGAAGCCATGCAGGTTGTAAGAATACCCACCCATTCAGCTCCTCACCCTGGTGGTGCTCACATCATATTGAGAGTGTATTTCCTCACACTGTTTATCTGGCTTTAAAAGACACTGCTTCCTGTTCAACTCTTTTACTGGATAAAGTCAGTCCCACGGTTTGTACAACTTTTCTACACATATTTCTAGTCACAGGGAATGATCTGCTGATCTTAGATCCTGAAAACAAATGGACAAGACTCAGCTGAGTCAACACAAACCACTATAGCTATAAGATATTAAATTAAATACCACCTGCTCTAGATCCATCCTTCAAATACGGAAATGAGCTGAGATGATTCACCTGGTATAAAATCCCAAAGTTCCTTCCTAAGGGCCAGCTCAATGTAAACAGCAGCTTTTGCACTGCAAGGGCAAAGGAAAGACAATCCTGTCCTCAGGGCATTTGTGCAATGGCTGCCTACACAACCTTAATCCTTCTCTCCTGTATGCTTGTCTTGTTTAAACTACATTCTTAATCACTTTCCATTGTCATGTTTACCTTTTTTAACATCTCCTTTTCAACACTTTTCTACCATTGAATATTCATATTTTGCATAGTTTCAGATGTTTTCATTTACATATTTCTAGAGCACCTAATTTTATCTCTTGCTCATATTTCCAACCTCTTTCTGTCCTTCTGTATTATAACCTTCTCTGTATTTGTTGTTATATCCTAATTTTATGACCATCTGTGAATGTAATTAATGTAGCATTCAATCTTCCTCCTACATCCCTAGTAAATATGTAAGATTTAACTTGTACTGCAGATTCTAGAAGCACTTTGTTTCCACATTCCTTAAAATCAGTGGTTTAGCACTTCTCTTTACTGTCCCTACAATTACTTTTTAATGCAATCAACAACTTTCACATGGAGCAACATAAACCAAATTTTGTGAGGTATAGCACTAAATTAGTTCTTAGAAGTTTACATTACATAAAACATTACTGCATTAAAAATCTTTAACAAAAGGTTTTCTAGTTTGACTTACTTTGTTTATTTTTCATGGCTCTTTACCCTTACTACTATTGTTCCAGTATCTATCCCATTACTCTTCTGTACTAAGATATGAAGTCACACAAGGACATCTCTCCCACACACACTTCATGTCCAGTCAGCTGTTAAGAGACTGAATTTACCTTGGAGGTGGCCAAAGGAAAATGCAGGCTCAACTATGTACAGTCACAAGGAAACAGAGTGGCCCTCTCAACTGAACTGATGCTTTCAATAGAAAGAAATAATGCACCTGATTGCAAGACAACACTGTATGATACATTATAATATTCATTCATTTTGTTCAAGGATGGTTGTGGCAGAATGAGGGTGCAAGACAGGATGTATACCAAATCAACTGTTCTCTGCATCTGTACCTCTCTTTCTTAGAAACTTCTACAGCCTTTCTGACCAGCTACCACAGGCAGTGCCAGCTGCTCGCTCCTCAGCTCCATGGAGCTCACAGACTATTTGAGCACTACTCCCATCCTGGAACTTGGTCTGGTGTGAGATGGCAAAGGGAACTGCTGCTAATGCAGACTGGGTAGAGCAAAACTGATGATTATGACAGCTGACTCCACTGATTCACCTGAGAGTGAGCTTCACACTTATGCCGTGAGAGGCTACCTGGAACAGAGGCTAGACAGAGTTAAAGGAATCAAGTAGGTATTTATTAAAAAGACTTTCAAAGGATACACCTTGGGCAGTACAAAACCCCAGGGCTACACCCAAGACAGACGATGGGTCACACGTTTTCACACTTTTATAAGTTTTGGGCCATTTGCATATTGGGGTCACTTGTCCAATTACAGCTTCAGGTTATGAAGTCTCATCCTCCCAGTTTGCTCTCCTCAATTCGCTGTTGTTTGTACTTTTGGGGCCTGAAGCTGAACGGTGTCCTTGCTTCTCAGGCTGGAAATGGGCTGTTTTGTCTAACTAAACTGTGAAGAGAACTTGCTAGCACTTTATATGAAGTTCAGAGTTATATACTGATGCAGTACAGAATCTGGAAAATCTGAAAGCTAAAACTTAGGGTATCAACACCAGCATCGCGTCATTGCACAGTTAGAACTTTGGGGATCTCCCAATTGCAACTCTTGTAAATGTTGCAATCTGGGCCTACTGAATAAAGTGCTATGGGTCTTATGTCCCTTGGTCATGTAAGCTTGGTCATACCTGAATTACAGATTTTGGTTGGTTCCTCAGAAAAACTTCCTTCTCCTTTAATCCCCTCACAGCACAATAGGGCAAGCAAGGATAATGGGGCCCATACAGCTGTTCTTTCACACAGATTTACTCAACAGCTTCATGTAGCAAAACATTATTTCCACTCCCCCACTTCTTCCAACAGCATACCTTCCTTGAATCTCCTTTTGTGAAATTTCTAGGAGGAATGCAGAAGGGGAAGGAGCACAATTCTAGAATACAATTCTGGTGGGAAATGTGGTGTGATGCTGCTAGTGCACATCACTGGAAATACAGTACAGAGAGCTCAGTCAGGGACTGGAGGGGAGAGAACAGCACAATTTGGCTCAATGACTCATTCCTCTGACTATATCCAATTTTTACTAATGTGAGAGTTAGTCCAGAGCAGATTGACCTCCTATCCCTGATGCAGCCAGTCAGCTCTGTGGCTCTAGCTAAGCAGTTGCCAGAGAAGAAATGAGAACAAAGAACCCAGGGGACAGGACTACACAAGGAGAGATGTCTGATTACCACTGCATTACCAATAAGCCTAAGCTATACATAGAGAAGTAAATGGAAGCTGGAATATACTGTACAGAATCTCTGAAGCCAGCAGTATTATTCTTCAAACAAATTGCTATTACAAATACAGAAAGTGAAATATATAGAGGTATGCAACTTCAATAAATTCTTAAATGGAGAGTGAAGTCATTCTGATAGGAAGTTACTGAGATAACTATCTTTCCTCTGACAAATTTCAAATTCGTTTCTAAAACTATGTGTTCTCAATAAATCTGAGTTTCCTAAATTTTACAAAGCATCGTGTTTCAGCATGTGCAGGTATGTGATAGAATAAGCACCATGGAAGTTGCAGAACTGTCCCCTTGAAAGATACTTTCAGAAATAAGTTACATCGGCATCTATCAAAGAATATTTTGATCGTAGCAATGTGTTTGGAAACAATACTTATGTTTGCATATAAATTATGATTGGGAGAAGGGACTAGATGATCACTGGCATTTTCTTCAAGGTCCATCTCTTAGATGGCTATGATAGATGTTTATATTAGGAAACAGTTGAACCGATTACTACAAACATTTTTGCAAAGTTCAGTTCATCACAAGTGTCACCTACAGTGCTTAACCTGAGGCACCAGGAATGGAACATGATCCTTACCAATTTTTCTGCTTATTTGCTATGCCTAAATGCCTGTTTATTCAGATGCCAGTGTACAATAACTAACTTAAACCTGACATGCCAAGACTCTTTATCTAAACTCATTCCTTATTCTATAGTTACATTCCTAACAAATCTAAACTTCTACTTACGTTATGTAACATAATCACTTATTCTGAAAAACTCCGGATTTAAAGTACTTTGTGTTTGCTCTGGCCTTCAAAGGAAACTTCTAGAAATATTTTATTCATGATTAGCAAAAAGCTACCATCAAAGTCTACATTTAAAGCTTCTGATCAACTTAAGAGACCAACAAAAATTTAAACAATCAAAATATTAAATAATTTCCTGCTGAAATATTTGACACCTAGGAAATTTTCAAAATTCTCCTATGTCAGAAACGTACCTTTAGAAGAAGGCAGAATGAATAATAATCTGAATTTGCCTTTAAACTATATTCTAATTCTGTCTATCTTCAAAATAAAATCTTGATAATTAAATAATCTGCAACAGATCTACAAAAGAACAGAACTGGAGCATCTGGGACAAGTGGTCATGGCAGATTGAATTCTAAGCACTGAGGCAGTACAGTTTGTAATCAGACAATGTTTGTAGTAAATTTTCTGTACAAAAAAGTTCAATATTTAATGAAACAAATACTAAATGAAGCTTACCTACAAGGGAAAGAAAACTTACTGCCCAGAGCATATGCTTTGAAAGCAATGGCAAAAGCTAAAAGCGACCAGTTTCATGTCAGTCTATCAGAAAGACCACAGAAAAATGAATGTGTAGCAGGAGAGGTGTCAAGGCATAATCAGTGCACATTTATGATGGAAAGCAAGAATCAAAAGCTTAAACTGCTGCAAGGGCAACTGCCACATGAGGTTTTTATCTTTACTAAGTTTCCCCAAAACAATGCAGAAGATCTATTACATCACGAATTATGATACTATCTGTGAATTAGATTGCTGATGGATCAGACAACATGGGAGTAAACAGCACAGGGAGAGTACAACCCCCTAAGCAGCTACACAGGTCCAGAAGTAAAACAAATCTTCAGGTCAACATAAAAAATACCGCACACATACATGCACGCACACATGGAGCAAAGGGAATCTGGTTTTTGATATTAATGGATTTTTCAGAACCTGCAAACTGTTGGAGGAAGATCATCTCAAAATTTGTTTGGTGAACTAATAGCTGTTTCATAGGGAAGATAAACGTAAGGAGGCTGAGCACGATAATAGACGGCACCATCTAAAAGAGATACATGTAAAGAGTATTAGGATGAAAAAACCCAACATCATTTAATGCAAGGACTAGTGCCTTTAATCCAACAAAGAGATCATATCCTAAGGGATGATATCAAGCATTCATCAAAAAGCAGACTCATAAATATTTTCGGAAGTTGCTGTCTATGTTAGAGAAAATGCATCAGAGATTTTCAGCAGCTGATGTGAATTGCATTTTTATTGGTTTTTTTCACTAGCAGTATCCCAAAGAAGAATATTTGTAAAACTGTTCACAACCTCCCTACATACAGCGGGTTATATATAGAATCCTACCTCTGAATCTGTGAGAAGTCCATTCGCAGACACAAGGACACTGCAATACATCACTGTACAAGTGTACATTCAACTTGTTTATCAGCAAAGCACCAAAATTCAGTGTCCATTCTGTTTAATGTTTCAGTGTTAACACAGGGAAGAAAGCAACCCTTCATTATACCAGCTGAGAGACCTTATCAAACTGTTCTGTACACATGTCACGACGATTCTGCCATCGTTCTACATTTGCATGATGACCTGAACTCGGCTGGTACGCTTACAGTAGAAAACAACTTCTATTTTTGTAACTCTTTTTAAAAATAAAGTTAAAGCAACATTGCAAAACAGAAGAACAACATAACATCAGTTGAACAAGAATTAGATGACATTAAGGTTCTACAATCTGGAATAATCTGAAACTCCACAATACATATAAAGTGGAAGAAACCTCTCTAACAGTTCTTATTTTCCCTATACCTGAGGAGATACATTGGTGCACCTAGAAGACTGACGTTCTCTTTTGACTCTTCCAAAATCCACAGCAACCATTCCCAACCCTGATCCTTTTAAATAAATTAATTAGACCTCCATTGCCCATCTCCCTCCTTTTTTTTTTTTTTTTTGAATGTATATGCCTCATCAGAAGTGCAGTCCCTCTTCCTATGCTTTTTAAAATCACACTGATGGAAACAGGGCAACTACAGCAACTGTGCATAGCAGGCAGTTTTCAAGAGGTCATATCTTCACTGCATTAATCCAGGGACAGCTGCAGTATATCATTATAGCTATGTTGATGCCATACCTGTTTCTTAAAATGCTTGTAAAGATATAGTAGACATATTTAATGAAAAATGTATGCCACTGTCATTTCCTTTTACTAACTTCAAACTACAGAATTCAGTTTCTAGCTGAAGAATGTCTGCCTCCTGAATGATGATCTAATGACCATTTACGTCACCTTAAAAACTTGGCATGTATCATTTTGCTGCATTTGATCTATTTTCATTTTTAAAAAGCAAGAATAAAGTCAACTACAAGAAAGCATATAAATTAAAAAACAAAACTATATCCTGAAGTATCATTTGTTGAAGTATCATCAGTTATTTGCCGAAGATGTAGTCACAGTGAGCCCATTCGTGTAAGTCCATGTCCAACTCAATATTTTTTGCAGAGAAGGGGGTTTGTTAGTTTGTTTGGTTTTTGGAAATGGACTGGCTCACCTGTTTGGCAACACTTGATGCAAGGCTAGTGTCCTACCAAATCCTATATAACCAAGTCAAGTGACCGTTTGGGGCTAAGAACTACACCAGTTTTCAGCTGAAAGGAATGTTCCTCACTGTGCTTTCTCAGGAAAATAAGATAATGGTCTACGAAGGCAGCAATAGTAAATACTGACCCAATGAATGTAGAACAGCTAAGAAATGTATACTAAATGGAACACCAAGGTGCAGAAAAATATCATTCATGACATATATTACTAGCAAGTAATGCCTGCAGAAAAAAAAAAAAAAAAAAAAAAAAAAAAAAAAAAAAAAAAAAAAAAAAACCCAAAAGAAAATAAGAGTATTTTACACGCATTTTTTTCATTTTTCAATAAATGTTATCTTTGGAACTAACACAGTACCGGAAGAAAGACATGCACCAAAATGCTGTCCAGTAAAATTATATAATATTTTGAATTTATATATAATTTCTTGTTTTGCAAGAACATCAATTGATGAAGAAATGGATGGGGATTTCTGGCTATATAGAAAGTGGCTTGATTCAGCATTATCAGGTCCTCATATTTACAGGGGTACCTTTTCATTCTCAAGACATGTTCATATTAGTGTTACAGGAAAAAAAGCAGTCATAAGAAAATGAATGATTATGTTCTTTGTGTGGTTTTTTTAAGTGTATGTGAAAGTGGAATCACAAAAGCTACTCAAAAAAGTCCCCTGAATTTCCATTGCTTTTCCCAGTAAATGCAAAATAACAGAACAACACTATAATAACTAAATGGAGTAACCAGAGAACCTCTGTCTACAAAATAAAATCACTGTAATGAAATGACAGCAACTGGGTTGGTGATGTAGAGAGCCTGGCCCCCTCTGCTGTCTATTTTGTGCTTCTTCTAAAATCCTTCTAGTAAACCTACAGACATAAAGAATAACATTTTTGTATTTCTGAATGTCTTCCTCTGACTTTGACACTGACAGATAACCCTGACAACTCCTACAGAGACTGACAGATCAACATGCTAGACCTGGAAAAGATGGGATTTAGAAAAGAAAATGGGATCTTAAGAGGTTAAAAATCATCACCCATCTTTCTATAGGTGTAATTAGGAATCATAAGCTTGTACAAAAAGTGACCAATTCCTTTTGGTGACTATACACTCTAACTGGGAGACAAGATGTACACACAGGCATATCATCAGGCAAAGGTATTTAACATCTGACTTAAAAGTAAAATTTATAAAGTACATTCTAAACGTACCATTTATAAAAATGAACTTTTTCAATATGTAAGTTAGATTGTGATAAAAAATGCAAATGTAGCGTAATTTTTATATGCTTTAAATATACTGATTTGTTACTGTACTGAAATTCATCTTGAAAGGGTTCTACTGTAAAATGAAGTATCTTTGTTACTGTTAAAGGCTCATCATGCTCCCTTAAAACTTCTTACATAGAAGGTCAGGATATTGCAGGAACAAGGAAGAAAAAATATGAGGCGTTTGCATGGCTTTGCCCCTTATGAACCATGCCCTATATTCTTTTTTTAAACCCCATGCTCTTGGGACATAGAACATTCTCCTCTGACCCAAATCAATACAAACTTTAGTCTCTTGACTCAGTCCCCTGGATTCCCCTTTCTGTGTTTGCCTAGAGCAGAATGCACACTAACAAAGCAATAGAAATGTACACTATCGAGGTTACAGCACTTCCTAAAACTGCCTGTGCAAAATTCATCATAGAAAACAATACTAATTATAGCCAGAACAAACCTCAATGAAATAAAAAAAATATATTTGCATTAGACATCAGATTTATACTTCTCAACAACTAAACTAGAGAATTAAGTCAAGCCCAAATGAAAAATAAAAGATTTGATAGCCAGCCCATATTATATATGAGTCCTTGGTCTGAACTCTGCCAAGGCTGAGTCTTCACAAAAAGCTTTCACAGAAAGCAGAAATGAATTAAGACCATTCTCTGAAATTATGTGAAACACAAACCAAAAGAGCTGCTGTCAGAGTGAAGCTGAACCTAACCTGAAAATAAAACTAAGAGTCTACTGGACTGACTCCATATACAGCTCTATTTTCAGCATAGGTACAGAGAAATCAATAAAAAAAGGAAGCCTCTACACCATTTGCAAGGAATTCCCTTCCCTAGCAATTGTTTGGTGACTCTCTCTAGGTTTTAACACTTCTGTTACATCCATAAGAGCTTCTGTCTCTAGCTTGATCACAAGTCCTATTTGGAGAAAGATCTTCACTTCCTCTCTCCCAGCATTCCTGTCCTTCAGATTAGCATTTCAAAAACACATCAAATCTCTTTCTTTCAAAGTGTGACAGCCACAATAGTTTTATCACATCATTCCAATAAAAGAAAAATAAAATCATAGTTCTATTTGCAATGCTTCACAAGCTCTCATCTGCACCTGTGAAGTAAGTGCTACTACACTCACATTGTAAATGGAAAGAAAATCAAACACAAAAAAGGTATGACTTCCCAAGCCACTCAAATGACTGCCCCTGATGATGAAAACATAACTACAGCAGAATCCACACTCCTTCGCTGCATGTACTCCCTGAACTTCTTCCACAGGTGAAGCCTGAAGAGCAGTGAAGTCTGGCCAGGGGAGGGACTACTTCTTTACAAAACAGAAGAACACTGAAAACATTCTAGTTTTCAGAAGTAGCTAGAAAATCTACCTTTAGACTAGTTTGCAACTATGCTGGAAAACATTCTGTGTTCTAAATGCATTCTATTCTCCACACAAGTGGATTTCTCTGTCCACACAGCAAAAAAAAGTTGTGATTTCATCTGATATAACTAGCACAAGTAAGATAATTCCTGCAATCTTATTGAAAATAGCAATGAAGTAAATTCAAATTCCTTGAATTCAGGCAATGCCAACAATGGGAAGTACTGACTGTACCTCACTTCACTTTCATGGAAACTATCAACACCTTGTCTTGGCTGTTACAGATAGAAAACTTACATGAGACACCTTGCCGTGAATAAATAAGTGTTTTCAGTAAAGATATAGTACAATAGAGACTAAATTCATACATGCTCGTCTCTCCCCAAGTCAATCTGTAAGAAGGACAGCCTTTTACTGAACAGTAAATCTATCATGATATAACAGGAGTTAGTCCATGGATCCATCCTGTTTTTCTACCTAGTGTGAATGTTCTCTCACTCAGTAAGTAACTATTACACTTTTTTTTATTTACCCAACAGCACACTTACCAATCTTTACTGAGTGCATGAAAATAAAAAGTTGCACTGTTTGGCATGAAGGTAAACATCTGATTTGTTCCAACAGGAACAGAATTCATGCCAACATAATCATATGTAAGAGAAAAGCTGTAAACCAAAGAATAACCTTCACCTACAAAGTCTCCATAAACAATGGGGAATATACAGATAATAATCTGGTAATCCAAAGCAACACACATAGTGACCATCAATAGTCAGTGATGGTTATTATGGCCAAATTTCAAACTTCAGCAATTTTTATTTTGATCTGGAAAACAACAAGCAACAAAGTAAAAAATACATCAAACAAAATAAAACAAAACAAAAAGTGGTAAATAAACTTCCTCAAACTAAAAAATAAACTAAATAAACATTTAGTGAACAGCTATGAAGCATGCTAAAGCTGTTCCCAAAAGTTTCAGTTTTCAAAAATTTCTGATTGCATGGATTTATATGGTTATAAATAATACAGTTTCATAGCCATAATAATAAATAAACAAACACATATATAAAGTAATATCACATTACTCATATCCTACAAGTTATTCAAGGAGTTTAACAAGTATGCTTTCATCCAGGCCTAGTATTTTCTATTTGCATAATATCACTAAAAAAAATGCTGTTTGAAAGAGTTACTCTCTTATGTCACCTCTTTCTTGGTAGCTTTTCCTTTAAACATCCTATTGACCCTATCTTACATCACTCTGATGGAAGGCTGAGCAGCATTTTCTCCATTCTGATTATGTACACCAGATCCTTTGAACTTTTTTACCATTAATTTTACCACGAATTAGCATTTAAAATAATGTACACTGCATGCTGCAGAGTTTTTAGTTTTGCATAGATTTATCCATGTTTTTAATTTTATTGTTATTAGGAATTCTCAGAAGCCACTACGACATATGTTTTGAATACGGATTAACAGAAGTAGGCACTTCACGTATTTCAGAGGACACAGTAAACACGTTCTTGAACAGTAGCATATATACAAAATAATATTTAAAATATAGTGTCTAATTAGAGTTTTGCTTAACAAGCAAAATTATGCTTCATTAATGATCCCAATCAAAATAATACTTTCTACTGATTTAATTAGACACCAAATCAGGCCCCCAAATGTATGTGTTTTATGCAATGCATTTTAATTCCACACTATATTCACTACAGGAGGTGGCAAAACACCCCTCTATTATAAACCTTAAAGAAATGTTTTTATTTTTAAATTCTACTCTTAGCCTTCAGATCTCTCTTTCACATTTGACCAATTTAATGGAAATAATCATTTGGTATCTAGTTTCATAGATGTGCAACAATGGCATGACTGTAACAGATTACAGGAAGCTTTACATTTGATTTAAGAATATATATGGAAGCATATTCAACAGACATGAGAGAAAGCACGAAGCAAAGCATTTCCATTAACTGCTATTGTTACTTCACATATACTGCTAAAAGTGAATTCTCTTGTTGTATAACACTGTCCCATTTTGTGCTTTTATTTGTTCACTCAAAAACAGAAGGAAAATTTTGATTAATTGATTTTTAATTCAACTGATTTTTTAATAAATGTTTCATGAATTTTCCTCTGATAACTTTATGAATATCATCACAGCAGAGGAAAGTTTAGAAGAAAAACAAAGGACTACTATATATTCAGAAAGGGACTACATTTTATAGCATGCTTATGTTGCTGTCTGCTGCTCGACAATTTGCATTGAATTGTTGCTAGGTATTCACCTTTGCTGATATCTTCCCTAAGAATGGGAAAAGCAGGAATCAAACTGTACTAACAAGTCAAAAGAAGATTTTTAGGGAAGAAATACTACAAAAATATTGTAAGGATATGGCAAATGTGATTACTTAACTTAGTATAGAATAACACCATTTAATCAAAGGGGAATATAAATCTATGTAGCATTCTTCTACACTGACAGACAATTAAGTAGAAGTATTCCTAACTGAGCTTTGCTTTTGAGACAGCAGTTAGACAGACCTATGTGAGATCTGTACCAAAATAAGTAACCACATCTCAAACACAAAAAATCTGTTTCACCATTTATAGTTTTTATCACATCATATAGCATAACTTTCACATCAGAACAAAGGTCATTTTAAAGCAAACTGTTGTTCTAAGGTAACTTTTAATTTGGGGACTAAATGTAAATTGCTATGGTGAATGCACGTTAGGTCACTAAAACAACGGTAGCTAAACTCAGATGTGACCTAGCAACCCAGGTGTTCAGGAAAAGTGCTGTTAACAGTAAGGATTGATGATCTAATCAAACTGTCACACTCAGATCCTCAGCAGGGTGGTTGGAGGGGAGGTGGAGGAGGATAATATTCAGAAAGCAAGCACATGCTTAGTGTTACTTTAAATTGATGCTGACATTTTCAATTGTAAAAAGAAATTTTTTCCTAAGTAATATAGGAAACAACTCTCCTAACCTTCCGGAGGATATCAGATAATCAGAGAGCTTGTTTTGCAAAAGCCAACTTCTCAGATGTGTGACTTTATGAAATACGAACTATCAGACATTTTAGAGATTCAAGATGATAGCAAGTATTTTAATGCTTTTCTTTTACTTAGAAAGGCATAAATCAGTATTTAGCTAACTCTGTACAAATGCACTTGCTATGCATATACCATAAAGTAAAATAATTATCAAACCTATCTATTTCTGCTAGTACCTCTATGCTTTCTGCCCTCATCCTGTCTCTTGACTATATCACTAAATACTCAGAAAACTGACAAGCAAAAATGTCAACAAGTGAGCAAACAAGATGAAATTTCAGTGGTCTAAGAAACTGGCTCAGCACTGCATTTTTTTAGTATTAACATATGCCTACTCTCAGGGTGCTTAAAATTAAGGGAATACAGAATTCCCATGCTGTAGAAACAAAATAATGTAGAAACAATCCTTACGTGAGCTGGTCCATGAGTGATGAAATCATACGTGGTTATAAATGGGTAACACTGACTTCACAATCAGCAGAACTTTTTACCTTTTTCAATTAGCAGCTGGAAGGAAACCAGCTTAACATGTCAGAAACTGGCCAACCGTATCACTTTAGTCACATGCAGTAGCCATTTTCTGCACGAGGGCTGAGGTGGCCATTTACAGCCACATGGCATCTCCATACCCCTCTCACACAACAATGGCCTCTTGATGAAGAGCTTGTGTGGAAATTTTCAGAAAGCCAACAGAGGACTGGGCTTTTGGTGCCACTACCTCGAATCTGCTTGGAGCACTGTGAATGTGCAGCATTACACAGAGTGATGGTGGTCAACAAAAATAAGATGGATCTAGAATTCTAGAAATTATCTCTCATTTGTCTACAATGAGCCATGTCTTATATAAATGGTACAAAACCAATAATTCATTTTCTGAAGGGTACTGTCAGTGAGCTACAGGTGTACAAACACAAGCAGTTCAAATATGATAAGTGGGAGCAAGGTTTTCTTATGTAAAATGATGCATCTGCTTTGTGTTTACACTTCTATTTGTCTTGCAGCTGTAGAGATAGTGAAACTGAACATCATTCTACGTGGAGAAATCTATACAATACATAAGCATAATGAAGACAGAAAGGAGACTTTAAAATCACAAGTTTCAGACACATCATACATGAAAACATTAAAGCCCTTAGGAAAGAATAAAAATAAATAAAACAACTAAAAAAACCCCTCCAAACACAGAAATGCACTTTCACTTGTGTACTCTACTGGTAAAAGTTCTGCAAGTCAGTTGACCAAAAAATCCAGAAACAAAATCCTCAAAATCTCCAACAAGTACCAATGATAAAACTATTTAATTGCATCTATCCTTTCCCTGTAGCTGTTGCGTTCCTTCCACCTTGCAGTCATTTCAGTAGAACACACAGGTATACAGAAGAATTATGTATCTAGTAGATTGCTTTTATGTTTAAATATTAAGACTTCAGGCATTAAAAATTAGACAGAAAATACCCTATGGGGAAAAAATTTGGAAATCATAAAATCTGGATGTTATTCAGCAGCAGGAATTTCCTCAAGCTACCCTTTACTGCAAAATTAATTCACGTTACTGGAAGGCTTTCCTATACCCACAGTGTTGGGAATGTTTTGTCCTATGGGGGACTGTTCACGCAGGATTCAGAATTTACATATTTCACTATTTTGCTCAGTTATTTTCTTCAATAAAGAGCATCAAACCACTGTGCTAAATTTAAAATGAATTACAATTTTGCTGAAGGTTTAATTGCTAAGTAATTTGTTTGAACAGTTTAAACAATTTACAATTTAGTCAACATAAAAATTTGTGGGCAATCATATGGGAAAACTCATAAAACCGCAGCTAAATTCCAAGTAATCAAAGTTTTATAGACTGAAATAGCCTTTAACTAACAAATTATCATTATGATTTGATGTTAACTGCACTGTTATATTTTAATTCATTTGAAAACATAGGAAATGCAAAAAATCACTATGCCCTTAGACCTAATGTGAATTTTTTAATCATTTTAATTTACAAGTGTATACTGTAAAATATTATAAACGCAAACAGCGCACAATAAATAGAGATGTTGGAAGTCTTTTTTGCTGCCAGTCTTTGGGGGAAGAAACAAATTAGTTGCTACAGCAGAGTAGTGGCAAAATTTGAAACAAAGGGAGGAAAATTGCAGCTTCTTTTAGTAATGTAATAAACCCATGCTTCTTCTTCTGTAGAGGACTCTAATTTCCCCAACCAGTGTTTGGAACAAGGCATAAACAGAACACAAAAATCTACAC
>WQNJ02000018.1:37212500-37292500 GCA_016584745.2 Phylloscopus trochilus trochilus
TCCTCTGATTCTTCAGAATATATGGAAAACATTTCATTGCAGCATGGTCAAGAGATGATGTTTTCATTTCCTTCACAGTGCTCTCAGTAAAGATGTATGTTGTATTATATAGACTAATCAAAGTTAAAAGTCATGGTATCACCCAAGGCATGGAATATTTCACATCTCAAGTGTCACAACATACAACGCTCCAAGCAGTGTAACACAGACTGCAGAATTGTCTGGAGAGGTCCCTTGCTACCAGTCCCACACAGGTAAAAAGGGATCTAGAGATATATTGCCATCCTAATTCTTACCCTCTTGGCCTACACAGTTGCCTTACACAGTGGAAGCAGCACGTTGGGACATGCAACTGGAACAACTTACTTTCAGCTGACTGCAACAGAGGAGGGATCAGTTTGAGGCTTACAACTTTTTGGCTGATGGCATGCAACAAGGAACTGTGTTTTCCTTGGAAACAAAACCATTGTGAAAAAAGCTGACACTTTCAGCAACTACCCACACTGTCTTCCACAGATTCACAGACAATGTTAGCATACGCTTGCTAATGGAAATAATAAACCTATGCTCTAGACAGTACTTGATTGTTTATGAATGTGAGATCATCATTTATATCTTGTTATGATGCTTAAAATTAACCAAAGGTGCTCACTGTGGGCAGCATGAATCCCATTAGGTATACCCTCTATTTTCTAACCATATTAGCTAAGCCTTCACAACAGGAAGACTGTTGCTGACTACAGAAATTTCCAAAACATCTCACATACCTAGCAATTAAAATAAACTTATTCAGGTTGCCCTTCCTTCTTAACTAAACTCTAATGTTGCCAGGATTTGTTAGGAAGAACAAATAATGAGTAGTAGCAAAATAACTTCACTCTTTTAACAGTCCTTCACTTGTTATTTTTCTTTTTGAAAAGATTCTGAAGTCATCACTTGTCTTTGTGATAGCAGTCTTCAAAAGTATAAATGTCCGCCTAGTCCTCATTTCTTTGCAGCAAACCAAATGCATATGATGTGTGTACAGACAGCAAGCCACGAGGAAAGCTGTGAATTTTCAGCACATCTTTTACTTCCAGTACCTGAGGAATCACAGGTAACCCCGACAGCTTCCCTATGTTCCTTGGTCAGCCACAGACAGAGAAAACCACACAGCCAGCAACTGATTATGGAACCTGTACCTATGGAACCTGATTCACAATCTGACATAGTGTAACACCAGACAAGAGCTGAACACCAAAGAGAAATACTGCTTGCAAAGGCCAGATAAGCCTCCAAAACATAGAAAGCTGAGCATGCATGCTAGGCAAAAACTTCAGCTCCCGAACTCTGCTAAAATTGAGTCTTTTACACACACACATCCCCTCATCACCAACTTCTAAATAGTAAATATTTCAGAAAAAAGCTACATTTCTTTCATTAGGGCTTTTCCAAAGAATGATTATGTAACTCTCCAAGACCCTTTTAAAGAAAATGCAGGAAATAACCAATTAAGTAAAGCTTTTCATTCCTATCCAGTTAACCTAAAAGTGTTGGGTTTCAGTCAAAAAGCTCAAATTCACTTGCAAGAAGCAGTAAAAGGTGATGACAAATCTAGAAGGCAAGACTCAGCACACCACCCTCTGGTATTACAGGTAGCCTCTTGTCCAGTGAATCCATAAGTACTGCCAGTGCCTCCAACTGGAAACCCTTTTGTGAGACAGTCACATACAGAATTCATTCCTTTGGAACATGAGCAGGTTATTACAAAACAATTACATACTAACCCTTACCCTCTTGGCCTGCATTGTTGACTTATGCAGTAGAAGCAGAAAGCTGGAATGTATGACTGGAACCACTTCCTTTTGTATGGATGTATGGCACATCACTTTGTGACTTTTGTCACTTGTTTACCCAAAATTTGCTTAACATCAAACTGGATCTTTTTACTTTGCTGGGGTAACATTACCCAAAACAGGCATATCAAATAGCTACTATCACAAAATTCTCTACTCAAAGAAAGAAAAAAATGCTTCATAAGAAGAATTAACAGCTCAGTTAAATAAAAGACGGCTGTACTTAAGGACTTGATACACTTCTAGTTTTACACTAAAAATGGAAATATCAGGACACAGCAGCTGATTACAAGACAGTTTTCTAAATAATATACAGAACATCAACCCCGAGTTCATTTTTCCTGGCTACTTTTCTTTCAGACCTCAACAATCCTTCCACTGACATATCCACAATCTTGTCTATTTTATGATATTTACACATTAGTAGAATTTAATATTCAAAAATTCAGATGGGCTTATGCAAGCCCATGAAACAACTGGCACCTAGGAATTTCCTCTTTTGACTTCAAAGCGTAAAAATACACAGATTTAAGAAGTATGTTACATTTCAATATTATTTGACAAAGCATCTCAAATGTATTTAGGTTGCTATTACACAGCTATAGCTCTTGTTCTCAAGTTGAAATCACTGCACAGTTTTTTCAATCAATCAAGATCATTTGAAAATCTTCAACATGATCTTCATATGATGTTACTAGCACTGTAACACTGATCCCATTCTTAAAGCACATGAAAAATACCAAAACCTTGCAAAACCGAATATATTTTTAATGACCTTTACAGGAATTGTTCTATAACAGATATTCCAATTCAGTGACTGTTTGTGCTACCAGAAACTGTCTATTTATGAATGATTCTATTTGATTCAATGGGATTACTCATATGTAAAGTTATTTCAGAAGCAACTCATCATTTAAAATTCATAAGGAAGATGAGGTAATTAAACAACTATAAAAGCTTTTCTATGGCTTTCTCTCATGTAAAAGAATTTTTTAAACAAATGTATCACATAGAACTCTAGTTAAGAAAGTATAATAAACTATAAAATGTATATTTTTACAATACTGATAGTGTCTCTAAAAATCTTTAAAGAATATTTATGTGCATTTTTCATACAGAAAAATTCCAAATCCAGATTTGTACTTCACAGTGGCAGAATTCAATCTCACTGATGAATGACTTAGTGAATTTATCTTTATTTTCTGGCTCATATTTTTATGTGTGTGTATGTGTATGTCTTAATAGTGATACATCTGTTTGTTCTGTGTCCTGACACAATTTACACTTAAGTAATGATGTAACAGAAATTAGAACTTGGCACCATTAACATTACTGATGCATTCACCTTGTCCTCAACCACAATGTCTCCCAGACACAATAAAGGTGTAGCCAAAGATTTATCCGGCCAATAAGATATAGTTATAGGTCCCATGAAGATTACTGACACTGAAGTACCAAATATGTACTGGCCTTGGACTTAGCAGATAACATGCCAGTTTTGAGACACATTCAAGTTGACAATAAATCAGTATCACAGTTCCAATAACAGGAAAATATACCTTAGAGGAATTCTTTCTGTTAAAACATTCCCCTTTCGAGTTAGCTATTAAATGGTAATGATCATAATGGACTAGGCAGTAGGGTGTTTGTGTCTGAAATGTGCAGACATTTTACTACAAGTTTTTTTTAAAAAACTTATGTGATTTTCAATTGCACAGTATTTTCCCTTTAAATCAATTCTGTCTTTTAAAAAAGAAAATAACCTAAACAAAAGATGTTTTAGTTGCAATTTCATTATGAATTATACTCGTTTTCTGTATCCACCCACGCAAGCACTTCCACAGCCTCCATAGCTCCTCTCTTTTGTGCATAAAAAACCCCAATAGTGATGGAAAGCTAGAGAGAGCAACGTGCACAAGTTGAGTATCGCTTACTAAATTGTAAATGTATTTTTTCTCTCCCTTTCAGAACTATCTCAATGCTTACCACCAGCAATTCCATTCTAAGAAGTTTGTTAAAAGGGCTTCAATATCTCAGGGTGTATGGTTTATAACTATTTTTTCAAGCATCCTTTTGAACTTCTTTTCAATTTTCTGTTTTTGATGATAGTCATGCTGACAACTTTTTTTGGTCCATCAAATTCTGTAGTACAATTACATGAATTTACTTTTAATAAATTACCATCTTTGCATATATCAGTCAAACCATGAAGACTAAACACTTGCAAATAAAATGCATTATTAATTTAATTGTCACAGCCTATTTAGCTAGCTTCTATTAGTATTTGCTATAATATGCAATGTATCAGAGGGCAGAATCAAATTCAAAACATAAAGAATAAACTGATTATATTGTCCTAGAGAAATTAAAAAATAGCAAGCTTGCAAAATTATAATCAAGGCATTAATGTTTTACATAGGTAAGAAAACTATGTAACTTAATTTATAATACGTTTATGCCCAAAGTGATGGTTTAACATGCAGCAGAAGGATTTCTTTGGTTCCTAAAGCCATTAAAAGGCATCGAACTTTCTCGTAATAGGAGAGGAAAGATGGAAAGAAAAGCAACAGTGGTTTGGTATTTACTGCAGTAGTTCATGTGGCTTAAACATCCCCCATCCCCAGCACAGGACTGTTACTAGAAATTTATATTGTTATTGTAACTCTGCCACTACTGTTTGATGCTGCTCTACATTAAGCCGAAGTGCCACCTGAAAAGGTATTGTGGAAAAGAAATACTCAAAAGATGGATGAAGAAATTGCGAAAGAAGAGGGCATGAGGTCACTCCAACTCCACCTGCCTATGCTGGAGGCAAAGCCTCCCCAGCCGTGTCAGCAGGCGAGGCAGGGAGGCTGCAGGCCTCAGCAGGGCTCCTCTGCTCCTTGGGCAGCCAGGGCCTGTAAACCTGCCACCCTCCTCTTCCTCCTCCTCCTCGTGCCATGCTGGCCGACCAGCCAGAAAGCCTTGAAGGAATACGGGAAGAAATGGGGAAAACAGCCACAGCCAGGAGGCTTTCAGAGCGGAACACCCAAAGAAAAGCCAGCAATGACTGATTTAGTTTATAGCATCCTGCTTGTTTAGGAATTCATTTCAAGATGATCATCACCGAAAATATGCCTCTCAGGCTAAGATATTATATTTGGAAAACTATTGTATGTATCCTTTATTGTGCACATATTCACTAGGGTAATACAAGTTATCTCTACATTGTATTTATGACGACTGTACAGTAAGTACCCCCTTATAAAAGAATATATTGGTATTGAATGCTTCCAGTTATAAAATAAGCCACCAGGGCAAAACAGTTTGTAATTGTTGTGCTATGACAAGAGATAACCAACATAAACTTTATTGTGATATCTGCTTTGATGAAACTGTAATTGTTTTTTCGATGCATCATTGTGTATTTTAGATTAAATAGAATATCTCAAAACTCTTGAATAATCACATGTTAGGGAAATTCTGGTAAAGCCCTTTGTAGAGGAAATCTCTTTAAAAATAAAAGCACCACCTAAATTGGTGCTTAGTCAAACTAAGACATATATGGGGTGTTAATTTAAAACCCTACTCTTAGGTCCCTTTGTGATTTAAGCGTGACAAACTTGTGAGGAATGGGTCTAATTGCCCACAGTTTTCATTGTCTTTAACAAGAAACAAACATGGCTAAGAAAGAGCTTTGCTGTGTTCTCCTACAGCTCCTATCATTTATTTTCCTCTTTTTTTTCATATTTTCAAAGTATTTTCAAAGAAAATACTCCTTATTTATGAAAGCCTACCCCCAAAGAATGAGTTACAAGGCAGTAATACTTGAAACAGTATCAAGCATCCAGCAATGAACACCTCCATCTACGCAGGCTGAAAGAGACGATGCCATCTTTTGGCTATCCAAAACACATCAATTTTCTAGTTGGCCCAAAGATTCAATGAAATAGCAATAGCTAAGCCACAATGTGCCAAATAAATCAGAAGCAAAATCTGTTTATCTGCAAACACAGTGCCAGTGAGTTTGTAAAACACAGTTATATTTTAAACCACATAAAAAATAACCTGCTTGCAAACAAAGTTGGAGAAGTAGCTGTGTACAGATTGAAAAAATAAATTAATTCATTTTGAAAATATTGAAAATGCCAAATCTCCCTTCCTACCCAAGAACACTTGAGAAAACTTTCTTTTTGATTCCTCTGTGTCTTTCACCTCTTAGAAAGTAATTTTATAAACCTATGAGCATCAAGGCCAGCAAGAAGAGACCGAAAAAGGAAAAAAAAACCACCAAAATTTTGATTTTGTACTGAGAGGTACATTTACAACTATGGAAGTTTTGAGAAAATAATATCACCTGTCAAAAAAAAAAACCTAAAAGGTGCAAATCCAAATCTTACACCCTTTATATGGAATTTCTTTCTACAGACGTGTCATAAGCACCATGACATCAGAGGACTTAAACATGTTGGATCTCTCTTGGAGCTGAGGTAAAAATCCAGATGGCTCCATTGTGGGCAAGCTAAATATTGTAGAAAAGATCTCCAAGATGTATAAGATACAATGTTGAAGAATTTTAAAGCAGTTTACCTTTCTTTGGGTGTGCCAACTCCATGTTTGCCCAGTAAATGAGTATTCAAATGCTTCTTCATCACAAATGCCACCCTGTTAAACAAAGAGCAAGTGAGAAAGATCATTTTATTAAACTGTATTTTTTTTTAATGTTTTGAGCATGCACTTGAACATATTTCATTGAAGGCAGTCCTTAAAAATCCCTCTGCTAGGATGTAACTTAGACTGGGGAGTCCATTCCGTAACAACAGGCTTCCCTCATTTTGCAGTCCCTTGGCTTTTTCTCTTACAACTCCCAACCATACATCATTGGACAAAGAATGGAAAACCTGTTTCAGCTTCCCTTTGCAAATTAGAATATCTCACACATTATACTGATAATATAATCTACTTTACCTAAAGAACATTGTCTGATGTTATAAAGTAATACAGTTTTAGTTACACCTTTGAATTTATTTAAGCCTAATGGGCCCGTCCTGCAACCTTTCTTCATACAGGTAGTTCCATTGTTTTTAATGAGAAACATGAAAAAAACAGCAAGATAAGGTGCTTTATTCACTGGATATGCCTGGTCAAACTTCATTGTATTAATTATTTAAAGAGATACACATAGAAACAAATTAATAGCCTTAGTTATTCTATAGCCTTGTGAAAAAAAAAGGATGAAAAACGTGAAGCACATGTTCATGAATACACTGTGAGCAGGAATATTGCTCAAACTGGCAAGATATTCTTCAAAGCACCAACAGCAGCAACAAAATACATACTACCTGGCATCATGTTTCTACCAAACCAAACACAGATAATTCTCTTTAATTTTGGTGACATACATAATGAAACAGATAGAAGCCTATCAAGTACTATTCTTCTGCTGATAAGACCATAACATCAATTTAATTATTTCATGTGACTGCTTCAAACAATTTAGATATCAGACTGAAGCTTCAAACTAAAATGGTTCTTTCGATAAGCAAAAATTTTACTGCTGCAACTTTCAGTGTGAAAAGGGCTTGCAAACATTTTTGTTAATTATGTATTACAGCTGTCCTTCATAAAGTTAATTACTAATAGCTGAAAGGCAATAGACTCTATTTGCATATGTACATGAAAGGCATGACATATGCAAAAATATGATTTTAATTAGCATTCCATGATATGAAGGGCTACAAATCAAACTGGCATGTTATAAGATTTTTAACATTAAACGCTGAATTCATCTGGACGTGTTTGCAGTAATGGACAATGGAAGGACTGTAAAACACCAGCACTATGGGGTATAAGAGCCACAAAAGCAGAGAGACAGTACTTTTCCTTTATAATGATGTTAATTTAGCTTTTCCGTGTCTGATCTTCTTTGGGCACTTGCACATTATTACACAGAATCTCTCTTGTGCATCCCTTAAGGTGTAAGAATACTGTCCTATTTAAATGATATAAATTTCCTTATTTTTTAGAAAAATACATTAAAAAAGTATCCTAAATACTTTTCCCTACCCAACTTATTAGTATGGCATCATAACCATTACAACTGTGAATAATCTATTACACCATTACCATCATTACTATGCAAGTGCCATCAAAATTACTGTACATAGGGAAAATAATTGTAACAAAATAAAAAATATGTTCTAATAAAAGCATAAGGCATACAAAATGTACTGCCCTTGTAGAAATAGTATTTCCACACAGCTGTGGAGGGTACCAAATACATTTTCATTTAGTAATACCTGTATTTCCTGTTATAAACTTCCATTTCCCCCTTCTCTAAAAGAAAAATAAACTCAATTAAATTACTGTGAAAGGGCAATGTGCAATCAGAGTTGTAAAGGGATATTTTGCTATTTGCATGGAATATAAAGATCCCAACCAGCTACACAATATTTCAAGGAAGTGTTTTTTGGTTTCTGAGCCCATTTAAAGCTTCCAAACAAAGCCTGACCATTGCATATACCACACAACTGCAGGGGTACAGATAGATACACCTTTCTGCAAAATCAAAGGCATTGGTAATAACATGAAGCAATTAATCTTGCATTCTGCCTCCTCTTTGTTTCATCTATGTTCTAGCAACCATTTTGCTGCTGTTACACAGCACAAATAGAATGAACCTTGACTCAGTTCATGTTTCAGCACCTGCAAACATTTTAAGCTTTTGATGTAAGGCTTGAAGGCTTCAGACTTGAGGAGTGCACGATGCCTCAGTGCAAGTCTGGAGCCCTCTGCAGAGCTCAGGGTCAGCTCCCCACCTAAGAGAATCAGACCTTAAAAATAAAAGCAGAGTTCCTATTTTCATGAGAAATTGAGAACAAGACTCAAAAAATTGCCAACAGAGACAGGCACTACTAAAACAAGAGGCAAAGTCTAAACAACCTTGTTTGGATGCTGAGTTTGAGGACCACCCATTAAAACAAACAAACAAACCCACAAAGAGAGAAAAGTGGAAACTACTTGGTTTTGTTTACTAAATCCTGCAGGTGGTTTTCAGAGAGGTGTTAACAGTGTTTGCTGGTTTTACAGAAAAAATACAAAAATGTTTTCCATACATTCAGTAAGTCTAGGTTTTGAAGTAATTAATGGTTTAGTAGTAAAAAATAATGGGTTTATCTACACTATTTACCTCTGCTGAGGTAAATCAGTTATTCCCAAGATACTGCTAGAATAGAAATGAGTTAGCCTTGGCCTTTTAAATTAATTTTAAGAAAAGTTTGACTGGCATCTACTGAATGAATGATTTTAATTATATCTGATATATCTTCAAATCAAAAGGAATATTTCCATCAGCAATTGGTAAGCACCAGGTCAGGCTTCACCAAATTTCTCCTTTCTTGTTTTTAATTCTAGTGGAAGTATGAACAGTCAAATGCTAAAAACGAACTAGTTTCAGGAGCGCATCAAAAGGGAGTAGAAAAAAACTGTAATTGCAATACTCTGCTGTTTCAAATACATGCAACCCAGGCCATATTAGAGGCCTGGAACCAGTTTTACAAACTCTAGTCTGGACAAATTCATCCTCAACCCACACAAAGACAAGAAGTCACAGCCCAGCTGCTTTCCTGCGGGTCAGGTCTCAACAGGCAGAAATGTGTAGCCTATACATCCAAGTCATGGTCACTGGGAACTCCCTTCATTTGGTAGGAAGACTACTAGAAGCCTCCTCTTAAAGTGGAACAAGGTGAGTAGGCAGGATTTCTTTTGCTGGCAGTAGCATTATGTTGGGTTAACTTTTTTAGTGATTTTCAACTACTCTGGCTTCAAAACTAGCAACATCCTGAGTCATACACTTCATGTTGAAACTACAGGATAAATTAAAGACAAGTTGAAAAATTATACAGAGCTTTAGAATAGCATCTTCATTCCCTATAGAAAAGTCTTTGCACACAAACTATAAATAAAAATTACTTTAAATAATAAATACATGAGCACCTTTCCCAAAATAAGTTTTCAGAATATTCTGCTTTCCTTTTAGAAGAGTTGTGGTTTGTAGGAACGTGACCATTTGTATTCCATGGCAATCTTCAAATAGTATTTGGACTCCCTCTCAGAATGTCTGTAACTGATTTAGGAGCCTCTATAGATTTGTCTTCAGTTATAAAAACATATTTTAAAGTACAAAAGAAACAAAGAGATTTCTAATTTTGGGAATAAAGGAAGATATTGGGCAATCTTTACTTCCACTTTTTAGTCTAGTGTAATACAAATTTTTCAGCATGTACAATGTTTATCATCACAGTACCTAAGGAATAGAAATAATCTGTCATGCATTGTCTGCTTTCTATGCTCTCTGTGGGGAGAGAACTGTTCTCTGTGAAGCATCTTGCTTTCAGAGGGCAAAAGATTCTAAGTTTTATTATGTTTTGAATCCATCAGAGCTTTTTCCTTTTGAATATGTACATCACTGCGTTAGTGAAAAGCCTTAAAAAAAAACCAACCAGAACCAAACACACAACACACACACACACAAACCAAGACAAGCATTCTGGGCCATAAAGTCATGAAACCTGTTATTTCCTGTGTCTTTACCAAGTGCTCAGCCTTGGCCTAGTTCCAAGGAAGGAGCTACATCTTACCTCTACCAGAAAGTCACTTGAAGCCATGGTGACAGACCAGTCATTTTCTAACTGCACATAACTGTTGAAGAGGACCAGCACGGGAATTTATTTTTGTGGGGCTCTACAAACAAGGTATCGAGCAGCTGAAGAGCAATTTTAAATCACTTCTCAGTGGATACATTGCTCTCTGCAACTGCTCTTGGAGGATTTATCTTACAGACAACAATGTTCAATGACAGCAGAAAAGTCCAGGAGAATAACAATGAATATCTAGCCTTTATTCATATTCCCAATATCCTTTACATCTCCTTTAAACTGTCCAAAACCTCTTTATACACAAATTTAACTCTGGGAATACAGGTAAGCTAGTACATAACCCAAGTACATAGAATGTATTTAAAAGCTGCTTGAGAGCCTTTAAAAAAAAACCAAAATCAAACCCATAAACAAACCCAAGAATTTAGTGCTTTATTTTAGCATAAGTTTCAGGCACATAGAAAGGATAGAATGTTTTACCATTTTGGATGAATCAGCTGGGAGACCTGACAGTATCAAGGAATAATAAGGAAAAGGATCTCAAACTTTTATACATCATAGAATACAATGAAATAATACATTATCCTGTTCACATCAGGCTTTGTTTCCCGCGATCTGCGCTTGAATTTCTGTCCTTGTATCCTCACATAAGGCAAGAAACCAGAAAATCAAGGCAAGCTTCACAGAGGATGCCAAGAAGGGGGACTGGGATATGTTCAGGCAAGTAAGTAACAATGTGGAATCCATGGTTCTTACCATCTTAATGAAGCATTCTTGTTCTGACTGTGTCTCAAAAAACACTGGAAATCTTAATTCTTTGTACTTGAATCTGTGGTTCCCATGGAGCTATGCCAACAGGGGTAGCAACCAGTAGGAGAAAGAAATAGAGTATTTTCTCCAGAAATACCAGGATGCACATGTATTTCAGAACGTCCAATAAAACTTGCATATATAATTACAGATTTTTGCTGGCACTTGAACTGTACATGTTCTACTCATAAAAGCAGAACTTCACACATTCAAATCAGCATTTAGTCAAACAGTATTTAAACAGTGTACATGAACTAAAAAACGTTCAAGTTTTTTAATTCTTCAAATTACATAAAAAGTTGCTACCCAAATCTTATGTTTCCACCAGGATTTTGTATTCAGCAGGCTAACTTCAGGAACAAGAGCACAGAGGCAAATGCAGAACTGTCCAGAAAGAAATGGGGTTTTTTTATGAACAAGTAAGCTTTTCTTTCTATGCATCAAAAGTCTAAATTCCTGAGAATTTCTTCAAGTCCATCATTCGTGGATGTTTGCCGATTCTGAAGGGTCCAGACTGGGGCTCTGATAACTCTCTTGCATGACTGCGCGCAAGGGACTCAATTTAAAAGGAAGTATCTGGCAGGGCAGAATCTGGTGTGGAAGATATCCAGTAGTCTGAAAGGCTTCATGCCCTTTGTGACAAGATGTCAGGTTCAAGTAAATATCTGGCAGGGTGAAGTCTAATGTAGAAAACATCCAAATATCTGAAAAACTTCATGCCCTCTATGACAAGACGTCAAGTCCTAGAACCCGGCATAGGATAGATGAGGTTTTCTCCAGACTCATTTACTAGCCAAATGAAGCAGGTTACTTCCAAATAAAGGAGATGGCTATTCTTTGTAAGTTAAAAAAATAAAAAATCAATAACATTTCAAAAGGTTAACAAGTCATGCGTGCTCACGCGTCTGCGATGCTGTGACATGCTGCCTTGTACTCCCTGCTGACCCCATGTGTCAAAGAAGGATATGGCTGCTCTATGCTCCACCCTCACCAACACTGCTAATTAAACTGGGAAGCAAAACAAGCCCATCCATTCACATCGTCAAGTGTGTGTAACTTGGCAGAATGGAAAATTCAAACTTTTCCTCTTGAAAAGAGAAACCAAAAGAGGTAAATGAAGACAACTCTGCCATCACTAACAAGGCAAGAGCCCAGATTGCCATGGGAAGATATCATGGTAATTCATGGAACCTAAAGACCAACATAACTTTTGAATTTCTGAGAACTGCCAGCCTTTCTGCTTCAATTTTGAGTGGTATTTAGGGAGTTGTTTATGTTGGGGGGTGGGGGGGGGGGAGCGTTTACAATTTTCCATGCAACAACCAGGTATGTTTCCTAACTATTTATTAGCTTCTTTTCCATGGAGAGGTTTTGCTACTGAAGTTTAAAACCTTTTCAAGTGGTTTTCATATTACTATGAAATCATCAATGAAATGGCTACATGAAATGGCTACAGCCTTTTCTTCTAAACCCCTCATCTCTTTTTTACTGTTACCTGTAACAAGCCAGCAATGAAGCCAAGCTGCCCAAAAAATAAAGACAACGACCTGTATTATCAGAACACCTGCACACAGCTAGCATCCAAGGTAGACTTGAGTATCACAGCAGCTACTGTTCCTGCCTTGCTTTGAACAGGATGACAGACAACAGGATTGTCAATGTGCTGTTCAATGACCTGCATCAATCTCAAGAATAATTTACTGCTATATCAGACAGATCATTATGGATGAGTTGCACGCTATCAATCAATCAATCGACTGTGTTGTTCCTGCATATTCCTGCATCTATCAGCCAGAAGAGAGAGACATCCCTCAACTTATTCTTGTTGCTCTCTGCCACCAGTCTGCTATTCTCAAGATGGCAAAGAATTATTAGTCCCATGGCCATAAAGTAGTAGAAACTGGCACAATTATCACCTCTTACATATTCTGGCAGAAGAGACTGGAGTACAAAGAAAGAGCAAACTAAATAAAACAGAAAGCATCCTCTACTGTTCTATTTAAGCTTTTCTTGCCATCCAAAGTTGTTGAGTCTTCTCACCATCCCACTTTTAAGAGAAGTTTTTTATAATATAAACCATCCAGGACAGAAATTCAGTCTGGTATTGCACGGACTGTAGCAAAAAAAAAGGAATTCACTGGCAGTATTTATATAATTTCCTCCCCTATGAGGGAGCTCACTTACCTGTGTGCCTCAGCTGAAGTTCTTTATTTTGTAAATGAAATCGGAAATGTTTCCTGCAAGTTAGCTAAGGGTCCATTCTGAACTTTCTTGATTTGAAGGTATTGTGTAGTAGTGTTTTATTTTAAACACAAAAAGTACCCTTCAATGACACCAGCAGAAATAAGCCACATCCAGCCAGTGGTAATTATTATTAACATAAAAGTGAGTTTAAACTTAAGAGTGGAAGTGTGAACTTTTATATTTGAAGACACAATAGCAAATGTTAACTATAAGTAAACAAATGATACTCTGCTTTTATTTGCTAGAAGAGAAAACTTAAAATAGCTAAACATTGGCAAAACCCATAAAGTCAGGTGTTCGATCTGTCAGAAAATCACCCTACAAATATATGAGAAAATTAGTACCACTACAAGAAATGTTTGTTTCAATATTCAAAGAAGTTAATGAATGTTAAATGATAATGGTAGACAGCAGCAGTATGTAATTAGATTTCTAAACACATCTTACCAAATCACTTCTAAGGTAAAAGAATCACATGTTCTATTAATTTTCATTGGTTATTGAGCATCTGTAACTGTCACCTCTAACAGGTGTTTGGTAATCTAACAGCTGCACAAAGTACTAAAAAAAAAAAAAAAAAAAAAAAAAAAAAGACAGAATCACAATGTGCTTTTTCTAGCACTGTTTATCGACCTCTCAAGTCTACCACAATGCAGAACCTCTTTTCCTAAAGTCTGAACCCTAGGTTTTGTGTTGAGAGTGCTTTGCATTTCAGAGAGATTAATAGAAACACCCAAAACCAGGACATCACCAGAAAACACACTTGCCATGCTAAATGAGGCTGCAGAAATGCTTTAAACATAAATGAACAATTACATCTGTAAGCATTGTGACCCAGAATAGTGCTTTACCAACCTTGTTACCAAGACACAGCTTGAATCTTTTCTTTTTTCATGATTTGTATATCCAACATTTTCATAACTACAATTCCTCCCTTTTCCATTTTTTCCACTTTCTTCAAACACTGACTAGTCTTTCTACTCATGATCCAGTCCATTTCCTAGCATGCTAAGGACTTCAGATAATGAATTTCATGCAGTAAGCATCAGTTCCAGATATCATCATTTAGCATCTGGAAAGCAAAGCAGGATCAACAAGCTAATATTTGAAGGCAAAATTCTTCACAGTAGATTCAGTCTTTTGGGTGAGTCAGGTGAACCACATCTCTAGGTGCCCTGAGAGGAGTTTTGAAATACTGGAGTTTCTGCAGGCAGTTTGTAAAGAGCTTCCTAGTGATCCCAAGGAGCTAAGTCTGCACCTTTTGAAAATGCAAGAAACAGACTATAAGACTGTCTCAAAATAAGGATGTTCCAATGACTTTCTACTTAAAAGTAGAATTGCTAGAGCCAAGCAAATATATTTAATACTTTGCTATTCCTAAATGGAGTCATTTTTGATGTAGCTTCTTCCTGACGGCTCAGAAGTCACACTGCAGACTGAATTAGCAGGTTTATGCAGAGCTTCTACATGAAGAGCTATCTTGAGAATGAAAGTCTCCTCATCAAAAGAATCTATTGTTGCCTGTCTTTAAAGGAAATCAAAACAAATCTAAAGATAGTTGATTTGTCGACTAGAAAACACATAGGGCCTGCAGTGGCAGTGCCACATACATAACTCAGTCAATTCTGCAGCTACAGTGCCTGTGGTCTTTTGCAAAGTTGAGAGGTACCAAGAAAGGAATGAGATGAATAAATTGGTCACTATCTGATGACTGAACTGCTCAAAAGTCATACACAATCAGAAGACATACACAATTTTTATTGACAATTTCCCCACAATTTGAAATGCTGCCGGTGATAGATGGTGGCTGGAGCGAAGACTCTGCAGTCCGCTTGATCTGTAAGAGTAGTGAGAATGTAGCCCTAGGTCTTTGCTTGACATACAAAAGCAAGTGCTGGTTGATTTGTTTATTCCCGAGACTTAAACTCAGCTGTAAAACACATCCTTTTTGCTGTACATCCAGGCATTCCACAAGACTGTTTGACTTCAGGTAGAAAGCAAAATACTTCAGAATATCTTTTTGCCAAAGTAGCTGCATAAAAATAGTACATCTATGACAGCAAGACCTAATCTGTAGCCATCAGTAGTACCATCCACATGCATGAACCTTTAACAACAGGCTGGTCGAATCAGAACTGACTAGCTCCAGCCAAAGAAATAAAAAGGCTATCATGTGGATCAGATCAGTTTCAGTCCACAAAAAAAATGCCTTTAATACTTGTATCCCCGTAAATAACACTTAAAGCACAAGGATGGTTCCACCTTTCCTTGTCCAAGGGTTCTTGGGCCTGGCCATTGCTACCTCAGGGACTAGAGAACCACCTAACACTGTGTCATCAGGCCAACCTAACACTTGACAAGCATGTCTGATTAACGTTTGATTTTTCTTCGTTGGAAGACATCTTTGTTATTACTTGAGCGTAAGTAAAAGGTCAGAGCTTTCATTTTCAACTGGCATCTCAGTCTCTCCAGGAATTCCCATTGCAGCCATGCCCAGCTCTTCCCAAAAGTGTAATGTGTTGCAGCAACTTCCTCCTACCGCTGAAGAAGGAAGCTGACTGAAGAAAGAAACAGTTGTCTCTCAGAGCAAGTCATGATACGCAGACCAGACAGACTGTTATGCACTATCCAAGTATTACAGACGTACAAGACTCTCTCTCAAATAATGGCACTGGTTGTACAGGATGCTGATGATATGAAGAGCAGCACAGAAGTCTATCCAAGTAAGAATTCCAGGTGTAACAGTGGTGTTACTCCACTTATCCCATGAGCAAATGCTAACACCTCTCATCACTTCAGTCACATACTTAGCAGGGGGATGACTGAAGCTGCCAAGTGGTATGATATTTCTCCGGTTTTCCTCTGATGGCCAGCAGGAGTCACTGCAGAAATCCAAAGCCAGGACTGAAGGGATTAAGAGTAGTCACCTGAGATATAACTGTTACTGAAGCAATAAAGACAAGAAAAAAAATCCCACTGATTTTAGATGGATGTTTTTTACGCACACACACACCCACACACACACACACACACAAAATTAGCCCACATTCTTGCAGTCCAGTAAGGATGTTGCATACACTTGGTATAAAGACTGTCATCAGTGTGGAAAAACCACAGGAATATAGATCAGACAAGTCAGTACAGTCATAAAGATGATATCTGTGACACAGCAGAAGATGTTCTCTGGCAAAGATTACTCCAATTCCAGCCAGCATCTGAGATTAACTCTGACCATTTCTGGCCACAAATCAAACATGAGAGATATAGGAACTACATAGGTGCCCAATGAAATTGAGAAAAAAAAACACACCTTTGATCTCAAGGGCCTGGATAAACCTACATACACATGCTGAGTGTACCTATGAACAAAGAAGTGAAGGAGAAATCAGTGTAGGTTCAAACAAAAGCTTATGGCATGCTATCTAAAAAAAGAAAAAGAATTTACAAACTACCCAAAAAATGCAATAAAATGAATGTATATTGCTAACAGGAAAAATTACAGAACTTCAGTTTTATATACAAAGTGACAGCCTGGTCCTATAAAGAAACGTAAACCATGTCTAAAAAAATATTATTTTTTGAGTATCTTCCTGAAATGAAGCTTCAATTAAAGGGGTTTTCCTTCCTAATCCATGCTATCATTGCAACCACAGCTCCACAAAGCCTCATCTCAAGTGCAAGCACAAAATGATGGGATTCCACAGGTGCACTTTCAGTAGGAGGGGAACGAGACAGCCCAAGTGACACAGGTGCCAGTGCTCACTGTGGTATTCCATTTTATTCAGCACTGCATCACATTTTGATTTTCATGAATGGGTTCCTGTTAGAGCATTAGAATTTAACATGTTGACATGTTGACAACTGATCACCCGAATTATCCGTATTTCCTGGAGGTCACTTGCAGCTATGGAACAGAGCATGTAACCACTGAGATGCAATTCTCTGCTTAGTTTTGTAAGGGGATGCAAGTAAAATGGCTCTCACATTGGAGCCAACACACTCCCCACAGTTTAACCCCTGATACCCATGGGTCTTGCTGCAGGATGAGCCACACCAGGACAGTTTGCAGCTGAGAAAGGCCTCAAATTTTAGGCAGTTTAATAACATTCCATAAAGATTAAATACATACTGAATGCTTTCACATTTTATATTAACAGAAATAAGCAAACAAAAAACCCAACAAATTAAAAGGGTTGTTCTGTTTCTTCACAATTTCTCAGATTAGCAGAACTCCTCTCAAAGAAAACCACATTATTTATTACTGAAATTATAAAATGTCTGTACCTGGACAGACATAGAGACAGAAATAGTCTGATCAGTGTGCAACTTTTATAATACTGAATGGTAGGCGATGTTATGTGCAACACATAGCTGAATGGATGGATGGAATTGATTTTATAAAGGAGTAACAAACAAAATAGTCCAAAATATTAACTGATAAACACATGCTGGGGTGGAAACAGCCTATTATAAAATTACTGTAAAGATCCTCAAACTGTTCAAGGGAGAAAAAAGTCCAATTTTCCACATAACCTGAGAGCACTGAGTTTTCTGATTATAAGATCCAAGGAACCTGTAAACCCAAGGCTCTAATTTTCTTATGGCGACTGCGTAATATTTTGCAAAGTAAAATTGACTGAGATGGAAGCTATTTTGCATGGTACAGTGGCGATGGCTAACAAATGAGAGTTTTGTGGGCTGAATGTTAGTCCCCTGCCTCATCTGCCACCCCTAATGACAGCAGCCACCTGCTGTTTTATTGTCACAGCTGGAGCCGGTTCACACTCCTTGGTGCTGAGCTCTGCCCATGAGCGCCAAGCTCTCGCCTCGCCTCATTACTTTGATGAACTTTTTATGGTCAGCACCCATGAAGACCTCATCTAGGACTATACAACCTAGATCGGCTTCAGGGAGTGCTTCCAGCTAGCATGAGGTGATAATACACAGTGACACCACGGCTCCTACTGCCTGTCACTTAGGCAAGTCGCTATACTTCTGGCTCTACAGGGCCCTCAACAGGTAAAATGCCATGAAATTCTCCTTTACAACCAAGTTCACTCCCTTTCTTTTCACACTGCAATATAGAGAGATCATATCCTGCTACCAACATTTAGCTCTTCAAAGATAGATATTACAATAAAAAATGTATCATGCTGTTTACTGCATATAACTACAGACAAGAAATCTCTACATTCCTTGAATATAACCTTGTTGCCTTCCTAAAAAAAAAGAAAGCGAGCATGAAAACCGTATTATAGTTTGATTAACACCACCAAATAATTACACGTATATTGCAAGAGAAGGACCATTTTAACTTAAAAGAGCAAAAAGCACAGAAAGAAAAGTTAAGCCAGTCAAATCAAATTATTAAGCAAAGGAATTCACAGTGGAGAATGATACATGTTATTTCCTTCTCACCTAAAACCCCCCACACTTAAACATCTAGTAGATATGATATTTTCTGAAATCAAGATAACAACAAAGCAAAGCCTTTTACATCTTTTTTTCTTAATCCAAACAGTCTGTTACTATTTTCTGCTAATTTAAAAGCAAATGGAATCATCCTTTCCTTTTCAATTTTTTTTGTACTAACAAACATTCCGAATCTCCTGAGCATGTATACAATTTTAAACTTCATCAGAAATTCTTTTATTGACGCATTTAGAGCAAACTGTTTTATGCTTGATCACTGAAATTTAACCCCAGGTTTACTTTCAGCAGCAGAATAATTATTTTGGTGTCAACAGAGCTTTACATTTGCCCATATTTACATATATCATTAAGATTAATATATGTGCTATTAATAATAATTTCATTAACATTCTGAAAACATCAAATAACATTTTGACTTTTGAATGGCTGTAGGCTATTATAAGCCTAAAAACCAGAACATTTTCAGTATTCATTGTGTAGCAATCCAGCTGATCAGTTTTGACAAATTCATGCAATGTTATAAGCCATTAAACTTCATTTAGTTTCACTTAAAAATTCCACCTAAAAATAAAAAGCAACTGTCTTTTTTTTGTACAGACAGTATGATTTCCAGCAGTTACCAGCTCCCAGCATACTCCAAAAAGAAACTGCTGGAGTCTTATTTCTTTTATCGAAATGTTTTAAAATTTATCGACAAGTTTTTGAAATAATATTTTTGAGACCACAGACCTAGCATGACTCAAAAATCTCTAATATGGTACAGTGCAGTTGAGCTCCTCTTGACAAGGGACAGTGCTGCAGAGACACGTAACATCCCCTACAACAGATGGAAACTTGAAAATGTGTTGCAGAGCACAAGTTATGTCTGCTGCATTTCAGAGATTACACATACTCTTCTTTATGAGTGCTTTTAAAGTTTCACCTAAACTGCAGTTTGGTAGTTTACCCTACTTTTCTTCTATCTCTTCAACTGCAGTTGAAGAGATAGAAGAAAATAATGACACAACAAAGATTTCCATTCTCCTAAAAGCTGAGGACCACCCAGATAGTCCTGAAGTATTAAGGAGACCACCAGAACACAGAACCTTGCATAATGAGGGCCTAAAACATGTGAGCAATCCCAAATATAAACAATGCAAATTTCTCTACCATTACAATTTCTCAAAGCACTTGTCTTCTGCACAAGTTCAAGAGAATTTCTTGTGAAACACAGTGACAAACAGATCACATCCTTTGGAGAATCCAACAGCAGATGAGAAAATTGCTTTTAGAAGAAAAAATAATTTCTTTTTTTTTTTTTCTAGATCATGTCTTTGTCAAGTGCATAATTTGTAGGACTCATTTCGTAGCCTTAAAAATAAAGCATAAAAAATGCAGCTTGACCAGTGCAGGGTAGATATTATGAAATGGACAAACTGCCTCAGTGGAACAATTAAAGGTTTCAACAGAACAATCTCCTAAATGGTGCCAGTAATTAAATAACAATAGCTGAGAGATTTTTTTTATTTTTTTAGCACAATTATGTCAGCAGTGGTATATCTATTCCATGGTTTGTGATATGGCACACTTAATAAATTTAAAAGTTTCAAGCTTCTTTTTTATCAATCACTAATTCATAAAGAAAATGCACCAAAACAACAATTAGCTAGGTATTTATTGTCTTGTTATAAAGGAATTTGTTAAAGGATGCACAGACTACCTATAGTAGGTAGCTCCCTGTCTTACAAGAAGGTAGCCTGCATACACATGTAAGTATTTGGAAATACTTTTCCTTTGTAACACTGGTTTGCCTTGGCATTATGACTGTCTTCTAGACTTGTATTCTAAAATATAACTTCAATTTACCCAGCACTTACAGTTCACTGGTCTGTAATTCTTAATATCCCTCTATTTTCCACCAATTTTAATTTTAGTTGCTGTTATTTAAAGTTCATTTTCCATGCCCTTTCAATTGTGATTTTTTTCCAATGACAACAAACCTAAGTGTCATTCCTGATGGTGACTTTCATTGAAATACAAAGGAGCCAAACTTTTAAAAAGAAAAGTTATAGTGGTCAGTAAGAAGAGGAACAGAAAGTCTGAAGGTGATGGGATTTGTATCTAACTACTAATCCCCTCAGCTACTCAGCCCCCTGAACAATAAATTTCTATAAGCTGATCCCTTAACCCATCACCAGCTGGTCATCTACTGCTTTCCAACACTGATGACGAAAAGGGAAACACCTTGCACTTTCTATTATTTAAATCTCCACAATACAGGATGCTCATGAAAGTCCCCAGACCTCTTTTCTCATCTAATGGATCCTACAAAAAGAGGAATAGGCATATAAAATTATTTGACTTAACGTAAATATTCTGTCTTCTTTACTTACTCCAAGCACACAAAGAAGATTTCAATGTACATATTTTCCTAGCACTGAATAGAAATAAATGTCAATCCTAAAAAATGGCTAAACTTCTACGCCTGCTGTTAAAGAAAAAGATCTCCATATAAAGGACATAGGAGACGTTGTTGAGGAACTGCTCACCCTCTAAAAGATTATTACCTCTGTAATGCTGCCAGTGCCAGTGTCAGGCTGGGCAATTAGCCAATTAAGTGTGAATAAGAACTGCCAAGAAACTATTTTATTTTAGCCTCAGAATATTTGTGTATCTGTGAGCTGGTGTGTTTGTGTTCATGCATCAGTGGAATCTGGTTGCTCATGCCAGGTTTTCTTATCACACTTTTCTGCCTCCTTGAACCTGTACATTCCTGCAATACAAAATGGACATGTGTCTGCTGATAATGTCAACATTCTTAGGTTCACAGGAGAGATTTTGTATAACTAGATCTAAAGTAGCCTTTGTGTTCATTACCTGACCCTGTCTGCTTACACAAGGCTAGAAGAGTGGAAGAATCCAATACTGCAAGCACCTCTAGGAGACGTTAAATGACAACAGGTGTGGAAGAAATTAGCATCAATTACAATATTCCTGGCCAAACTCTCCTAGAAATCCCGTTTTTATATGGCATCTGAAGGAAATTCTCACTTCTCAGAGCAGACTGGATTCAATGGAGTGCTGAGAGTATCCTGTTAGCTCTTTAATTTAGTTCTCATTGTGCTTTAGATTCCTTACATCCATCTAGGAAATCCACTCAGAAATACAAGTACAAAATATATCTCAAGCATTCTGATGAGGGCTACAGCATAGAAAGCCTGAAGACATAACCAGATTTCTATTTTTTTTCTATTTTTCTGCATTTTTTAAATTATTTTTTTCAGGAGGGGAAGTGGGAAGTGGGAAAGTGGGAAGTGTGCAGACCTACGAACTGCAAGCCTTTATCTTAATTCAATCACAAAAGTACAATCATTCCAAATATGGATCCCTCAACACTTGCGTTACAGTCATTTAAAATTAAAACTAATAAAAAAAAATATACACAATTTACAAATCAAAACTGAGCAGTCCTAAGTACAAACAGAAGTATTTGAAAAACCCTTTCACAACATTCCAGAACACAGATACCACCTGGCATTGAAGTTACCTTCTTGACTACCTATTAGAGAATTCCCCAAATCTTAACAGTACTGACAACTTGTTCAGAATTTACCATTGCTTAGACTAAAAACACATCCCATGTGTTCAAACAGTCTTGATGAAAATTAGTATATGTTGTAAAATTGTGAGTACGTGTACTTACTTATTTTAAGGCCAGTCAAAGTAATTACCCAATATCGCTGCCTCTAATCAGGGATTGGGGAGGAAGGATGGGTACGAGTTAGTAAAAATGTCACTGATCACAGAATCACAGAATACGCCAAATTGGAAAGGATCCTAAAAGCCTTCAAACTCACAGTCTCTTTCATCACAGCATGACATAAATGAAGTTGTGTGAGTGACAACTGTCCTTACACAAGCATTCACAGCCAAGCCTTACTATTTTCCTAATAAATCCCATCAATCTGGAAAAGAGGAACACCATGCTAGCTACAGCACAAGTTAACCCCTGGACTGGTCAGAACATGCAACAATTGCTGTGCCTAAGGGTGAAGCTGGTACACTAGTACACCATGACACACTGAAGATTCAGCTAACTGGATTTTCCATGTCCCCAGTAGCTGTGCTGTGGAGAAACCTGCCTGCAGGAGGGCCAACCTTGCTGCTCAAGAACTCCGCCCAAGAGGAACTGGTTTTCCCCCAATGCTATCAACTTTTCCATGGAGCCCCTCAGCTGGAGATGTTTAGAAACAGCACATATCAGCACCTCACTCTTCCCTCTTCTGCAACATAACCATGAACAGAGAAGGGACCAACATAAGCTGCACACCTTTGCCCTAGTTTTTCATTATGCTCCATGACAAAAGGAAAGAAGGGCTAGCAGGCAGTAATTGGCAGAAGTGAACAAGCCAATTCTTTCAAGTTTTCAGGTTAAAATGAAATTCCCTTTTTCAGCATTCTTCTTATGTTTTGCTACTTACATCTGTAGCTTTAACATTTGCAGTTGCCAAAGGACTCTGCTTTTTCTTACCACTTTGGTAAGGACAAACATAGCATTTCTTCTTACCTTTTTGTAGATGCATCACTAAAAATCATTTCATAAAGCATTCAGAAACTGTTTTTCACTCCAGCAACAAGACAAACTAAACTGAAAATATTACTTTTTAAATTATTTTAAAATAAAAAAAAATCTATTTTTGTTTCTAATGTATCTCTAAATTAATGCAAGCCCACTTCCTCCCAAGAAGAGAGCAAACAAGTGTAGGTTTCACTACGGTACATATGATCTAGATAACAAGGTCTAATCATAACATATTTATCACCATCTAGCATTTGGCTTGTATATGATGTCCACAGGCACTTGTAGTGATAGCTGTCAAACTGCATTCTTTTTCTGGCATAAAAGAGCATAACAACAAGGACAAGCAATGAAGTGCAGTACTGAGTAACAACACAGCCTGGAATTTAGCCCATAGTAAAGAAACAGTCAAATTCATTACCAACATCAATGATGGAGGTTCATGCGTACAGTGGCAGAATATTTCAGAAGTCACTAAGCTTCTTTCTGCTAAAGATGCTAAAAAGTGTTTCAGTAATAGGGTATCATTTTCCCCTCCCTTCTTTTTCACCATACCAGCTATCAGAAAATCTTATTTAAACTAAGCATGTTCTTTTAGAAGAAATACTAAAAGGGCATTATCTCCCCCACACAAATTTCAACTGCTTGTTCCAACAGTATATGGTCCACCAGCACATGAGTCAAACTACTTGTGCTTAAATTGGAGGCTCATCTCTCCTTGACAAGCAAATGACATAGCTCATGCATCATTCAGAAATGTCTTGGGTTATTGACAGTGCAGAGAAAGGCTCCTATCCTTTACAACATTTCTGAAGAATTGAGGCCATTACTGGAAAAAACATATTAAGATTCACTTGTCTTCCTTAGATCACATTTTCCTTCATTTGTTTTTAGTAGATCATTAAATTTATTTATTAGTCAAGTTCCTGACAAATGGCTGTTACCCCGTCCTTAACTTTTGTGTTGAATGCTTAACAGGTAAAAAATACATAGTCCTTTTCTGAAACAAAAAGTCCCAAAGCAACCTTGCCAACACCTTATAAAGCTAAGTTTCACATGGTCCAAAAGCCAAAATCACTAACTCCATTACTTCCCTGGGAAGTAATGCATGTTTGTTCCCGAGAACTTCTTGATTAAAGAGAGAGATGGATAATCAGGTGATCTGCTACCCAATCAGTTTTATCCATCTGTAGTTGCTCAGCGGGAAACTGAAAAATGGAATACACTTATCCTAAAAACCAGAGGACAGCATGCCAGGCAGAACACATCGCAATTCTGAGCTGTATAAATAGAGACAAGTTAAAGGGTATCTAATCTTTAAATTCTCTAAATTAGTTACACTAAATCCTATACTAGTTAGACTGTTACAGTAAATCCTTAAAATAAATATTATTTAGCAAAGGCCATGACAACTTGTGCTATATTTGTAAACCCTTGGCCACCTGGAACAGGATCAAACTCATTTAGTATTCTTGAAAGCCTGTTCTAAAAAGTAAACTTTGTATTATTTGTACTATGTGCATACACGAGGAATATGTTCACCTGAAGGGCTATTCCTAAACAAATATGTAGGCACCTATGGCAGTGACCACCCTCAAATTCATTTTTCATCTTTACAAGTAACAAATACTTCTGATTACTCAATACGTATGTACATATGGATGCAAAATTATATATTGATTAGTTTAGCATTTAGCATAACATATGAATCTATTGGATTTCTCCAGAGTAACAGATAACATTTTTAAAAAATTATACCAAAAGACCATTAGCATTATGAGTGAATTTATTTTCCCCAACAGTGCTAAAGATATGCAAAATTTTCATTTTTCAGAGTTGCATAGTAAATGATTAACACCAGCTCTGCTCATTATCTTGCTTAACAAAACTTCTCTAAAAACAAATAAATCAAAAATGCCTCTAACATTCCTGAATAAATAAATTACAGACCTGTTCAGTGGCAGCAATGATATTTTAAAAAGCTTGTGCAAGCTCATTGTACAATTTTATTACAAAACTGCAATTTATAATAAAACTGTCCACTTTTTTTACTTTCCATCCAGTTTTATTCATAGAAGTACCTTTTGTGATCCAAGAATTTTTTTAAAAATTACCTATCTAGAAACATCAGGCCCATATTCCAGTGTGTTACCATATACAAATAATGATATCAGGAGAAATCTTACTGCCTGTTGTACAATAGGATTTGTAAGGAGAACTGCAGTTAGAATGAAAGAATTACTGTCTCAAACAAGATTCCCATCACTCTGAATGCATACCTTTTTTGTTTGGTTGGTTTTTTTGGTTTTGTTTTGGTTTGGTTTTTTTTTTGGTTTTGTTGGTTTTTTTGGGGGGGGTGTTTTTTTTGTTTTGTTTTTTGGGGTTTTTTTTGTGGTTTTTTTTTGTTTTTTTTTTAAAAATCTTGTCTCAGACTTCAGAGTTATTTTTCTTTCATTGCATGTGGACATTGAAGTCAGTCTGGAAGCAAAACACTTCATTTCCCATTCTTGCTGGAAAAAACAGTGAAACAGGGAATGTCCAATTTTAAAGATTTAGTGAATTGCCTTCCTACCTCAGTCCCATGTTCAAAGGAAAAACTTACTGTAAAATATCTATATTTATGGGGTAAAATTTTTGTTGTCCTTGCCAACAAAACTGTAGTTTGGGGTCAAAATAGCCATTGCTGAGAGAAATGCACACATCACAGAAAAAATTCCTCCTGAAAAGAAAGTATTGAAAATAATGTCTGTTCCCTCTGTAGAACAAAGAGCGAAATGAAACAATCTGCAATGCAACCATAATAAAATGAAACTGTTATCTGTTGCTAGTTCCCTACCAGCCCACAGATTTTTCTTGGTGTTAAAAAACAGCATGTAAATTAAGGTGACTGAAACATGCTTTCAGCAAGCAGAGTAATATGGTAGCTATTCATCACCTGAAGTCATAAAACACTAGGTCTTGTCCTTAGCATATTCTAATGAAGCCTATCATGCAAATGAGAGTGACCTTTTCCGTGCATTCTGCAAGTTCACATTTATGTGAGGAGTATATATAGTTTGCCAATACAAACTAGCCAAAGACTGCGTAATTACTGTAATCAATTAGTAGTTAGTGTCGCTCTGCTCATTTGTGGCTAATGTCAGCTAAACCATTTTTGAGAAAACCACCCTGACAGCCTCTTTCTGTTGTTTTTGTTGCTGCTGTTATTCTGCAACAAGAAAACAAGACACAAGTCAAACTTCTCAAGATGGAAGCACTGTAGCATTTTTTTAATGCTTTCTCTTAGGTTGAAAAATAAAAATAATACCCACTCCTGTGATGGGTACCGATTCCCCAGTTAAGTTACATATCCTTAAAATGACATTGAAGTTTTCTGCCTGTAAAATGAAACATTAATATTTAAATATTTAAATTAAGGACACTCTCCCATGAGGCAGTTCAGACCAAGTAAGGCAGACTTGGTAGAACTTAGGCACTCTTTTCAATGGATGAGTAAACAGGCCATACCCTCTGCTCAGCAACAGTCTATTTTGTAGACAGTTATGGATAGGAAACATTACTGGAGCTGGTAATTAAAGTAAAAACTAATACTGTCTCAGAAATGGGGAATTTTACACAGGAAAATCATTTATCATGCCTACAGTTCTCCACAACTGAAATGAATTATCTTCTTCCTTAGCACATGTCTATTTTATTCTACAATAGCTTTCAAACTGAAACAAGGCCCACTTGCTGGTTTTCATATCCAAACAACCAGACATAAAGGAAAGTTATGTCACTATTACAAATTAACTGCCTATATAGCATCTGATAAAAGCCCAGAACTTTAAGACAAAGAAGAATACACAGATCACAGCTTTGTATTCTCACACTCATACCCTTCATACAAGTCACATCCAAGCAGTTTGAGAAATCAAAATCACCTCAGTGCATATGAAAACACAACAATACAAAAAACAAAGAAATCAAAGAAATAAAAAACAATTCTATTTCCTGATTTAATTATGCCGAGAAATTTAATTCCTTTTTTTTGCTAAGAAATTACATTGTTTATGCAACATTGAAAAAATACACAAGCACATGCACTTCATACATAGTACATATGTATACTGTGCACCAAAACAGCTTTCATCGTGCTATTTTTTGAGGTCAGATGAATGTTAGTCAATTGTGTTTTTTCAGTTAGCAGAGGACTGCAAATGGGAATATTACAGGGATAAGAAAACATTGCATTTTCTGATTCTGGAGAAGTGAAGATGAGCGCTGGGTTTTCTGCATGCCCATATCACACTGCCAATGCTCTGCGAATTGTAAAATTATATTTTACAAAATATTGTGCAGTAAAGCGGTTGCAACGTTACTTATCATTTGGCCAAGTAAAGCATCAGATAAAGAGAATCATTTATGTCAAAAAATTACTATCAAAATCTTAAATTATTAACACATAAGACTAAAGAAAAATGTCAAATGACTACGCATGTATATAAAGCCATAGCAATAAAACACCAACTCTCTTCCTCACTTGCCACCTGTTTGTGGGTAAATCATTCAGGACTCAATGCTGAGAACACTGAAAAGAGCAACATTCCCTACAGTTTCAGAGGAGACAAGACTACAGTGGACTCTTCTGGTTTTTTCAACCATAAAATGAAAATACTATTTATCCGCAGCATCAGGAAACTTCTATTTGGCCTTGTTTTTTAAAAATGCAGAGAGATATTTCAAGGGATAAAAAAATACTGAAAAATATATCTGTTCAGCAAGAAAGTAGCATTACTCACAGCTAAGCTTGTGTCCCATTAAGTAAAGAGGGCGGTTCAGGAACACATTTGGAAGAGCCCTACGTAACGTGGACTTTTGAGATAAAAGCACAAAGTAAAAACTACAAATAATAAAAGTCAGGTATTTGTTTCCATGGAGATGGGGGGGGCTGGGGGAACAATCGCGTCACAATAAGTAGAGTGACTTTGAAGATGTATTGGTTTCCTCCTCCATAGTGCTGGAGCCAGGCACCTCGCGCAGCGTCAAGCACGTCCGAGGTGTCAATCCTGACACGGCGCCCAGCAGCGGGAAGATCGCTCTTTTCATTCTTGTCAGAGCGCGCCGCAACGGGGGCATCTGACAGATACTGAGAGGGACGACAGGGAAGACAGGGAGCGGAGAGCAGGGAAGGCAAGCGGCGCACCCCGAGAGCCTCGGGCAAGGCGGCAGCGGTGAGGAAGGCCTGGCGGAGCTGTCACCTGACCGGCACCCACGAAAAGGCGAGCGGGAGATGCTTCAGAAAGCAGGAGACTCGCCGATCACTGCTGATCCACCCCGGGATGATGCCTTTATGATAAACACTCACGACAACTTGCGACCAAAGTGCTGTTACAACACTAATTGTCCATGAAAGCTGACCTGCAGCAAAGCAGCAGAGTTCAGTTTCGATAGGCCTGGCTCAAGAGTACGACCATGATTGGGGATGACAGGAGACATCCACGCATCAAAAATCTCCGAGAACGGCTGACGTGACTTTGCACACTGTAAAAAAGCAGTGGAAATCCTAGACTCCTGGCTCTTTGTCAAGAAGGCAGAAAGCACTGCAGGGGGGCATTTTTAAGAGCATCTTTCCAAACTACCATAAGCTTTGCGTGGCCTCAAAAGGCATGGATGGATCTCCTTTTCTTCCATGCCAATTTTGTTCTTATTAATATGTCTTTAACCAAGCATAATTCCCATGTACTAAATGATGGAAGACCACCCTTTTTCAGCCAAAGAGATGTTCCTCCTTAAATTTCAAGATATTTTCTGACTTTGATTCAAAGGAACAGTTTCCATTTCCTCTCCATTTTGTTTCAACTCAGCAAGTGCCAGGACTTACAACTTTCTAGTGTAAACCCCTTGCAGAAATGCTGGAAGTGTGTCAAAGCAAGCAGGAAGCATTTTTACTCTTACTCTCTGATGTGAATATTTGTTTCAGGTACACTTGATAAAAAGACTATAAAAAAAAAAGTAAGGCAAACAATAGTACAGATAAGGCCATGCAGTTGAGATGGACTAAGTATCTATTTATTAAGTATGAAAAAAACCTAAATGGAAAGAAAATAAAACCCTTAAATTTTTAATCATAAGCAACACAGAGTGACTTGCTGTTGCCATGATGCTTCAGATTTTTGAACACTTAAGTCTGAAAGGAAAGCAGCAGCTTTTTTACATTTTGTAATTTACTATTACTTCAGCATTTTGGGCTTTTTAAAAATAAGCTAATAATGTACATGAGTCACCTTAAAATTAAAAATCAGAATTAAAATCACATTTTATGATATTAAATTACTTTTCTTATTGTATTTTATTAAAAATAGTGTGGCCCAAAATCAATCTTTTAATTGATAATTTTTAGCAGTTCAACTTTTGAAAGTCTAAGACGAGAATAACGTGCAAGCAAAATCAATCCTGAATCTTATTTGATAACCATAATTTTGGATTAAATAAACAATTAATCTTGTTTAACTTTTGAAATGGTTCAATGTTTAGATTGACCTAAACACAAAGTTTAAATTGATTAAAATTTTAATTGTTTTAATTATTCAAAACATTTCAAAATTACCCATTTTAAATATTGAACAGATTGAAAATGTTAAGCTACAACATCAAAAAAAATAGAAATAAAAATTCTAAAAATTAGAAACGGGATAACAAAAACATGTATGGAAAAGTTCAAAATCATAGGAGGGAGTTGGGGGTCTTTTTGTTTGGTTCAATTTTTTTTTAAGGAATAATGCACAATAAAATACTGAAACTGTAGAGATTGATAGGACCAACAAAATACATAAGATAATAAAAGACCATTAGAACAGAGGAAACCAAATTGACCAGGTTATTTTTCAAGACAGCACAAGATTATAAATTAAGACCTTATTACCCAGCCCCCTCCCCTCAAAATGTCTTCAACCTGGTTATTTCTTAAATACTTCCCACTTTAGACAAACACAGACACCTGACATTAAGGCATCCCCCAGAAGGCAGCCCTAGACACCAGCGTTGGACACACCCACGTGGAACAGCAGGCAGGATGGTCAGGTCGTTCGGGTTATTAGTCAGGATGGCAGGTGTCATTCAGACACACTGGGGCTACTGAGTCATAAGAGAAGGCAAGATGAAAATCATGCCTTTATTTACCTACACACTTTTGCAAAGGGAAAAGCTAGTTTCATACTTCCCCGTACAACTAAGATTTTATTCTTTTTAAAGCGTGTGAACCTACTGTGTTACGGTTACAAGGACACCATGTAATTTGTACTGCCCCTAATGCAAAGGTCTGAGCTCACTGGTATGTTGGTATTGCTACAGTTAAAATGCTGTACTACTAATGATTCACTAACATATACAGAAAACTGAAATCGTTTTATATCCCGGTACCTATGGGTAAAAAAATCCAGAGTTCTCTACCATACCCCTTGTTATGCATTCTTGATTTATTAAAAGTCACTCAACTTCGAAGAATTATTATTATAGAAATGCAAGAACCTCGACACAAACAATTTAAAATAGAAACTTTTTTTAACTGTACAACCTTACTAAACACATAATATTCAGAAGGGACAAATAAAGACTTAAATACTTTTTCCTATCTTTCCTCATATTAACCACATTGTTCAGCATACATTTAGCTTAGTATTTTTTCCTAGAGCTGGTGAATATCTGATAGCCTATACCACTGTTTCCAAAGAACACTTTGTACAAACAGTAATAAGAGCAATATAACCTCTGCTTGGCACTTCCACTACAATTTAAAAAGGTCTACCTGCAATCAATGGTGAGCTTATACTCTATTGACAAAACAAAGAAACGGTTAAGAAGAATATACATTCAAGAAGAAAATAAGGAGGGAAAATTAAAAAAAATAAATAAATCCCTAAGTGGAACACCAAAACCAGAGTGTGATCACAAAAAAGGATGAGCACACACCACTAAATAAAAAGGAGGCAACTAAGCTTGCTGCATCCCAGGATTCAGACATGAGACTAAAAAAATACAAAAAGAAACCACCCCTTCCTAAAACTTCTGCTATTTCCAGGAGATGTAAAAGACAACATCTCCTGGAACTATTTCCTTTTTTATGCTGGAAAAAAAAAGACTTTTTTAAGAGTCAAAATAGTTTGGAGGGAATTAATTTGTCAAACTGCCTAGTTTATAAAAAAGAAGAGAAATTTGGTCATTTTAATTTATTTATAATTTATTATATAAATACACTTACGTATACAGGCACTGCACAACATTCAAACAAGTGGAGACATTATACTGAGACAATGGTGAAAATACTTAGAAGCATATACATGCCCTGATTCTTAAAACCTAGACATGCCTCTTCAACAATGACAGAACAATGCTTTTACAGCAGGGAGGACAGGCCCATAGTTACTGTTCACCAGACACCAGGATTTTAAAGACTGGATCATGGAATGGGTCATGTTGGAAGGGACTACAGTGGGTCATCCGGTCCAACCTGCCGGCTCAGGCAGGGTTATCCTAGAGCATATGGCACAGGATTGCATCCAGACAGCTCTTTAATATCTCCTCCAGTGAGAGAGACTCTACAACCAGTGTGCAGTCATCTGCACAGTAAAGAAGTTCTTCCTCATATTCAAGTGGAACTTCCAAAGCCAACAAGAGTCTTACTTTATTTATGTCATTGGCAGAAGCCTGAAGCCAACCCAATCATTCCTCAGCGTTGCTGCTAATGCAGTCATATCCTCAAATGAGGAACCTGAGATTCCAAAGGTAGCACCTTCAGAAAGTCCAGCATTTCACAAGGCACTTGAGCTCTTTCTTGTGCCCCTTCCCCATACACTCTTGACTCACCTGCATCACAAACACTTCTCACTTGGCCATCCACACTAAATTCTGGCAACTACACAAGTTCAAATCAGCTTTAGTTTCACAGCCCTTCCAAGGCTGTGATCATAACAGATCTCTGCTTTAGAAAATGCATGTTTTGGTTTATACTATTTTGATCCCATGCCTGATTTTTATGAAGTCCTAGGTCGCTAGCTACACTACAAATAATAGCCTTAAAAGAAAGCCAATAGCTAGAACCTGTCTCCAAACTTAAGTCCAAAGATTTGAAGTCCAAGCAATTCAAAGAAATTACAGAAGTGCCTGATGTTTTAGTTGGGAGCTAGGCTGTTGCCTCCCTTGGGTGTTCATTCCCTCTACTAATTTCTTTTCTGTTGTCTACAAGACATTAGCTTTTCTTTCTTTTTATGACACTCCTGTATTGACACTACCCTACCAGGAAGACCACACTGTACAGCTCCAACACTTTTAATACTCACAAAGAAAGTACCAGAAGTCTAGTTTAAAAGTATCCTTAATTATAAAGTGGTTACAAATGCTTAATATCGTCATTTATTCACAGGGATACAGCCTTTCAAATCTATGATACCCATTGATAATTCTAACAAATGCTTGGTCCATAAATATTTAATGGCCACTTGTGGGTGTTTTATGATGCTGTCTTTGAAGTTGACCTATTCACAGGTTTATTAATTGGAAAAGGTTTATTTTATCCTAAATCAGATATGCAATTTTACAATATTCGAGCTATGCATAGAGGGAATCAGATCATTCTGTCTCACACAAACAAGGAAAACACATCTCTCACAGAAAGAGCACAAATCAAGTTAACGAGGGACAGTTTATTTTGTATGATTTCTCAGGGCTTTCAAACAGAAGACTGGTTGACAGATGCCTCCATCCTTAAACGAGCCAACAGCACTTTAATTGTAACTCAGTGGTTGTTCCATTCCTGTGTGTCTAACAAGCTCCCTCCTTTCTATTAGCATGGGTTTTACCTTGCTGGCCTGAAGTTAAACTCACTGTTGGCTCTAAATTCCTCCTGCCCTTAGACTACTTACCACTGCAGTGTGTGCAACTCCAGAGTCTTACTAAAACATGAGATCTTGAAACCAGAATATTAATTTGAAATACAAAGCACAACTGAGGATTATGACATAGTCTATGGAATCAAAAATCCTCTGTTTTCTGTACTGGACCACACCCTGTCTGGTCTTTACAGCCTCACCAATCCTGACAGCATGATCATATTTCTTATTATAGCAGAAGCAGATTACAGTTCTTTACTAAAGATCCAGAGTGCTGTGGTGCTGCATCACCCCACTGGACTAAGCCTTTTTACTATACTTGAAGGTATATCCTGTTTCTGCAATGCCTTCAGCTGAATGTTTTTGACACAATTCTTTACACATTCACTGTTAAAACAACAAAAAATATTGACTGTGCCAACAAAAAAAAGCTATGGAGAATACTCACAAAATTTGATCATTCACTCTTAGAACCTATTACTCTGTAATGACATTATCACACAGCTACTGTGCAAATACAAACCAAAAAGCACCTTAAATGACATTAATAAGGTTATAAGTTCAGGCACCTAGTGCTTAGGAAACTCCCAAAAGCAAGATTACCTTTGAAATCACAACCCATTGCACTGTCTGTAAGCATCTTGCTCTATAGTTACAAAACTTCCAGTATGTTTCAGACTTATTTTCAGTTTTAATGACAAATTCAAACATTTCACCTTAAAAAAGTTTTTAAACTTTTTTTAAACTCACTTAAAAAAATAAGTCTGTGTAAAACAGATACACACATTTCAAATTAAAACAGGTATCAAAATCCAGAAAATTTAATTCCAAATTATTAAAACAAAAAGAAGAATCATTTAATAGGAATTCTCAAGGCACTTGAAAACAGGCAGGCCAGGTATGTTTAACTGTAACACGCACTTTATCACATTATAAATATATACTAGATGATAAAGAATAGTGGTGACATCTATCAAAAAGAAAGGAACAGTATCTACAGCTGTAGGGCTACAATCTAAAAATTCAGCATTTACTTTATTCCAGTCTTTCTCAGAACATAAATTCAGTGAGGTAGAAACTTGCCCAGCTATAAACGCGCAACAGCAACCAGAACAAAAATCCTTTATGTCCATGCATGAAAACATTTCTTTTATTCATACATTGCACTGCATTAAAATAGCATGTCATTCAAGTTTAATATTTTCATTTCCTTCATTTGCAAGGCAAAGAAATTAAAACATCCAATCGCGTCCTGGCTCTACCCAGAATTGGCTCTCAGTTCCACAAGAAGCCTTATACACCTTCACACCCCTGCTACACTGAATGTTAAGGTGGAGCTGCTCTCACTGCTTCATTAATGAGTGGATGCCCCCAGCCCACACACTACAAATATCAGAGCACAGGGCCGTCCTTCCTAATGAAACACCACTGTACCAGACACCACTGTCACGTGTGAAATGGACAAGACAGTTGGCATTTTGCACTATCCTCCATTATCATCATTCATCTGTAGAATTTCTTGATTAAAAAGCAGTATGGGGGAACAGCTAGGCTATGTTTGCAGCATCGTCATCTTCTCTGGCAATAACTGAAACCACCATGAAAAATAGGATTCTTTTTGCCATTCTTAGCTACTGGAATTTAAGTATACAAGAGCCGATCACACGTGTGCTTTGACAGCAGTCCAGGGCACTAATTTGTAAGGGCTTTAACCTGTTACATGGGCACAGGTTATTCTTGGCATCTAATTTGTCTGTCTGTTAAATTGCAAACTCCTTGTGGCAAAGGCTGTGCCTTCTTGCCTTTCAGAATAGTTTCTCTAACACAGGTGCAACCACACCAAACCTAACTGATAACCTAAAGCACTAAGATATGAACAGACCATCAGCTGAGCCAACACAACTGTTAGGAGCTTACACCTTCCAAGTCACCTTTGTTAGAGCTGAACTAATTTAATAAACTTATACAAAATCTTCCCTTACTCATGTCTACATTCTACATGACCAAAACATATGCTATCATTCATTAATCTATTCACTTAGACAGCTTTGGCCAGTGACAGAGAAGTGTTCATAATAAGCACAAATGCAGGTATACTTGAGATAGAACTACATTTGCTTATTGGAGGCTAGAAGACTGTGTTAGTAGTCGTTTTTAACCTACCTAGGTTCTTCTGAAAACTGAAGATTCCTTTAAAAAGCTGTTTGAACACTAAACAGAGATCTTAAACACAAGGTATGTTCCATAATCATAAGCAGTAATTATTTTCCCCTCATTTATCAAATGAAAAATAAAATAATTTAGCCTTTTTTTTTGGTAATAGTGAATATTCCAAGAAGAGGGAAATCCTCAAATGACCAAAGTGAATGGGGCCATTGTCATGTTGGCAATTAAATATTTCAAGACTGGGACATCTTTACCCATAGCAGGACTCTCTTTATACTGGGGTATTAAACTTCATGGCATGTCTGTTAACTTCAAATGCTTTAAAAATACCATCATATCTTCCTTTCCCCTACTTGCTTATACCAGTACTAACAAAATAAAACATTTCAAATATTATTCTTCCAGAGCCCCACATTTCAGGTAGCTTATAAGCAATGTGGCAGATGAAAAAATGCAAGACATCCAACAGCACTATTTAGCACATGGTTTTCACTCTTTGAACTTCGCGACTTCTTTGATTTTCCTTCCTCATTATGGTCAGATTCTCCTAAGCTGATATATTCTGTGTGCAGTACAGTAATTCTCCTTTTATATACAACACTGAAAACCTTGGAATTATGCCATTTTCATTTTGCAGGAGATGCAGAGGCAGTGGCTGTCTTTAACGTATATTTTCTCTTGGACAGTGGAAGTTTTTGAAAACAGAAAATGAAAAGTAAAAGACTTATAGTAAACATTTAACTTCCCTATAACAATATAAAAAGGCCATACTTGCAATATTCTTGTCTTTTCAAAGTTAAATGATGAGGTCCATTACACCTACTCAACAACATGTGCTCTTCAAGGAGGTAAGTTCCTAGGCAAGAGAATGATGCAAGCTTCTATGTGTTTAGCCAGAAATGTATTGGATTTAAAAAACATAAATAAACTAAAGTCAGAAGGGAATAAAATGTCTACTCTAAAGGTATTATTTTTTGGCCTCATCTTTTTAGCAACTGGCACTCATGTTAAAAGGAAGGAGAGAGCAGGTTCTCAAAGTCTCTCTGCAAACCCACTACATAGGCAGAGCTTATTTTGCAAGTCACCTAATTAAAGCATTTCTCTAAGTAGATAACGGTGCTGTTAACGGATGATGCCTGTCAGAAAATCACATACACTGATGGCCCTTGCAAGGCAGCTTATGCTTCACTCTTCCTGAAATGTGGAAAGAAAATACAGGAGACAGAATCTTCCAACGGCTAAGTTTTGTGGAACCAAAGAGAGATGTCAGTTCAGTTAATTGTGCAGAAGAGTCTGTCTTCCCTCTCCTTTCATGCCCATGAATAACAGAGCAGTTAACAATATTGACATTTAAACCATCATCATTGGGCATCTGAATTAACACCTCACAGAGATGAACAGACAAGTTCACACCTTTTAAATCTACTGGGCTAAAGGCACTTCTGTAGACATGCCTGTATCAGTTACACTTGGTTAAGACTTCTGAGGCACCATAAAAGTTAACAATTTATTTTTCCTTAATAAAAGCTATGTCAGTGAAGAAGATAGCAGTTGAAAGAGTATACTTTTACATAGTAGTATTACATAGCAATATTGTCCAAGTTCAGATTAGCACAAAATTGGTTGCTTACACCACAGGAAATTTTTTTGCTTCTTTTTATGACATTTTCTCTGGAGTTTTTATCAGTTGTTGTGCCATGTTACTACAGACAAACAGTTCCTTTTCAAATAGCAACCACTCTGAGCAACACTTTATACAACAGCTAATCTGTAATTTAGAAACCAGGGAACAATTTTCTTACAGGAGCTGCTTCCTCCATGGCGTTATCAGACCACTCCCAAACATTCAAGGAGCTATTACATGGTTGTATGGTGCTTAGATAACAAATCCACCTTTATAATATACCCTCATAGTAATAATCAAAACACTTTTTTTCTAAGGACTTTTAATCTACCCCAAGCTGAGTACCTAAACCCACACCATAAAGAAAACAGCTTTGCACATTACAGAGAAGTTTTCCAAACCTATGAGGGTTACCCAGCTACAGCAATCCCACTTCTTCCTCTTCACAGCACTGTCTTTACCACAACACTTCTTTGGTATTCACAGCATTTTAGATTTTAAAGGATGCTAGGATAGCTAGCTCTCCTCCTCTCTCTTAATTAATTCTGACTCTTCACCTGTTTTCCATTTCATATTCCCAGAGACATAAACTGTAAAAAATTAGCTCTTATTTGTACCTAATAACATTTTCAGTTGAGGAGCTTATATTGGAATCATACTTGCTTGAGAGATACTGAATCCCCTTGAGACTGTCTGCCACAGATATTATCCCTTTTAATTTCCAATTCTTTTTATCACAAACCTTTCTCTACGCTACGGGACTGTGGAGATTACACAATAGGTGCTCTAAATAGAAATGCTCCAAGACTCTTAAATCTCCATCTCCATCTCAAATTGCTACTTAAAAGCCAGTCAACATTGAAGAGTTTTTGTAACAGGGAAGGTCTCAGTGAAGCAAGTATTTCCAGTTTGAGTTACCTAGCCCTTTAAATTCTGTGTACCATCCATTTCTACGCATAATGCTGACTGAGAACTACAGTCTCTGCTCCTATCATTTTTTTCTCCACAGTCTTAAGTGGGGTCATCTCCCTTATCACCAGGGAATCAATGCCAGGTTACTGTGCCATCAATTTAATTGAGGGGAGGGCTGCTTAAACCATCTCACATTTCCCATTGAACATAATGGGATTCTGCCTCCTCCTGACCTGTGGTGGTGAAGGGACCTTCCCCAGGTGAAGGCTGGACTGCAGCCCAGCCACCCCTACCCAAACTCCACTGCCCCTCCTCTCCCGAATACCAGGGGTCTCCGTTAATCCTCCCTGTCAAAGGCAGCTGGGAAGAAAGGGACTTACAAGACAAACACTGCCTCTCCCATTCAGACATTTAAATAGCATTTGGTACTTTTTACCAGGCACATGCTCTCCAGGGTGATACATGCATTTAAGAAAAGCTAGTATGGGAGAAAAGGAAGGGAAGAGGACCTCGCTTTCTAGAGAGAACAAATGTAAATAATTACTCATTAGTGCTAGGTTTTGCTATTTTTTTAAATACACAGTGAACAGATACCTTATGCTCAGCAATCTTGATGACTGCCATCCTTAATGAGGTTTTGGAAGTAGGTTATGGCTTCTGTGGGAAAGAGGATGGAAGAACTTTCGCTCCCCAGACCTTTGCTGGGTGCCAGGGTTTTGGAAATTGCACGTAAAGCTGTGTATTGCTGCAGTGTCCTTTGTGGTAGCAGGAGAAACCAGTAAGAGCGCTTGATGAAAAATTGAGAGCATAGAACAGAAATATAATGGATTTGCATTACTAGGATTCTCTGGAATGTTAGAGTTTTGTGGTCATTTTCCTTTTTTTTTTCCCCTTTTCTTCACTATAACCAAAAGATATTGGTAGAAAGTAATATCATTATCAGTATCTTATACAATTACATATATATAGTGTGTGTATATCTATATATATAGTGTGTGTATATCTATATATATATATCTTCCGAATGTGACACCCAAAATAGCAAAAAATATAAACTACAGAAAGGATCCTTATTCTAGGACAGAAACAGATATTTGCAAAGAAACCACACAGAGAAAGATCTATACAGTATTTTTGATACCTAATACGGCTTAAATAACTTCTATCACCACCAATCTTCTCTCTTCAATGACAAAACACAAGCTAAATTCAAAAAGCACACTTCAAAACATTGCCTACTAGCCCCTGAGAATTGAACACAGATAATCTTTCTTTCAGGTGCAGCACATTATCTGATCAACACTACACAAACTGATTTCCATAAGAAATTCTAGCCTAATCATGCAACCTTCGTGTTAATTTAAAAAATAGTCCTTGATTTTGAAATGAAGTTGAAAGTATAGTGTCAGAACAAAGTGAAAGAGTTATCATTAGCCTTCAAATGTGACAAATAAGAAAGACACAAACAAGCGTCAGGATAATTAAAAAGGCATTGTTCACTTTTTAGAAGAAGAAAAAATGAATTGCACAAGAAATATTAAGCTAACAAAGAAAGAGCAAATATGAGTAGAAAAAATGACAGTTATCTGCAAAATTCATAAATGTGTCTTTTGTATAACCGTAATGATCATATTTTATGCTGTCATTTTACATTTAATTGCTCACCCTGGTACTTTACTTCATAGAAGCCATCAGTACCCCACAGAGCCAGATGCTGAATTGCAAAAAAACATACTGTGACCACAGACTTATAGGAAAGTAACTTTGCTGAGCTGTGGTGTATGACAAGTTAATTTTTGCAATTATACTTTTTCCAAGAATAAATGAAACTGCAGGTCATTACTATTCTATATCATTAAAAAGAGGCAGAAAATGTTCTTGATCATAAAGGCCTCAAACTCATTTTATCATTACTTTGACATATGAAAGCAACTTTACAAGCTGCTTTTGCTCAATGTGACCTAATGAAATAAGCACCACCTCAGCTGAAATATGTAAACATCTTGATACATTAAGAAGCACATAACTAAAGAATATTGTTATTATTACACAGTGCTAACCCATCATACGTCAGGAAAGAAATGCTATATGGGCTCTGCTTACTCACAGCTGTTAGCTCTGCTGTATTACACTGCATGTCAAAGTACTGAAGGGACACCGATGCTCAATTGTCGTGAAGACTGAAATTGTCCCCTGTTCATTTCTCTTCCTAAGAGTCATTAAATGTCAGAAATGTTTTTAAAAATAATTAAGCATGAGTAATGTCCATCACTGTCAAATTGTCTGTGCAATCAAACAGCAAGAGAGCGGATATCATTATGAAACACGTAATGTCTGCCTTATGTATCTGTGCTTACATTATCTGAAGACTTAATAAGAATTCAGAAGTTGGGATGTTCTTTACATTTCAAAATATTTACTGTACATGGAGAAATCAGAAATTCTCAGAGCATTCTTTCTCATAAAATGCTTTTTCATTTTCTGCACAATTGCTTTACTTTCCCATCACCAATGCAAACTATAACACTCAAGTGAGGAGAAAAAGAGATTTTGCTTTCCAGATGAATATATTTATTAAGACAAAAGAATGAGAAGAAAACGTTTCAATTGTCATTGCATCTGTTTGCAATAAATGTCAAGAGCCTTTTAAAAAATTGACTACAGAGCTGACAAAAGACATCAGGTTGACAGGCAAAGAGCTGGAAATCCTCAGTTCACCCACTGAACAAGAAAATACAGGGACCCCCAAGCCACAAAACACCCTGATTGTTCAGGATCTTCTCTGCCAACCCATCCCATCCTTAATATTGACGAAGCCACATCTATAATTTTTAAGTACATCCTTTAGTATATCTCCTAAATTAAGAGTGATTATTTACTTCAGTTTTCTCTTCTGAGAATGAGAGCAGAGACCATTAGAGAGGTAATGGAAGAAAAGGACCAATAAATCCTGTGACTGAGATTTTCAAATTCATGGAATTAACTAGAAACAAAATCAAATAGACTTCTTAAAACACTCTTCATGTTACTTCATACCTTCATACCCTATTCTCATCCAAGTCCTAGTGTTTTCCTTCCGAACAAGACCCTTAACTACTCTGAAATTATCTATGAACATTGGAGTTTGATAATTTGGAATACCTCTCCCTTTCTTCCCTTGATCTCCTTGCATGGCAGCCATAAATCCCTACACACAAGATTCTTTCTATTCATATATAGGTTCTGCAACAGTAGCTCTACAGTGTTTTCATAAACACAAAACAAGCATCTAAACACACTTGCTATAAAAAAAAATCTGCAAACATTGGACATAGTTGTTTTTTCTCTTACTTAGAATACTAAGAATTTATTGCTTCAAGGAAATGTTTTTGTCAAGAAGAAGAAATTAGAATTACAGAGAAAAAGAAGTATGGTTTGAACTGCATACCATTGCATACAAGTCTTCTATGGAAATGGAACACTATCCAATTAATTCTGTGTAGCTACAAAATAGGAGGAGGTTGTCCGTAGGCAGACAGAGTACCAAGCAGCTTTTAAAATCTCCAGCACCACAATTTTAATCTCAGTGCATCCTATTTGCAACAAATCATTGCTAAGGAGATAAAACTTTACTATTGTGAATAAAAGAATAATATTAAAATATATTCATAGTACTTAGTAAAGAATATACGTCTTGTCCTGGACTACTAAATACTTTGCTAAAAAATTGTACATGCAGCATGGAACCTCTTTTTCCAATTTTTTTTTTTTTGTTCAATGAAGTTTTAAAGTCGTACCTATTTACAGGATAAGGAATAAAAAGCTTTCCTTTCCCACAGGTAGAGAAAAATTAGAAAACAGGACCACTCTGCTATTTTTAATCTAACAATCTCTATCAGTACTCCTGATACAATGAATTTGACACATCACAGTTCTATTTAAAAACCAAAACACAACGAGAAAGCAGAAATCTGCAGCTCACTAACCACTAACACCCTTGCATCTGTGTAATGCAGCAAAAATGAAAGGCAACATGTGTTCCCTTCCTGCTAGGGAGGTAGCATTTAGGAAAATGGTAAGAACCTGAAGCAGTTGTTGTGAGGTTACTTACATAAGCAAAGATATGGTAAAATAATCTTGCCTGCATGGGCAAACCTTTGGAAATTGTGAGAGTTAGCAGAGCTCAATACAGAGACTATGTAGATATGGGATTGCCTATGCAGAACAGTTCACAGAACCAGGGCTTAACACCTGAAGGACTAAAACCTACCTACTATCTCCCCCTCTCCTTTCACTGCCAACTTTCATCTGTATTCATTATTTTCAGTGTAAAACTGTTTTTGCATACCTTACAATATACATATATTTTATTACATGCATGACTAGAAGAAAAAAAAAAGAGTATTATCCTACAGGAGACTGCTTGGGCTTCATTTCTGAACCCTTTAGAACTCCCTTTCACCTTCAAATCAAAGGCAACAATTTTTGACAACCAATAAGCAAATTTAAAATAAAACACTATTAAAGCTCTTGTTCACAAAACAACATTAAAGCCACGGTACTGCAGTTTGATACATTATTAGAAACAAAAATAAAGCATTTATTAAAATATAATAATGAAACAATGTAAATACAGAAAAATAGCAGATGGTCTTTAACTGTCAAATATGGATTTTTCATACCTGTACACAATTTACTGTCACAGGCGCTTTGGTGCTACAGAAGTACTAGTACAGCTATTAACTATTTAATTCTTTAGCTGACACTGTGTTTTAGGATAGGGATTTAAATAATTTACTTCAACATTCTACTGTTTAAATTTTGCTGCTAGGAATTCTTGCAACAAAGTTGTAGAAAAATGCATGACGCTTGTTGATAGTGATATAAGACAGGATTATTATAAAAACCAATTATATCTTTTCATTCTCTTTTGCTTAATTAAAGCAAGAAGAATCACTATCTTTCTCAGCAGTAATCATGTGGAAGCTGTATAGCACAGATACAGTAATTAACTTAACCTTATCACTTAACTCTATTGGGTCATTGGAGTGAGGTGCAGTATCAGTGCTCAGAATCAATGCTGTAATGCTAACATCTTTGAGCAGTTTGGAGATTGAATAATGCCATCTGTAAATGGACAGTCTTTGTTCCTGCTTAGCTATGCTGGATAAATGTTCCTGCTCATAACTTTAATATGGCAGCTTAACCATTTAATCATTGTACATTAATACATTATCAATATTGTGAACATGTAAGTACAAAATTACTTGTCAAAGTAATCAGATATCACTGATTTTTGTGCATAAATAGATATGTGTGGGTTTTGTCTTAATTATATATTTTCATGAAAAAATATATAGCCCAGATTTTTTTTTTCATTTAAGACAGATTTGAAAAGAACGATCATTTCTAAACGTAAATTTAATTTTTCTTCATCTAAAGCAGGTTTTTAAAATAAAAATGAATGTTCTGTATTTTCTTTGGTAAATTAGCCAAGTGTGCAAAGTTTAGTGCATTTTAGCTATACAGGGGATACTTGGGCATCTGGGGGATTTTCATAACTGAAGACTTGTGCTGTATCACAACAAATTAAGCGTAATTAAACACTCTGTTCAGTGTCTATTGTTAATTGCGGCAGCTAATTTGATGCTTAGTTAGTGTTATGTTCCGAACTATTTCCAAGCACGCAGAATTCTTCAGTTAAGACTGCTTGCTTACAGCTCTAAATTTATTTTTTTCAACCTCAATTTGACAGATTTTAGCTCATTTATTACTTTTGTTAAACGATCAGAAATTCCCTTGCCAAGACAGTACCTTGAGGTCCTTCACTTTCACCAAGTCAGACACTAAATCATAGGGGACAATTATCAGCAAATGCTCTCCGACAGGCCCTAAGCCTGCTGAGGTAATGCAGCTGACAAACTTTGATGCGCCATGCCCGTGCACATTATGTTCACGTAGTGTGTACATCTGGGCACCCTTTATGGCGATGCAGCAAACAGCCAATCATTTATTCCACTCTAATTAGCACACATGTAAATCCTCACCAATCAAGCCACTCACAGGGTTACCGTTGTGGCAGCCATACAGCAAGCTGGCAGGACATGGGAAGAAAGTACAAGAAGCAACTATTGGGTTTGATTTGAACCTGCCGTCACGCCACGGCAGGTCCCCCCAGTCCTGACTGTAACCAGCTCTCCCCTTCACAACCCATCATCGAGCTCCACGCGAAAAAGGTCATCGGGCAGACTGCCGCCCGGCCAAGATGCTTTGATTCTTTGCAGGCTCCGGGAGCACACCTGAAGCGACGCGCGCCTCTGATCGCTCACAGCGCCGGAGCTGTCGCAGGCAAAAGTCAGGCGTAGCTCTAAAGCATGCGGCACAGCATGGAGTGCGCGCTACCTCAAAGAAGCACTGTCCACCTCAATATTTTAGACCCCGTTATGTCGCCAGGAAACTATCTGCCAGGTGTCAGCATCCCTTTTCTTCCTCGCAAGCCCAGGTGCCTCTGCAGCAACCCTTCTATTTTGAAACAAATAGCAAACGCCTTCAAAAGGACAGATTCAGGCATTCAGAAAATCTACTGACACTGGTTTATATTATGCAACTCCAAAGAATACAATGTGCTTTAAAATACCTGAAGTGGTTAGCTCTCATTTCCCAAAATTGAATCAAAGCAGTATGTAAAACCCTGCAGTGCTATTCATTACCAAATTAGAAAATGCTCTATTTCAAAACAGCTTTAAAATGTACATGCATATTGTCAAGGATACAACAGTTAGCCTAATAAAAGTATTCCTCAAAACGGAGAGTATTTCTTTTTGGAACAAAAATCCACTTAAATCCTGTACCTTCATGCTTTCAGTGCTTACTTCAAGAAAAAAAAAAAAAAGCAAGTAAAACTGCATTTAGCAGTAGGATTTAGCTACACTGATTTACATTTTTATTCAATGGACTTCAGAGATGGAAAGACACCTCCACTAAATGCATTTCAAACTTTTTATACCTACGTGTATTTCTACTCACCATTTATCTTTATCTACATCTAATTAAACATTTACAAATTGATTTTTTATATCATACAAATTAATGAAGCAAACAGCTATGGGAAGTATGGCATTGGTTCAGTTTTCAAACAACTTGTCAATAAAGTATCACTAGAAATAATTATTCTTGTAAAATTATGTGGACAACCAGAAGAGAAGGACAGAAGGAAAAACTAAATTGTGCTGGTCCTTCTCTAGATAAACTGGATCAAAGACAGCAGGATGAGAGAAATCTGCTCAAGAACTGTTAGAATTTTATTTTTAATAAAGTTTTTTAACAAACAAATGGAAATTTTAAATGAGATTATCTTCTCACAGTAACACAAAACCAGGAAAATAATGCAGTGAATATTGTAGATCTACCAAACACCAACAACACAAGCAAGCATATTTATCTCAGCTTCCATCAACAGAAAAATATTGGGATGTGGTAAAGAGAAATTTCTTCCTGACATTATGGATGCTTTCACAGTTGATGCTGCCTCTCCAGTTGGTCTCCCTTTCCTACAGAGCTACCACCAAGGGGGAAAGCAGGTTGTAGCGCTCAGCCTGGATCCAGGCACTCAGGTAAAATGGTCTCTGCCAGATTAGCAAGAAATCACTATCCACTTGAGCTTAAGAAGGTTCTTTCAAGGAGAGGAGAAATCATCTTACCGGTCTTATGGCTTACGAATCCACTCCTGGGATATCTGTAACTTACCTACTGAAATTAGACACTCTTAATTCTGAATTTACTTCCAAATCAATTGGAACACGTATGTGATGGCATGGATGCTCACGGCTTTGCCAAGACTGAGATCATGAAGGGTGGCCAGTGCAAAGTGCTCTCCCAGGAGATTCCCAACCCACATGGGACAAGAGGGTGACCCAGGGTAGTAAAAACACAGCCCCTCCTTTCCACCCCCTGAAGTGACATGCACTAAGGCCAAAAAAACATCAAATACCAACCAAGCACTGCTCCTGCAGCGATCACACCCTCACACCATGGACGAGGAAAGGTCTGAAGCTGCCGGGGGTGTTCAGCCATCACACAAAGCCTGCCTGCCCCAGCAGCCCCTCAACCCCCAGCCAAAACCATCTATTCCCGTGCCTCCTGCAGCACTGTGAGCCTTCTAGCACTCGGTACAGGGGTGGAGATCACTATGAATATCCCCCATCCCAAAAAGCGATCTTTTCAGGATTCTTACCTAAGTACATACTATCAGGAGACTTCTAGTGAACATGGCAGGATGTTGTTGGCACCACAAACTCGAACACAGAAGGCCCTCATGGTTGGAGCCAGGCACGTCGGCACACAGGAGGCAGAACCCTCTGCCTTCAGGCTCTGCCAGCCCACCCCTGGGTCTCAGCCTGTTCCTGGGGAGCAGCAGAGGGAGCAGAGCCCCCATTAAGGCCCAGTGGGCAGGGATGCTCCCAGCACCAGAACAGCTGCCCCACTGCTGGCATGGGGTAGACAGAAATCCCATGAGCCATGTTCAGATGGAGGCACCGACACTGCCCAGGAATAGGGCAAGGCAAAGAAGAGTGAAATAGGGTCCTGTGGTGATCAACAGCACTGAGCATCACGCTGCTCCCTACAGTAAGAAACACTGGCTGCTGCCTCCTGTGCCATTTACTGGATAAAGTCACCACAAAGCAGGGTCTGTGCTGCCCAGAACGTCTCAGTGACTTTTGGTAACCTAAACACATTCCTCTGAGCAGAGAGAAAGGCCACAGACAGACAGGCCACCTACACAAGCTCCTTGGCAATTCTACATAGATAAATGAAAAAATACATAGTGATCAGATGCGTCTATCATTTTTTTTTTAATTTATGCTTGATGCAAGATAGGATTTTGCCTCTCCCCATTATCCCAGAATAAAAGAATACTGTCCGTGTAACAATGCAATAAAATTTTGAACACAAATGCTTACAAACTGCTCAAAGCTTGCTAAGTATCCCCTTTGATCTGTTAATAAAATAAATAGAGCAACACATTAAGTAATCTGATCAAATACTAAAAAAAACTTAGTGCTTTTTAATCCTCTTTCTAGTTTATGGGCACTTTCTTTTTTATTTATTATGTGTCATTTAAATGAAAAATTAAAACAACTCACTATTTCCATTCTGCATTCTGACCTGCAGCTGCTTTACCTCTTCCAGCTATACGTAACGTGTTTAGAAGTTACACATTAGGAGTTTTTTACAAGCTTTAACTACAAGACCCACCTATTTCACTTCATTACATACTGGTGGTTGTTCTCTGACAGCACAGTAAAAACAACAAAACAGTAGCTGCATCGTCATAATCATCATCAGATCCCCCAAATCTTATGGCTATACCAGAAAAGGCAGCAGTGCCCCTATGCCACCTGCATGTCACTTCAACTGCTCCACTGTCAGCAAGCTGGCCAGCCCACAACAGTAGTTGGGTCAGCCTGATTGCCCTGCAGCCTTTGAAAACCTGACCTTTTTGTCATTTATGAGTCACAGAGCATTATTCTAGCAGTATGCATGGCTCTAGCAGGGCCACACATACAAAACAGATCCCAGCCACCTTGAGGAAGTGGAGAACAGATATAAGAAAATATCCAGAATGATAGATGATCCTGAGAACATGAAAAAAGAAAATGAAATAAAGGAGACCTCTGCTTTCATTAGGGGGGAAAAATCCTCAGTGAGGATTAATAAAAATTATGAAGAGAACTGACGCAATCACTGTAGGTGGCTATCTCAGCTCATCTCAAATGCAAAGGCAAGGAAAGCTCGCCGTAGCTATAAAAGGCAAAGGCAATCAGGCAAGAAGGGCAAATATGTAGGAACTCTAATTAATGAACAATAAATGCATAAAATAAACTGCCAAAAGATGAAATCAAAGCAGGTACCTTTTTTTTTTTTTTTTAATGAGACAATACACTGGTCCACAATTATTTTTGTAGCAATTTAATTATGACAATGAATAGTGCTCCTTTTTTTCTTGTTTCTTATGGGAAATTGTAAAGCAGCTTGTTAAACTAACAAAAATATATATTTTTTCTTCATTTTCTCTTTAAACATGCTTCCATCAACTTAATGGCATAAAAGACTGATGTGCTGTGTAAATTCTTGCCTGTTGAATTCACCTGAACCAAAATGTACGACTAGTAGGCACAGCATTGTCCCAATAGTGACCAAAGATAGCTTATTTGCAGTCTACAGGATCTGCCTGTTAAAATTAAAGGAAAATCCAGTGGTTTATAATATCCAGCAAGTAAAAAATTTCTTGAATGTAATGACATTTTCTGCACTAAATTCTATCAATCATTTCCTCTAGACACCATTTGCTATGTTTCCTGCAATGCATGACTGTATTTTAGTAGTCTATAGAACAACTGGAACACCTCTAACCAACATATTTAGGTAAATAAATACTAATATGATCTAAAATTATGGTAAAGTAAATGGATCCTAATGTCAATTTATGTTTAAAAATTCTGAAATAGAAAATTAATTTGAAATTATTGATTACTTTTTTAAGAAGTTTTACCTCCGTATAAAACTTTTTGTAAATTTGAGATTATCTGGGATGAAACATCTCTTATGATACAAATTACATAAATTGCTTCATGTCAATAGATACACATGCCCCAGGTGTTTTACCTGCCAAAATTAAGCCCATGGCTTAGCAAAACCATTCACTACATGTGACAGTCTACAGAAGACATAGAGGAATATTTGCAAATGGAGCAAAACATATGACCAATGGCCCACACAACCCATCTTATACAAAAGAAGAGTGGTTATTCCAGGGAATCTGAGTAAAGGACTCCAAGACTGCTTTACATAAAGCCATGTTAGCTATTTATGAAGAAAAGCACTTTGCTATTCATCACTCTCAGGACCATACTCAAGCTAACATATTCTCCCTGGATCACCACAACTGGCCCCAAGTCTTCCATACTCATGTTCACTGTTGAATAATGGGTAAAGAAAATGTGGGAGGATATTTTGAGGATCTTAATACTACTATTGCTGCCAAACACAGAGATTCCAGTAAGTCACCAGATGCCTGGCAGAACTCTCCCATGCCACATGTCCTTCTTCAGAGGGTAAATAAGAAAATGACAAGGAATGACAGTCAAAGGCTTGACATGTTCATGTGGAACCTTGGCCTACGGACTCATCCCTGCCCCCTGCCTTTTTTCTTTTTTTCTTTTCTTTTTTTTTTTTTTTTTCTTTTTTTTTTAAATCTGTCACCTCTACTATTCCTGTTTCAACCATTCATGTAATTTCATTGTCTGTTATGGCCATCTCCTTATTTGCAGGGCCTGTAGGCATTAATTTTATTTAATATACTATATGCTTGACACTCCACATGGTGTTAATGAGTTGCCAGCTGCCTGTTGTGATACAAGAAGTAACCGTAAACCCAGTGTCGCCTTTACTCCTGCACTGGTTCGGTTTTCTATTGTGACAGATAAATGTCAAGTGGTATGATCAGAAGTAAACAGTCATGACAGACAGGAAAAAAGGAGCTGACAGTTGAAGGTGATGATATCCATTAGGCTTCTACAGCTGCCACCTCCTGGGGAGACTGCTGAAGGATTTGAAATGTGGTGCAGAGCTCCTGGCTAACATGGCTCTATGACAAAGAATATGCTTACCTTCAAAATACCTGGCCTACCACCTAACCATCTGGCTTATTATCATTCAGATAAATCCACTTATATGCACAGGAAGGAGAAAGCCATGATGGAACACCAGAAGTGCATAAAAAGGGCAGAAACATTAGTCAATCAGCCCAATGATTCTTGAACAGTTGTTAAGGGAGCACGTCATTGCCTTGCTCACTTAACCATGGACATAAAAGAAAAGAGCTTCCCAAAAAGACAGAGTTTAAGATTTCAATTAAATTAAGTTGAATCCTTAGATGTCCATCAAGAGCAGTTAGAAAGATTATGTCCAAGTCAATCTTTATTCACGTTTCACTCTTTGTGATAGTAGATTAAACACTTCATTTTGTTGAAGAGAGAACTTTTACCTGATAAATGCAGAAGTAAGAAAAATCACTCTAGGTTAAATACCAAGCCAGTTTTCTTATCACAACCCACTCCACTGGACTTTAAGTTGTGCAAACCAACCAAAGCCTGTATTTGACGTGTGAGAGGATGACTGAAGAAATCTGAGACCTCCCAGTGCGTGCAAACCCCCAGCAGACGCCAGTGCCTTTGCTCTCTCTCCCCCACACCTCTGCGACACATTCACAAAGATGTCAGGGCAGAATGCAATCCTCAGATGGCACACGTACCTCTAGGCTGCTGCAATTTATGCCAGGGCTAACATAGCTCAGCCCAGAAAATTAGAGCTGTAACTGCTTCCATGATCTCCTCCCTCCATCCCCCAACACCAAGAGCAGTATTTTTCCTTATAAGCAGCTCAGGTAATTGCCTTTATTATACACAATATTCATTCCTTAGATTTTCATCACCAATAGAGCTATTATAAATTATTTTAGCTGTACTCTTCATGCTTTTATCCCTGTATTGATTTTATTTTTAATGTAAACTTTTAAATTATAATGCCAGAGAAACAACTACTTATATAGCAACAAAGGCTAAATTAGCAAGACCTGAGAGAAAAGTGCTGAAGATATTTGATATGAAACATTAGAAGCAAATGTTATTCTATGTAATACTAAAATGTAAAAAAATGCAAATGTAAATGTAGTTCCACCTTCCAGTGTACAGCAATAATAAAGTATTAGATTCAAGCATCATAATTAACTTAATCAGATGGAGCTTTCTTTAATTCCCTAATTCCTTTCCCTCAGCCATCTAAGCTTTACTCAGGCTGAAGAATACAATAACGAAAAATACCAGCAGATACTACTGAAAATGTCTCCCTTTGCTTGTGTTACAGTAAAGCACAGAGTACTTTGCAGCATGTCGAGTATTCAGCCACTGTAGTATTTTAGACACATAGGAACACATCCCCACATCTACTAAGAAAATACCTTCCTGTGCCTCTGACACAGGATTTAGGGAATACCTCCTTTAAACAGCTAAATGGAACACAGAACTTAAAGGCACGTTTCGTCTGGTCTCTATAAAGGTAAGCACACATAATTACTGTATGCAGAATCTCAGCATTTGCAATTAGTTGAAAGCAATTCCAGTAAAAAATAAACCCGTTATACCATGGAATTAGAGCAATAGGTTAAATAGCAATTTTTGTCAACAAGTCCATTTTTACTCTATCGATTTGCACAAGGTGATACGATGCACTGATTTGAATCTTATACACAGAAGCGATATTGCACTAATTGAAAAATAATTGGATTCGCCCCACTTTATAACAGATTCCTTTGCACTATCAAGGTTTTAATCTCTGATGAGTTTTGCAAAACTCACAACCTAAAAATCACTGATTTATATCTTAATTGAGATGCGTCAAATATTTCAAGGTGAGGAATTCCAAAACAGCAGACTGTGCAGGCTGCAATGTAAACACGAAACAAAAGTGAAAATGCTAACATTTTCTTTCCATATATTGTAGCAAATTAATTGTGTGTTTTGGTAACGTAGCTTATTAGTTTTGCATAATTTAAGTTTTAATTCATCGTTTAATTTTTAATTAAGTAGTCTCTTTCAAGATGAGCTTTCTACTCACATTTTAGTTAGATGCTAAACATGCAATGCATAAAAGCAGTGGCAAGAATGTAATATTTAGTTCATATGATTTCTCTGTGATTTCAGACATGAAAGTAACCAATTTTTCAGAGTATAAAATAACAGCAATTGTAAAATGTCATATAAATTTTAAATAATTAAAGACCTCTGAAAATATCTGAAAAACTAGTGGGGCAATTACAGTGAGAAGAAGAGCCACATACTTTTCACAGATTATAGATTTTGCTATGGGAGTATTCTTTCAGTATTTTGGTTTTAGTTTGGGGCTGGGATTTTTTTTGGGGGGGAGGGGGTGTTTCTCTCCACAAATCCTACAATTTTGCTAGAGAAATAAAACAGGATTTCACAGTTCTAACCTCCCTAGCAAGAATGACTAACACTATGCAATTCCAAATACAGAGAAATAGGGGAAGGAGTACATATATTTTTGCACATAAGTAAGAAATTTAAAAACAAAAACTATTTAAAATTGCAACAAAAGCAAATTTGGTATTAATTGTAACAATCCACAAAGCCTGCCCGAATGTTTATCTGTGCATATGAAAAAACACTTAATTCCAACATTACAAACTCGAATTTGTTAAATGTTGTTAGTTTGAGTTACCTAAAATTTATAAAAGGAAAAAAAAAAACCAAACCAAACCAAACCAAACCAAACAAAAAAAAAAAACAAAAAACCACAACAACAACAACGACCAAAATATCCAACACATCTCTTGTTTCAAGAATATATCTGTCAGTTCAACTGAATATTGGGAGTGCTCCAAAACTTCTCAGGCCACACAAGCTTACAGAAGGTTGACGTCATCATACCTGAGACATCTACCAACAAAACCCAAAACTAACCTGTGGAAGATCTAACTGCATAAGCTTTTTGCAGACATAACATAAAGACATAAATACGAGTGCAACATCAAGCAGCATTATCTTTGCAAATTGTCCTCAAAAATAAACCCCAGTATTGGTTTATTTATAAGTTTTTATATCAGAACTTCTTTAGTTATATCTAAGACTTCTAAAACTGAACTCCAAGTAGTAACATCTGCAGTGTCTAGAAAGCATCCCCAGACAGAAAAGTACCACCAGAAAGATACAAAAAATACACAAAAACATGTCCCTTTCCTAAACAAAAGAGGAGCAGCTGGCTATTCCAGTTCTGGAAAATTCTATGACTTGGTTCTATGACTGGTTGAGGGAAGGTTAAGTAATCTGAGTAACTTTCAGTCTCTAAACATTGCAGTGTATTTTACAACTGAGGATTTACTAGCTGGATCAACTGCAGTGAAATTAAACCTTAGAAAAAAACCATTCTTTGTAGGAGCCATTCTACAAATTCCAGTTTCCCTTTTTCCCCTTAAGTCATCAACTTCTGAGGGCATTCCTGCCAGGAGGACATCAAGATCTCCCAGCAGCACCATTGCTGCCAGGCTCCTGTTTCAGTGGCATGGTAGAGTGGAGGCCCTGGGGGGACACAAACTCAAATAAACTTCCTCAAGCAAGATGCCATGAAGTCCCAGAAAATTTGCCAGGTAAGAAGGCAGGAAACAAGTTGGAAGTTTGCACTTCCTTAGAATGTTTCATTTTGGGCAAATCCACATTCCTTAAAGAAAATGTGGATAAAATATTTTTTAACAGCTTCCTTGTCGCTCAGGCAGGTTTCTGGAGGAAATGAGGAGTAATAAAACCTTGCTTGGAGATCCCAGACTCAAAGCTGGCCTCCCTTAGGGCTGGAGCTTCTCTATGTGAACTGGGCAATAGCCTGTTCTTTCAAATCTGACTACAGGGATCAGTTTCGTGATCTGAAATAAAGCAGCATCCAGTGGCTGACCCCGAGGTGCACAATAAAGGTCTGTCAGGGGAGATACACGTAAAGATGGGCTACGCACAACTTAACAGCAGAGTGCAGTTTGTGGTTGCTCCTGCTCAACAGGAAGCTGCAGGAGGAAGCCCTGTTTCTACAGACCTCTGCACTGTTACAATGGTCTGCTGTTCAGCTACAAATAAACAGGCAAGGCAGAGCAAGAAACTAATGAAAGTCTTAAGTTTAGATTAATCACACTCATTCTTCAGCTTTACCAATGTTTTAGGTGGTTTTGGTTGTGTTGTGGTTTTTAAACCACTCGCTAAACTGCAAAGGCTATGATCTGCCAAAAAACACTGACTCTGAGAATACTAGTTCCCTCAGTTTGGCTAGCTTCCTACTGAAGACAAGTGTTTTGAAGAAATTCAGGAGGACTAATTAAGCTGTCTATACAATTTTAAGACATTTTTTGTATAAGAGTTAAGATAAAGCCTGTGGAAATCCTAATGGAAACTTCCATGCCCACTTTTAAATCAACAAGCTAAAAACATCAAGTAGGAGCTATAGAAGACCTGGGTTGAGGTCTAATGATATCACTTTACTTGTGCCCAATTGAACTTTTCTCACAGAAGACCCAGATAGATCATCATTCACTGCAGGAAATGGTCACTTATTAAGGGGGTTACAAAAGCTTTCTTTTCTAGGGACAAAAACACAACATGTAGTATTGAGGAACTCTCCAGCAGTTCATTGTCAACAGGGTACTAGCACTGTAAAAAAAAATAAACTTACTGAGCAATTCAACATAGCAATTTTCTTTCCCTGAAGTGCAGCAATATAGCACATTTCCTCCACACATTCAAAATCTGAATAACTGGGTCACTTGGACTATGTGAGTAACCTATTTTACTGTCATATTTATATAAACAAACAATTATAGTTAATAATCATTCATACTGCTTGATTTACTAATCTTATCAGATAACAGAACATGCTCCAGCAATATAAAAGAGCCATGACAAAAACTTATCACCTAGCCTTCAGCTGTATACAGAAGTATTGGAGAGAATGAAGATAAAACAGGTTTCCAAATTCACACACACCTCCCAATACTGAAGCTCAGGCAGAAAAGGAGGGAAGCAATTCCTGTTTCCACACCCACAGAGACCAATAGTGGCAGCCTCTGTCACTAGAAGATGCATCAGAGGGCCGTACAGGCAGCTCAGTACTTGGGTGTTGGTAGCAAGGAGCTGCTAAGATAAGGAAGGTGAGACACTTGTGATAAAAACTGTTCTGTTGTTCACTACTGAACATTCATTTTGTGCCAAGTCGGCAGTAATTTTGAGTAACAGCATTGCTGGTGGTTCAGTCTACATTATGCCAAACATGTATCTGTACCACACATGCCATGTTTAAACTTGGCACTCTGGTTTGCCTGAATGTGCTGATGACCCAGAAAACATGAGGGTGTAAGAGCTGGAAAGCCAAGCCTGAAAAAACCCTGTAATTCTGCAAACAGTAGTGTTGGCAAATTCTGTCTTCTCATGATATTATCCTCATGAGTTATTCAGGACCCAGCTGAAGTTTCCATTACACAAAGCGTTTCCTCTGCTATGAGGACTGGCAAACATGACCAACACACACACACACAAACTGGAGCCTTTCTTTCCATCAGGACACTTGTCAGGTCTTTTTTTTTTTTGTTTCCTCCCCAGACACCTATCTCCACAAAACTTTCAGGAACAGAGGCCGTAACCTGAAGTACTATAATAAGGTGTAAATCATGCCTCAAAGACAGATCGATCAAAGTAGGGGAAGGTAGGAGGCTGTTCATCTCTCGAGGATTTAAGACATTACCTTCAAATGAAAAAAAATAAGCATTTTAAAATTTCGTTTTCTTTTCACCTAAGGCCCTAGCAAACAGTATAAATTTTGAGCGGCCATATCTATTTTTCAGTGGCTAAACTGGCAAATGTTTCTGGGCATTGCCGTATTTCACAAACCGTGAGGGGTTTTCTGCTGTAGTTTTGGGCCCAGAGAGATTCAGAAAGTACAAAAGGGCACATAAGATGCTGTACATTTTATACCCAGTAAACTCTGATCTGCGATTGATTTATACAGTGTGCTAAGTCTTTATTTCTTTTCCTTTAGCTTGGCAACATAATTTCACTTTGATGGTCAGCCTTTCAATTAATCAAAGTGGACACAGCATTTGCAGCTTCTTTTGAAGTCAAAAAGAATTGTGTGCTCAGGACCTCTTAAAATGAGACCACTTATTTAGGTACTTAAAGATGGCTGTCAACACCTAACTCCAGTCTCCTAAGTTTGAAATTGCTGACTTTAGTAATTTGCCCAAGGAAAGTGAACCTGGGGCACAGAGAAACTACACAAAATCTTACCTCTCATGACCAAGAAGTCCTTGGCTCTTAGTTGTAAGTGCAGACAAATCTCTCTTTTGACTGGTTTGCCAGTACTGAAACTCAATTCAAGTACACAGAAGTAGACCATTTCTAAAAGGCTGGTTTGGTCAGAACTGTTTTCTAGGGGATCTTATGTCCAACTGTAATTACGTGATAATGGAATCCAGACATGGATTTACAGAAATCAGAGGAACATAGCAAACTTATAAGGCATTTCTCTGTGTTTGACTACTCAGGCGAATTGCATCCAGGTCTGCTGAGCACTGGCTGTACCGTGCTTAATTTCAATGCCCAGAGGCACACAGCCTGATAGAGGAAGCACTGGCTGACATTGCAGCCCAGCACACAAGCCAGCAACACTCTTCCTTTGTAGAAGTGTTAACGCATTCACAAGAACTTTTCTCATAAACTAAGCACTAAAGCATTAATAATGACTAGCAAAAAAGAATTAGCAGCAGGGTGGAGCTGATACATTTTCCAGTCCAATGTCTTTTTCCCCTCAGCTATGTGTCAAACAGCTTGTCTGTGCTGACATGCAAGTGCAGCTGGCGCAGGTGACGGGAGATGACGTGCTACATGAAGGAGACCACCAGAGTTCATACTGGGGACGGTGGTGGGCTGGTTCCTGGTTGTTGGGCCATGGCAAGGCCCAGAGCACCAGACTGCAGCAGTGGCTGCTCCCTGCCCTTGTTAAATCAAAGCAGCAGCAGCACGCCCCAACAAATGCTTTGCTTTGCTTGACAGACCTTTTATGAGATGTACATGAACTACAAATGTCCAGGAAGGAGTTATGGTGCCAGAAAGAGTGAAATGGATTTTACTTTGTAACTTGCAAGAGGTCACAAAAAGCCATAAGCACTTTTTCCTTCTGCTTAGAAAATGCATCTTGCTCTTCAGTTGTAACACATAATACATTACATCAAGGTATGGCAGGTAAAATACTTGCTTTGTAGAGTTTCTGGTGTGTACTGATTCTCAATACTGCCTTCTCCAATAGAGACAAACAGAGTTCAAAATAAACTCAATATTTAGATAACTACAAGCATATACTGCTATTCATCTAATGCTAGTCCACATTTTCTTCAGCCAAGTATTTTGCACTTCATATATATTATGGAACACTCCTCCACTACAATATTTTTGATACCACTACCAATTCCACTGGTAGACCAGATTTTTAAGCCTATTGCCTAACAGAAATAATACAAAATAAAAATTACTCAAAAATTTTCAAAATGAGAAGAGCAGGAAGCAACTCAGGAAGTACAGAAATGACAGCACATACCACCCCAGAATAAAATCTGGATGGTGCTGTGCTTCAGTGTCACAGATAGAGATATAATCAAAAACTTTCACAGCTGATGTATGTCTCCAACTACAAAATGTAATACTGTAATAATCTGGTATTTTCAAAACTCACTGATATCTGGTTTTTACTCAAGACTTCGTATTTTGCAATTGGGGTTTATTATTTTTAAAAGTTTAGATTGCATCAGTAAGAACAAAGGATGTGCTAAAATGTTACATTTCATACATTCTGAATGCTGCCTAAAATACTCAGGTCATCTCCCTCTCAAGTCTCAACTTTTGCAACAGCAACCATATAGCAAATCTTCACAATAAACTGGGATTTACAGGTTACTACTGGTTGACAGTTGAGATTCAAAAAGATTTACACCATGACACTAACAGTAATCACTGCAAAAGCAAACAGGCAAAAGGTAAGTAAGATTCTCTAAGTGATCTATCAGTTAAAATATTTAAAAGACAGAGATATCAACCAGTGCATATTATAAAATTCTTGAAATTAAGAAAATGCAATTTTTAAAACAGAAATTCTTTAAATGCTATTAGTAGCAAATTGAAAAATCTGTTCAATTAAATCTAACACAGTAGCCTATGATAGCAGCTAGCCTAGGACTCAGAAGTTTATCGGGGGAAAGAAATGACAATGTTTCGTATATCACTCTGAAAGGGACAGGAAAAAACACACCATTTCCCATCATAAATTTGCTTGGAAAACATGTATAGTACCTCAAAAAAACAGTCAGATGCCTAATCTGCAAAACATCAGCACAAACACAACCAAGAATATGTATCTTAAGGAAGAAAACCACTTTGAAGACAACTGAACTTGTAGGAACACTTCAAACAAGTGTGTCCCTTAAAAGTATTCCATAAAAGTTCCTATGGAAAGACAATCTTAGATGATCAATGTCCTTAATTGTGTTGCATCCAGTCTAAGTGATGCTTAGACTGAGTAGCAGAACTGTTTTGTGGGTTAAGCCTAATATTGCCCACTTACACAGATTAAGGAAATGGTCAAAACATATTACATTTCCCAGTCTTCACATACAACCTTCTTTCCTACAGAAAGGAGGTACAAAGAGGAACCAGAAATCTCTGAACCTTAATATCAAATAAAAAACAAAGGTTGACTCAGCTCTGCAAAGTCAATACAGTTAATTGTAGGCTATTCCACTCCCTTCCTACAATCTGCTGCACATACATGTAGTGTTTTACTGCATACTCTGTAAAAAATATTATGCACAAACACAAGGTAACCAGCAATACAAAACAAAGTAAGCAAAACCAAAGCAAAGCATAAAAGCAAAAGCCTTGCTCTGAAAAAAACACAGTTCACCCTCCCTTCTCTCTGCAGTCAGGGAGAGTGCCCTGCTCAGAACATCTCACTACTGGGTCAAGAGAAAGAAAAGGTGAGACAACTGCAGCAAATGCAAGGCAGCCAAAACCAAGGGTATCCTTAAACACATGAATGTGGAACAGGTGAGCAGATGTATGCTGCCATGGGCATAGATCCAGTTACTTAGATACAAACAATCTGTGGAAATATTTGCTCAGCCTATTCAGTTCTCTGAACTGCGTCATGATTTGTATCAGATGTGAGCAAATAACTCACAAATAGAGATTTATAAACAAACTCCTTACTGAAAATCACCTATTCAAGTCCAAGAGGCACATTTAAGCAGGAACAGAGCAGTGGTCCTTCATCAAGCATCTGTGCCTCCAGCTTCTACAATTTCTAACAGAATTCCTGAATGTAGATAGTTCACAGTGAGACAATCTGGCTATGACACAGGAAAATAAACATTTATACAAACAATTTTATATGCACCACAACTAACCAGTTTGCCATTACTTGGATATCTTAAGTTTAGAAAATACAGTGCTATCTTTGTTTGTTCTTTGCTTTAAAACACACAAACCCCACCAAATCTTAAGAGAGGTAATGCTAAAACCTGCACTAAAAATATGAATGTGATGAAATCCAAAAATGTTTCTTCACATCACACATAAGCCAGGGCACACAACTTATATATGCATGCAGACCGTTATAACAACAGATTTTTCATCACATGAAAATTAACTTGTGTTTTACAGAGTCAAGATTAAAAGAATCACCTAGAGCCCCCTTTCTTGATATGTGGGATGCTTTCTGTTGTAGCCAATGACTTCATCTTTTTAACAGCATTAACTATTTCTAACCCATTTCACTGTTGCTACACCTTTCCACCACCTCCCTGTTCCCAAGGAAGGCAGCTCCTTGGCAGGGTACACTTGCCTCCAGGGAGCTGACCCCCTGCTTTGGTAGGCTGAGATCAGACAGCATGGGTGTCCTGCAGGAACTCTCTATGTCCACTGACTTTCACTTTTCTTGCTGTCTCTCCTGTGAAAACGATTCCTCTGTTCCAAAAGTAGCAATCCTCTTTTCCACTGGATTCTTCTAATAAGCTCATCAACTATGCTCCAAGGCAACTGATCTCTACTACTGTCAAACTCAAAGGCTGCAAATGCTACCTCATATCTGAGGAAGAGCTAGAAGTGCCCCAAGTTTGTGTCTTTTCCAAGGATATCAGCTGTTCGATTATAAGGCATTAGCTCTCCCTACAAAACTAGGCACAGTATTTTCCACACTGTATTGCTCATCTAAAAACCGTGCTCTGGTTTCTTCTGTGCTCCATGGCAGCCATATATCAAGGAGCATTGGGAGAAGCTCCACTGCAAGGAGCTAGGCATGCTACAGAGTGGTGAAAAAGAAGAAAAAACTAAATGGAATTAAAATTTCTATTACAAACTGCAGCTCCCTCTATAAAGAAAATCACATGCCAGGAGTCAAAAGAGTTAGGATGCAAGTTTCCCTTTTATCGATACTTGAAGGCACTCACCTTTTTATGGAAAACAATGACCTTTTTTGATACAATGGTGACCCAGCTTAAAAGAGTAAATGCAAAAAAGTATAAAAAAAAGACTTTTTATTATTCCTTGCAATCAAAATGTAAAAATTTAAATGATCTGAAAAAGCACCTCTTTATTAAAGAGTTGATGAAAGTGTGGGTCAGTCCTATTATCCTTTTAAATTAATAAAAAATTCCTGATCTTTTAAAATTCAGAAGAATGATGTATATTTTAAATATTCTGTAATTACTGCAAAAGTATTAATTAACAGTTCATGGATGCATAAGTAGTGAGATGAAGGAATGAGCCAACTACTCACTATAAATATAAGCTTAAAAAATCATTTTATAACATTTTTGTAGCTGTATGATGTTAGGCAGGTCATAACACTAGTACTTTTCCTCTGAAAACCTAATAATTATTAACCTTTTTAATTTTTAAACGGAATATTGACTTTGCAATAAATTGGAGTAAGTTCAATCTTACAGTCAATTCCAAACATGAAAGAGTTTCTCTCTCAGCCACACTGACCATTAGCACTAATTTACAGATATTTTCTTAGGCTTGACTCAAAGAGAAGTCTGAATTATCTTACTGCAAACGATTTTAAGTAACAGCACAATAATTCATATATAAAGCACAGAATTATAGATACATAAAATCACTATTTTCTCTACCAAACTATAAGAGGATATTAGAAGTTATTCCAAACTGCATGAGAAAGCCTTAATGTACACAATGCAACCTTCTTTCCACCGTAAGACCCACAGGTATAGAGTAAACGTATGAGATACAATTCTGTTAATTTCAACCCTTCAGGAAATGCAGTGGGTTTGCTTCTATATTTTAAGAATATTTTGTTCAATTATTTTTGTTACCTTTTCAAAATAAACAAACAAAAAAAAAGCCTTCTGGTTAGATTTGCTAACTACTAGTTCTTCCTGCCATCCTTCAACTCCCAGAAATGTCCCTCTTGTCACCGTTGGAGTCTGAATCACCGTGTGGTTAAGAAATTCCCTCTTGCTGAGCCCAGGCTAGTTCTGATCAGGCAGAGATTCTCTGCTCCTTCTCTCCCCTTTGCAACTTCTCATCCTGGGATCCCAGAGGGAGGAAGGAAGAGGTGTGGGAGAGGTGCATTTCCTGTGTAGGATATGCTGGAGAAATTAGTCAACAGACTAAAGGAGACGATGGAAGATCCAGGGGTCCATGAAAAAAACACTCGTGGCACATGAGGACCTGAGCTGGGAGGGGAGAACTCACTTCAGTGGTGTGGGAAACCAGCTAGGCAGCTAATGGGGTAAAAGATGCTCTCCCACGAGCTGGTGCATGAGTCAAGCATGAGCTGAAAGGGCCAGAATCAACACAGCTGGCATTTGCAATGACAGGATTTCATGGGGTAAACAGGGTGTGGACCAATACATTCAGCTACAGGTTGGTGAATGACCTAGAGAAGAGCTGTTAAGAAAAGGAATATGCATACACATGTGGGTAGAGGAAGCAAAACATGCCAGAAGCAGGATTTTATAATAATAATAATATAGGAATCTTTCCAAAAAGTACAACTCAGGACTTCTCTATTTCATACTAACTTTTCCAAAGACATAGAGATGTCCCAATGATGCAAAACATTCCTTCCAATGCCTCTTTAGCAACAGAGGAAAAAAAATTAATTATGCAGACAGTCACAGCCATTTTGTGTAACTGCACTCCAGCACAGCATCCACATTATTGCCAGAATCTGGGCACAAATTCACTCCTTACTGCTGTATCAGACTCCTTTTTACTGCTGGGAAACTCACACCCCAACAGCTTTACACACAGGAAATCCAGTGTATCAGAAAATGTATTTATGAGGCTGATATTAACTTCCAACTTCAGAAACAATATTGGATGATTTCCCATGTTTTTATATGTATGTATGAAGGTAGAAACCTCCTCCAAACAACCCCTGAAGCACTGTCAAGAAAATTATTTCAGGATATGTTTTTTTATGTGGACAGCAAACACCACATGGCCCAAAAGATCATTTGTGTCATATAGTGTCATATGTCTATATAACTAAATGATAGTATATTTGTTTGATGTTCTCTGGTATATTAAAAAAAAATAGGAGGAAAGAAAAAAAAAAAAAAAAAAGAAAATACCAAAAAGCCCTAAATAACTACCTTTTCTAATTATAAGGATAATACCCTGTAACGGATATTCATCAAAAGCATAAAAATAAACCATTACATAGATTTTGTAAATTTGCTGTCTGACAGTTTAATTTTTAATAAACTGTCAAGAATCCAGCATCTAGGGGACTGCCTTCATCAGAAAATAAATCAGGAAAGAGAAAACTCATTAAATTAAGGTCTGCAATGGAGATATTGCTGGAGAAGCAACAACCTGCTGGAGTCCTCCCACCAAGCTCCCAAATGTTATGAGAAAACCTTGCTAGTCTCTAAGTGACCAACCTTGCATTCTGATTACATGCCCTCCAATTTCTAAGACTCTAGACATCAACATAATGCAATTCTTGTGGCATTCCAACCCTCCAACATACCAGCATCTCCCAGTTCTATGCCCTCAGCAGGTTTTCAAAACTACAATTTCATTTTGTATGTGTGTGTAGCCAGGTCAATAATGAAAATATTTAATAAGATCTATCCTAGTATAACCTTCAGAGTAATCACCTACTAGACTTCTCATTACTTTTTTTAATGCCCTTTGCCAAATCTGAGAGCCTGATTTTTATCAGTTGTCAGTAGAGCCTTACACTTCTTGTTCACTAAAAAGAGACAAATTTCCTGCTGATCAATATTTTCCCCCATTTTTTAGGCTGTCTGTTCACACATATCCTTCTTTTTAAGGTGGTTACTCATCCTCTGAGATCTACAGCACTTTCCTTCTAAGGTTTTTAATCTCATGAGCCAGATGCTTAGGCTGTGCTCTGCAGGCCCTTGTTAACCTTCAAAGAGAACACACACTTCTTCGCATGAAGATGTACTTTCCACAGCAGTCATTGGCAAGAAGCCAACAAAAAAGATCTAGAAAAGCTCTTACAGCAGTTACAGCTCAAAAATAATTTTAAGAATATTGTTAATCTTGGGAAAATACAATATTCTGTTCTTTCAAAAAGAAAAAGAAGTAAGAAGTCTGTGTATAATCAAACTATCTCAAAAAAAAAAAGAAAGAAAAAAAGAATGTATCCCTCCATCAAGAGATCCAATTTTTTATTAGATTATTGAGCTATTCCAACTTAAATATAACAAAAAAAGCATATTTGTTTCAGTTCAATTCAAATCTGAAACTATTCTGTTTTGGGAGAATTGTTTGATACAGAAAAGGTCCAATCACACAAACCAAACTGTCAATGAAGGATGAATTAGCTGCATAGTGGCAGAGATTCAATGATTGATGCAGGTGGCTGCATAATGCCAATATATGGTATCCAACATTGTCTTAGCTCTAGCAGAGTGCACCTGTTTCCCTTACAAGAATATGTGGTATTTTGAAGTGGTATTTTTAACCAGTTGAGAAATCGGATTATAAAAAAACAATCATGACACTGAAGTTAGATGGATACCAATAGAAAGTCAGAGGCTGTAATAAGATTAGGACTCAGTAAATACTAGAAATTATATCTCTGGCATTGCACTACTCCTGATACAGAATACTGGCTGGCCTCAAGTCTTATAATGCTGACTACAAGGTGGGAACACAGTGAGCTTGTTTCTGTTCTTGGCTCTACCACTGGCTTACAAGATGTCCATGGCCAAATCTCTTTCCACACCTCGATTTTTCACTGGGATAAAGAAACACTCCCTTAGAATGAAAACTGATGAAAATGGGCATGTAAGTGTTATATTATTAGTGTACCCACTGCAAGATGTTCCTTTCTGTGTTACACCCATTTCTTCTACAGATCTCCTGCCTTCATAACAGACATGAGTGCTAGAAGCAGGTAACTGACTTTTTCCATACATCTGGCTCATACCACAAGTGATAAATATTAAAAAGACCCATAATGACTTAAAATATGCCTACATAAAGCTTAACTCAAGCAGAATGTGCCTAGACCTAGTGATTGTCCCAAATCAACAAGGAAAAGACAAGTCTTGCAGTAAGGTTTACTCTCCACCAGTTTTTCATTGAATGTAATTGTCCTTAAATCCCCCTGTGTGTAAACTGTCTACCCACTCTCCTCCCCATGTCACAGTTAGGGCTGAAAAAGACTCTGCCATACTCAGAATCCAGTTTTAACCTCAAGCCCAAAGATGAAAATTAGCTGGTCTGCCTCTGGCTGCCAGTCCCATGCTTCAGTTTTATTCAGTTTCTGCTTGGCCATGAACCCCCGAACCCTCTGCTAACTCTAGAGGTTACTTTCTTTGCCAGAGCATTAGGGTTTTGGGCGACTTGTCTTGGCTGCTTACTGAACTGAACACAATGTTATCTTACACTAGTTACCCTACCTGCTCAGGTCTTTTGAATTTTTTTTTAAAGGTAAATAGGCAGCATGTTCTCTGCAATTTTTATGATAAAGATGATGATTATTGGTAGTAATGTAGAAGGAAGATTTGAAGTAGTTGTTTTTAAACAACTGGGTTCTATAGACTCACAAGTCTATAGGAAAAAAATACCCAGAACTACAAGGTACAGCAGGTTTTTCCAACTTGCACTGAAACTTAGGCAGATTAAAGCACTGAGGAACATGGTGCTTTTGTTAAAACAGAATGAAGTAACTACAAAGAACAGGAAAGAAACAAAAATAAATAAAATGTAGGCACACGTTTAGTAAACGCAAGCATTCTAAAATTACTCTACATTCTTAAACTGCAGCAGATTCTGTTTGGGCTAAAAGAAATCAAAATAAACTTGTGATCCAGATAGAATAAAGGATATCAGAAAAAATTTTAGTAATAACCACCACAGCTGAATGATTAACCCTACCAAAATATCAAAGGAAAATAGCTGTCAAAAGTGTAAATTAAATCACTTTTAAATTGAACAGAAAATTATTTCCTATTTTCTACAGGTTATGATTTGGAGTGATCTTAAACCTCTGGAAAAGAATTTTCCAATTTTCAAAAATTCTGAAGCCCAATTACAAGTAATTATAGCTTTTCATTTTCAACATGATGAAATAATTTGATTCCTTTTACAAGAGGTCTGGTTTAGCTCAAAATAGACAAGTGCTTCTGCAATGAGTTAGTACACAAAGACAATAAAGATCATTCTCAAAAGAAAATCCGGGATACATGTTGGCTATAAATCATAAATGGAGCATTCAGGCAAAAATAGTTTGTGTGTTCCATAAATGCCAGCTATTTCCATTGCACATGAGTGAGATAAAGTAAATAGACCACTGACGGTTTTGGTTTTCATACACAAAATGGGTAAGATTTGAAAGAAGAAAATGTATGGCATAATCACTGGTGTTAGATCTAGTCTTAAGGTATAATTTGGAGGAATAGAGTCCATGGACACAAGTTTTTCTATATTCTCAATCCAGAAGAAAAGCAAACTGGGACCATACAGCATTAAATTAAAACTAAATATTATATCAAGTTTCTTGTTCCCAGGTCCACTTTCTTACTCTCCATCCAAGAATTACCACATTTTTCTTATTCTTTGCTATATCACCATTCACTAAATTAGGAATTCCATTTCAGTAAAGATCCTAACACTTTTCACAAACACAAAATCTAAAGCTCAATCTACTCCAAGACAGTGCAGCACAGTTCATTTCCATAAAGTTCAATATGCTTTGCAAAAGGCCTAGTGCAAGTGAAAACACTCCTAAAATAACTGATATATTTGAATATATACCAGTCTATTGCAGAGTTGAAGCTGGACTTTGCTAGACCACCCTGTACATACTAAGTGCTGTAATAAGCCTTTATGGATTAAGGACAAAGGTTTGCCTCATCCTCTAAATTATAACCAAACTTGATAAAACATCCATATCCTGTAGCAAAAGGAAAAGTTTAAATACCCTGCAGAGAGTATCATCTAAATGCATTTAGCAAAGAGAAGTAAACCTCAGCCTTTTAAGCAGGGAAGTACTGCAGGCAGAAAAATCTGGACACAACAGTTCTCAAACTCCTATGGAAGACTGGGGAAGGAAGCTTGCCAGCCAGGCTCTGATTTCCAGGGTTCCTGCCTTCCCCTGGTTTGTTTGAAGATTACCTATTTACAGTGTTACCCTTCAGAAATGTGGAACTTAACAAACTGTGCAAAACACAGTTTGTGCAAACTTGTTGAAACATTAGCAGAAACTGATACCAAAAAACTAGCAGCTACTATAATAATTAAAAAAAAAAAAAGCCTATGTCATTTTTGTAACGTTATGTGCCAACAGTATTATTAGGTTTGATTCTTTTGCATAAGAAAATAAATCTTTTTTTTGCCTAGTACTACAAATTGGTTGACAGCGTGTATACAGTGTGTTATAAAGAGACTAATATAAAATTAAGAATTATTTCTGCCATATATCAAAGCACCTGGTTACTATTAAGTTTTCACAAAGAAAATTAGTAGATTGAGCACTGACATATTCAATAAACCCAGGTTTCTCTTGTGGTCAGTTTTCTGGCAGTGAAGCAAATCTTAAGAGACTATTAAAAGAAGTGTCAGCCAAAGGAAAAAAAAAACAACCAAACAACTAGCTAACTTGTAATAATGAGATTCTTTTATATATATACATATATATAGACAATAGCAAAAAGCTAAAATTTGAATTTACAGATGTTTATTAAAGGCTTTTAATGCTGTCTCAGCTGTTGGGCCTGGTGTGTGGACAGAGCATTTAAGCAACAGCAGATACAGGGAAATATAAAGCGGAAAAAGCCAGGCACACTAACATCACAAAACTGACATCTACAGCCCTCCTACACCCTCAGGTAAATATGTCGCTGAAAGCTAGGCAGAATTTACTCATATTACAGAATATTATATAATTCTAAAGTGTGCTTCATTTGAATGCACTTTTTTTTTTATTGTCATCCTCCAAAACTGCAGACAATAGAGCTCATTCTATATTTCACAGGCCAGGTATGGGGGATTTTTTCCTTCATGTTTCTCACCTGTTACAGAAGACCAGATAGGACACTACATCACAGGAGCTACACATCCTTGTCTGTCTTGGAAGGTTAAAACAGCAGGACATTTGCCTGAAGGTCAAAGTAGTTTTGAGACTGCACCCACAAATAGTGCCTGCAGACTCTGTTGGGTTTTGGTTGGGGTTTTTTTTTGTGTGTAATACCCAACAACATGGAATAAAATTTAAGCAAAAGGTGTTTTACTTTCTTTTTACTTTCCTTTTTGTACTACCAGAAAGTATTTACCTTTATTAACATTTGCTTCTTTCCAGGTAGCTGATGCAATTAAAACCTAAAATAGATTTTGAATTGTGTACTACTTTCTCCAGCATCTAACAGCCAAGAATATGTTCAAACATCCCTGAGTTTGAAGATCCAGTCAATATGAATTGAAAGTACAAGTAACAAAACAGGAGGCTTTTAGCCTATGTATAAATTTAAAAATATTTGTAATTAATTGTAAGCAAATCAAGAGAAATTATTAACATTAGGAGATAAATACATGATGTGTTAAAATAAGCCAAATACTTCTCCTGTGTGCAAGGCCTTCCATTCACCATGTGACCCTTGGCACAGGTGAATGGCCGAGGGGTGCAAAGATGAGGGTAACTGGAGTGTGTTGCAAGCCACAGCAAATCACATGGCAAAGTCAGGTTTGGTCCCCAGGCTCTGAAGTGCCTCAAAGCTCCCTTTTAAACCTTCTCAAAACTAAAAGGTGATCATTACAAACCTTCTGTCCACGTAAGTTCAGATCACAAACTAAATACCACTGCCCGTCTGCTGGAGACCATACGGTCATGGAAATTCATCTCGCCAATTGCATTATTTTATTGACATTAAGAAATACTTAGAAAACAAACAAATAAGGGTAATTATAGACAATCACTATCAATGTATCTTTTTCACAGAAAAAATATGACTGCCTCCAATTTTATTTGCTCCATCACACAGACACATTATTAGACCAGAATTTTATAAATTCACTGTCTTCCCTCATAAAATTTTGGACACAGAAACACAGTAGACACCAAATCCAACTTTGTCAAATAACATGTCACGACATAAAAGGCGTCTAGGTCCCAACAGGTCACTATTTATATCTCCAGAGAGGATGAGAGGGTTTTTGCAATTAGTAAGTAAGAAGTAAATTTTTAAAGGAACTTCTACAGCCATCCATGCACTGGGCAGGGATGTGAGAGAAAATTTAAATGTGCTTTGACTTTACAGTTATCTTTGCCTTCTACTGACCTAGTTTAAGAAGTGGTTTTACATAGTTTTATCTTCACTGAGAAGCAGACATAAATAAATTATCCATCTCAATTTTGTTGGCATTTTGTTGACTTATGTATGAGATGATGAGATTTGCAATGATATACTCACTGTTCTCTAGCATCTTGGGACAAGTGTTCTTCCAACTGTCTGAATGTCACATGGAGCACATGGAGGGATCTACTCTGTGGAAATGTGTATCTGTATCTTCAAGGGAGATGGTTCTGAGTTGTCAGTATATAAATAGTACTGTAATCTAGATGTTCTTTGTTCGAAGTGCAGTCTCTTTAAGTGACTAGCACTTGTGACTAGCAGCAGCAGCAAAGTCAACAGGAACAAAATATCCTGAAAACAATCCCAATAATGCAGAAGAAATACTCTCAAGAGACAACCATCAAATAATATAAAACGTTTAGGAGAACTGTGATAACACACTTATTCTTTACAGTCAAATTAGGCCTGTCCAACCCAGGATCAAATTTTAGGGAGGAAAAAAAAAAAAACCTAAGTATTTTGAGACAAATTAATTAGCATTTCTATCACCATGCATGTCCCCAGAGTCAAACACACTGCATTGACTTGGGTTGTGACACTGCATATCCACTGCACTCTGACATCCACCTTAAGAAGTCATGCATTGATAGTTATTGTTTTCTTTTTCACAGGGATCTATGCAAGTATAGCACTTCACTTGAGTAGATCAACTTGTAGCACTGAACATTATTCTGGAAATAAAATTAAATCTGCTACTGTCCAAAATCTTAGAAGCAAATTCTCCCAAATGTAAAAGATCAATGACATTGGAATCTCAAGGCTCATTACAAAGGCTTTGTAATTAGCCTGCAAAAACCTCTCAGAAACTCTAAGTTGAATATTGTGCAGTTGAGTTTCTGTTCTAGGAGGTAAATCCCTGAAACGAACAGATTAGTCACAAGGCCCTTAAGGCAGAAAAGTAAGGAAAGCTTCTGTTCTCTCCAACTCTTAACACGAGGGACTTCCAAAGAAATTTAAACATTATAAATAGGCAATACTCTATCATACAATTCATAATTAGACAGTGGAACAAACTGCTACAAAATATCATTAAGGCTGAGGACTTAGCGAGGCTGGAAAAAGGATTAGACATTTATACGGTGTAACAAATACATCCAGAGCTCTAATAATTTTTCAAGATCTATTAAATATGATGTTCCAGAGTTTAACCCAAACTCTATCCAAAGAACATGTAGTTTACAATCATCATAGAACAGCTTGGGGTAGGAAGGAACTTTAAAGCTCAGCTCGTTCCATGGGCAGGGACACCTTCCACTAGACCAGGTTGCTCAGAGCCCCATCCAACCTGGCCTTGGAATAGTTGCAGGGATGAGGCATCCACAACTTCTCCGGATTCCAGTGTCTCACCTCCCCAAGTAAAGAATTTCTTCCTGACATCTAATCTAAACCAACCCTCTTTCAGTTGAAAATCAAGCTTCTTGTATCTTCCTCTGGAACCTCACTGTTGATCACTGGGTACTGACATAGGATGTGTTAATAAATCCAGTCTGTTGTGGTGATTCCTTTGCAGTTTTAAACAAAATAAGTAAGTTGATCTGTAGTCTTTGGCTCAAAGCAGTTAATGATCATGAGGTGTGCAGTCATAAGAATCTGGGAACTGAGGGGAATGGGAAGCCAATGCTATACAAAGTGGACTGCAATTACAAGTTTAGGTGTCAACACTACGTTGTTCAATAGAATGGAAAACACGAAAAAAAAAATTAAGAGTTTCTTTGGCTGTTGCGTTACAAGTCTCTTTAAAAAAATTAAAAAGAAAGAAACACAACCCATTAATAGTCAAACATGCAAGGATAAAATGGAATTGACCTCAGAACGGAGAAGACTGTTTAAGTTGAAAAGATTTTTCTGGCACCACTTCTTTGCTCTTTCCTCCTCTGCAGGCAGCCCTGTCATATCTGTTCCTCTTTCCACAATGTAAACCATCCTTGCTTCTCCCTGTCTCTGAAGATGTTCTAACTCTCTAAATCATGTGGACTTCTTTGTGTTTCCCACATGCCTTACCAGCTTCACAAGAGCCAGGCTGTGAGAGGCCCAAGATGTCACTACACAGAAAAGCCAGGTACCAGTGGTTGCAGAAGGCAAAACTCTACAGGAGTGGGTTGAAAAATTCAGAGAATCTCACTGTAGTCCAGGTAACAAAAAGCATCAGTCCAGTCTTAAAAACACCAGGTCAAAAGGTTTGAAAAGAATATGTGCAATTAAAAATGCATAATTTGAAATCCAGAAACACTAATCTCTGTGTGTTAATAAGCCTGTCTGTAAAATATGAGATAAGGGTCTAATAAATGAAAAAAACACTACATTGATAGTTCCTATAAAACATGGGTCAAAAGACTGACTTTGCATGTAAATATTTGAACTACACATTGTAAGTAACATTTCAGCCTCTGCATGCAATTATTAAATATTAAGTAAATAGCTATGGATCATATGTACAAAGGTGAATGCAAAATGCAGCAATATTTAAATTAAGATCAAAACAAGAAAGAGCCCTTTGGTGGTCTGGTTTTCTTCTTCAGAGTGTGGTGGATAATAAATATCCAAGAGCTTTCCAAGGCCTCAGAACAGATTGGATCAGTTTCTTTATGTTTCCTTTTGTAATCCTGTCACAGAAGCAACGTATCAAAAGATACAACCTGCAATTTGGCGGCAAAGAGAAACACTGCACCTCCCTCCAGTCCTTGAAGACCTTTTTTTTCTAACCCCAAAAAATCAGAAAGGCAGATCTGACGACTTGCACTGCAGTGTTCAAATCAGGAATTTTATTACCCAATTCACCCTCCTCTACACTGAAAGCTTGGACTAATCCAGCAAGTCAGATACAGCAAATCACAAACAGTATTTTGAGAAAACAAAACAAGACAAAAACCAAAAACAAAACCAAACAACCAACTCGTCAAGGCACTATTTAAAAAGAAAAAGCTTGTTTATATTTTTTGCATAGCTGAAGGAACTTGATTTTGGTTTTCTTGGTAAGTAAGAAAGTCAAAAGTCCTTGAATGAACTAGTACAGTGTAAGTAACATTCAGAACATTCTTAGTTGCCCCTTTTTTTCTCTACAAGTGATTAATTTCATGAAATAATGCCAATAATTTTTTATAAACTGTAATGCAGCCTAAGAATAGACCACTGTATAAATTGAACACTGTAGTCACATATTTTGTGGGTAGATTAAGGATAAAACTGCCTGTTCCATGCTGTGCCAGATGAAAAGGAACTGTTTGAGTACTTTAGAGCATGCATATTTAGTAGCTATCGAAATTATTTATAAAACTTTAGGGGAAAAAAATTACTATTTAAGGAAAATAGTACCATTCAGTGAATAAGGAACAAGAAGAAGAAATTCAGGTTTCATTCTCAGCTTCCCAGAGACTAAGCAAATCACGTCTTCCTGTACAGTTTCCAAATCTAAAAAATGAAAGTAAAATTTACTGATTTGGTAAAATGCTAAAGAAACTGTACATGAAACATTTTGACATTGGACTGAAAGTTCTTGACATAGGTACTATACAGATTTGCTGAAATTCTGCAAAAATTCAAAATCTCAACAGTATGTTGAGCAGCATGGTATATTTATCACATTCTAGACATGTCAGCAACACATATATTCAGCTCCATCTCATCACATTTAGGAAAACCCCAAGGAAACAAGGAGGGGAGCTGAACAAGTATGCAGAGCCACAGAAGATTGCCCTGCAGTCAGACAGACATAGTTAACACAAAGCAAACCAAGTCTTTACTATCTTCAGCCATGCTTTAGACAGTCAGAGACACCCCAGTCATGGGAGAATGAGGCAGTGAAATGAAAGAGCTAAGTACTGAAGAAAAAGGCTGTAAAGTCTACAAAACAAAATGGGCATTTACTTTAGCATCAGAACATAAATAAGTAGCAATGTTTTAATAAATGATGTAGGTGTAGGGAGCCACAGCAAGCAGCTCAGCAGCTCCATGTAATACCAGTACTGAGGTCTTCAGAGAGACGTGTCTACATGTTCTTACAGGACTGTGAAATGCAATTCACAATCCCTTTTGACAGCCTCAATTTAGACATACCCACCTTTACAGTAGGGACTGTACGCTACAAATAACTGTCACAACTTATTGAAGAGACCTCCTAAGAGAAACACAAAAGATATGCAAAAGAAATGAAGAACAAAGGTTTGCCCTAAAAATGAAACTCATCACTAACTTTTCTGGAAGTGAGACATTATCTTTCAACGGACCTCAGTGGAAAGTCTCATTAACTCAAAAACTTGCCACTCAGAAATATTTCTATTGTTATTAATAATGAAAAATACATTCAAAAAAATACTACAAAGCCACAGTCCTGCAGCAAACCAAGTATAAAAGAACACGGTCAGCACCATAAATTTCCGTTTCAAGAAAGAATCAACTATAAACTGATACATAATATCAGATTTTACAATAAAGCAGGAATATTCCTGCTATTACCTATTAAACCAGAAGTTATTTCCCAGCTCTTTCAGTTGTCCAGAAAAGGGCACTGCCTCTTCTGTGTACATCTAAGACAACTAAGACCTTTACACTGATGAGTGTAGAAGTGTAGAAGATAGACAGCACTCTTGTTTACTAAAACAGTTCTTACTGATTCTACTATTTTCTCTATTTGAACAATTGTCCATGGGGCTCTTTATCTGCTTCACAATCTGCCCAGAATATCATTGTCCTCCAACAACCTGAAACCTGCTCTTCATCCACACAGGTAGATACAGCACTTGTTCATTTCTGATTCTGAAAATGTAAAAATGGTTGGACTTTTCCCAATTAGGTTGGGAAAGGAGAAATATAGGAAAGGAGAATCTTTTTTCTACCAATATTATTAAGAAGTCTAGATAACATGGTACCTTATCAGAAAAATACTATAAAGTGAGTAAAATTACATTAAAAGAACCAAAGAGAACAGAAACAGGAATAGATTGGTCCTCTCATTTTCCACAGGACAGATGATGAAAGCAATTCCAGCCTTACCACTTTTGGTACTAGCAGACATGGCTAGAACACATGCAAAAGGGAATTGGATATCTCTGCAGCTCAGTGCACTGGGCATGGTGCAATCCTCTTTTCCAGAGCACACCTATGCACCTTCAAGAAGAGTTCAGCTCCAACTTCTCCATACTCCACATTCAGTAGCTGCAGACAGTCCTCTCTTCTTCAAGCTGAATGAGTCCAGCTCCCTCAGCTTCTCCTTTCACATCACTCAGGAAGCCTGAAGCTTGCTTGGGACTGGCTTGGTGGCCCTCTGCCAGACTTATAATGACTGTTTCTTGCACTGTGGACTTCTATGCTGGACACAATATTCCAGATGTGATCTCAAATGACAGCCAGAGGGTAAGAATCACTTTCCACCACCTGATGGCTATGCTCTTTCCAACACAGCCCAGCATGCAAACAGCCTTCTTTGTTGCAAGGGCACACTCCAGTCTTCAACCTGACCCCAACCTGACCCCAAAGGCATAAGGCCTTTTCTGCAAAGCTGATTTATAGAAGTCAGAGCCCATACAGTCCTGCTGTGTGAGTTTATTTCATCCTAAACGCAGAATTCTGCATTTGCCTTGCTTCATGATGTTCCTATAAGCTCACTAGTCCATTCTGAGTAGGTCCCACTCAAAGGCAGCCCAGTCCTCCAGTGCACTGACTGTCCCCACAAAGTTGGTGTCATTAATGGACTTGCTGAGAATGCAGCAAATCCATCTGCCAAATTAACAGTGAAACAGAGAAATCTAAAAAGCATGATAATCTAGAATGGCCATCTCCATGCTACTGCAGAAGAAGGAACACCCAGTGGCATATTTTAGGAGACTGAGAGTCTATCAGTCCCAAGTATTTGCTGCATCCTCACAAAACAACCTACGTTCTACCAAACTTGACAGAAGGACTGACTTTACATGGGTATGTTCTACATACCCATGTAAAGTGAAGTCAGTGATGATTTAAGATAATATGATGGATTGCAAACAACTGCAATCCAGGAGCTGGGATAAGTTTGCTTCCACCAATTTACCGATCAGGGTTGCAAACCTCTTAAAATCGCCAGAGCTTATTTGCCAACACTTCAAGAAAAAAGATTACCAACAAGCTGTTCCTGCAAGCATCTTTCAAAGTGAATATCCATCTGACAAAATGCATTGCTGTTAATGTTTGGGAGAGTTTCTTACAATTTCTTGCAGATCTTAACCATCTTTGACTATCTTTGACTTTTGATTTACCACAATAGGAGAACAACAAGGTACTTTTTCCCTTAATAGGAACTGAACTGAATCTGCATCCTGTATTTCTCTTTTAGAATATCATATGGCCTTAAGAAGTGGAAAGATTTAAAGATGTTATGCCTCCAAGAACTTTACGTTCATACTGAGACAAGAAACATCAGTGAGCTACACAAAATAGATTTTAATGCCAAATCAATCTCACCAAGAGTCATGCAAAGAGAGTTGCATGACCAATGCATTTTCTTTGGAATTATTCCAACAGAGGAAACAAGAGGAAAGTGAAAAAGCCAATTTCTACCCACAAGATTTTTCCAGCCATCTCCTACAAAATATTTCTCTAAACAGAAACAAATCCAGACTACAGCACTATGACAAGTGACAGTCAACTTGAATAGCAGAGGGGGGCCTTTTTTAACATGCCAAAGATGAGCTATCAAGCCTAGTAGCTAGAGACTGACTGAAGAAAAATGTCCACGTTTCTAATCAATACTGCTTGCAAATTCTGTGTTTGATTGACAAGGAGAAAGGGAAGACAAGGGAGGACAGCCCATGGTCTCAAGTCCCTGAGGGAGGGGAACAACAGCATAGTTACACATCTGTAATCAGTCACTGTGGGGAGAGAGGAAAGGTGAAGGCCAAGGTATCCAGCTTGCCTGCCTTCCAGCACACAATAGCTGTCTCACTTTGAAGGCTATTTGTCTGAGGACCCCACAGTAAGGCAAGACCTGGCTTCTCTGATCCATTCTCTGCCCATGACTAAAAGAAGCTCTTGCTCTGTCCTACCTTTGCAAGGGAACCGCATTTCTCCCCGGCTTTGTATTAAGCCTTTAGTGCCTAATTGAAATACTTTAGGCATAGTATTAAAGATAACAGCCACAAATAATTTTCTCTTTGCTGCTTCTGCTGGAAACTATATCAGGCACCTGGGTGGGGAGGAGAAGGCAATAGGACAAAGAGATTACAGCAATATGATCAAGACACAAAAGGATCACCAAATACCAAATACATGATTAAAATCCAAAACCCCGAATGGACCTGGAGGCAAGCCACCAGTCCCTCCAAGTGAGACTGCTTCTGAGTCACCGAAAGGCTTATATTCCTTCTGCCCACATTCTATGTGCATATCTCTTTTTCTAATTTCTACCTAAATATCTTCTGCTGCCTGTAATGAGTACAGTTTCTGTTCCTATAAAGCACAAACACTTCTTAGGCTAGGCTATCAGCAACCCGTAACAGGCAGATATCTCAGCGTCTGGAAGACTGTGCTTTTAAAGATCTGACAAGGAATAATATCTGAACTTAGGTGGTAATTAAACTGTCTGAGCAATGCTAAGAACAGATACATTATCTTTTAATATCAGAAATGAAGCACTATTAGAGAACACAAAAGCACCTCTCCACACAGGAAACATACAAAATGGATCCTTCTCTTGCTGCTGGGAGCTCCACAGATATTCATATGTTTGATCACATATTTGACATCACACTATTGCTCCTACTGACTACTGCCAGCTTTCCTGGGCAATCATGCTTGTATAAATTCAAATCTCTCATGCAACTTTAAATGACTTCCAGAAAAAAAAATACTGCTATTGGCCATTTATTATATAATGATTCATGGTAATATTTTTTGAATGCTACATTGAGTGTCTAGTCTGGGGAGATGGCAGGGAAGAAAAACCAAGAGAGTTAAAACTGATGGGGGAGGTGCTAATGGGGGAGGGGGGGAGGAAGCGGGGAGAAAAGGAGAATGCAGAGGAAAGAGAAGCTCAAAAGAAGTCCCAAGAAATCCACCAAATTAAAAAGTTGCATTTTATGTTCTGTGGCTTAAGAGATTACAGGGTTACAGGTTATAACAAAAATCAAAATCATTTGTAGAACCATCATTTTCTGTCACATGCAATATTTTCATGATTAGTGAACAGAAAACATTTAAGAGAGAAATTTAGAAAGCTGTACAAGAAATACCAATACAAATATATTTGAGAGGAACAGAGACCAAAGAATTTGACTCTTTGAAATACCCAGTAATGCCATAAAAGTAGACAGAGCCTGTAAATGCTAGCTCTGTAACTGATGCTCAAAATCTTTCAGTATCTGGAATTACACTACTTATATTTTTTCTTGCTGCCAATTTAATTCTCAACTGCATCAACACCTCCATATCTGCTGAAGCAAGGAGCTTTAGAGTACATTTGTGCTATTTGTAAGGCTTTCTAAAAATCATCATTTCCCATATTTTTCCCAGACTTCATTGTACAGCACAAATAACACACCATCATAGGAAACAGACAAAATGGATACTCCTTCATTCCTGCTGGGAGCCCAGGCACACTTTTGGTTGTGCATTCAGCATGTGCACAGCCACTTCTACTAACAAACTCCATGATCCTATATGCTCCACAGCTATTTTTTTTTTCCTTTAAATCACTTACCAACAAAATAATTGCACACATTGGAAACATCTTCACTCCAACAAAATAAATTCTTACTCATACAAAAATAGACTGACAGAAAATATCTAAGTGTTCTGATACATTAACTATGGGCAGAGTAAAATCTATAGAACTGTCCACCTTCTGTTACCCACTTTTCTAACTGAATAATTAGCTCAAAAGTGGTAGACAACCATGGTTCAAACCCTAATGATGCCTGTTTTGTATCCTACAGCATTTTCTATTTCCCCTGTAAAACAAAGCCAGACCCAAAATCTCTGTCAGAATTGTCAGAAGCTGAATATAAAATAGCACATGGGCAGTAAAGTATACTACTTAGAAAGCACCAAACCAAATACTCTCTGGGTGAAATTACAACCACTTCGAGGATGACTAGCAGGTTAGATGATCACAGCATTTCCTTCAGCTTTGAGTCCATGAATTTGTGCCTATTCCTGCCTATTTCTATGAACATACTATGATCTTAAGTTACAAGTATCACACACTCTTTTCCCCCATTCGCCCTACACAGAAGATACAGCAATTTAGGAGCAAAGGAGACTGCCACCAGCAGAATTCCTACATCATTTACTGCAAAAACTGGAAGCACTCATTCAAGTTAAAAACAATTTTAAAAATGTTGCCGATACTTCACAGCCCTGCCCCTACCTCTCAGGGGCCACCTTCCACCCAACACTTTTTCTTTCATCTTGAAATTATTATAGCCAAAACCAAAATCCTGATCTTCCTTTTGAAGTTCTACCTTCTATTTTACCACCAGTCTCTGCTACTTACAGATTTCATTACCCACGGTCGAGTTGCTTCACTGGGAATTGGTTCTTACTCCTTTTTCTTTTTTCCCTACAGCAGCACCTAAGAGCTACATATTTTAATTCTCAAAAACAGCACACATATACAAATGATACAATAGGAAATAGGTGATTAAATAATTCATTTTTTGAAGTTGGTATCTCTCATTTTAGCCTGCCACCTTCAGTGGAGCTAAGAATCACGTCTTTACATGTGTTGCATCAGTTAACAGGAGAACAGTTTCAATAAGATGTTGGGCTACCATCATAATGCTCCTATTTTATGCAGGATTAAGCCTGAAATTAGTGAGAACTATATTAAACTAGTACTATTATTCTAAAATGTCATAATAACTTTCCAGATGCCACTTGTTATCAGATCCTGTTCAGCAGACATTAATATTGTAAGCATCTCCCAGAGAAAGAACAGAGGTCACTGACTGATGCCTGTTTCATCAATGGTGTTGAAAGCCTTTGGTACCTTCTGTTATTCAAGAAATGATCTCTTCTTCTTTTGCTATAGGAAGTCAATACACACTCTAATAAATGTAGGTAAACTAACAGCCAAAACTTGAGCAGGAAGCATAGTTAGCTCAATATAAGTTATCACTGACAAAGAGAAAACATACAGAAACCAAGGTTTAAAAGAAAAGCGTCTGAGCCTCATGGCATAACAACCTACTTTTTTTTTTCCTACTAAGTTAAATCTTGTTTTTTTGAGTATTGTTCCCTGATATGATCAAGCAAATGGGAAAAAAAAAACCCTCTGGAGCAAGTAGAAATAGGTGAAACTCTCACAAAATGTTCAAAAATAAACCTTCATGTGTGACCACAAAGAGTTTGTTACCTTTAAATACAGGGAACATCTGTCTGTCTTCCACAAACAACACAAGGATGTAGACATTACAGAAATACAGTTGCATTTCACCTGGCAGTTTGATGCAGCGTACTTGCACATGACAACACATTGATTTTACTTCTACCTCCATGCAGACATCTACGTAAAGAAATCCATTAGGCAGACAGTTCTCATCTCTATTGACTGACAGAGTGACAATCGAATACTTTTCACCTTCCAAACTGACTGACAGCTAGACACTTAAACAAGCCTTCAAGTTGCAATAATAGTATGAAACACTTTCAATTACCTGAATCAAACAAATCCATGATCCCACTAGTTGAATGTATTTTCTGTCTGCTGCTATGCCTGGCTTGGTTTACACTGTTGTTTGGGCAATTCAGACCCCTAGCAAGAATGCTGCAAACAAACAGCAGCCCACGATTTCTAAACAATGAATTATACCTCAAGTATTTTTGCTATACACATCTTTGTGACCAAAAAAAAAAATGCACCCAGCCTTTGGAATCACTTCCTTTTTAGCCTAGAAATAAAGCAAATCTGTTAAAAAAAAAAAAAAAAAAAGCATGGGAAACAGCTACATCATTAGATAAGTGTCTTTCTAATACTAGTAAATGTTAAATGCCACCCTGCCTTTAAAAGGTGAACATTTATAGGGTTTTTTTAGTACATGAAATCGTAACAAACAGTGTTTTAACTTTGGGGCTAAATATATGAACAGTTTAGCCATTTTTCTTATCCAAATTACAGGTATTTTTCTAAGTAATTCAAATTTTACTGGATTAAATTCTCTCCATTAAAATCAGAATTTATTTAGGGCATATTAATGAACAACTGAATTTGACAGAGAAACAACGAAGTCATTTTTTCAGATACGACAGCTCAAAAACAATCAAAACCATATATATTTGCATTTTACAATTTCTAGAATGAATAACTAAGGTTGAAAGTATCTAATGTTCTGTAGACATCAATATGTGTTGCTGCAAGACATTCAGCATGATCAGACTGAAATATCTAAATGAACATGCTTATGAGTTAAACATATACACTGCATAACAGGCAAACAAGTAGGATCAGGGTGCGC
>WQNJ02000018.1:37295000-37302500 GCA_016584745.2 Phylloscopus trochilus trochilus
ATCAACCATGTCTTCTGTCACCACTATCGGAACAGTTTGTTTTAATACAAGTTTGGTCACTGGAACACATATATAAACTTTTTAGAATAATTGTTCACTCATGTACAAATATACAAGAGTAATGCATTAGCCTACACGATGAACTTGTGTTTTAGTTAAGCATTCCTATTTATACTAATGTTCATTTAAATATTGTGCAAAAGTCAAATATTATCAGAATAATATAAGATTCTTTTTTAGTGCAGCATAGATTTACTAGTTGGCTGTTTCTGTATGTAGTGTTCTACATAATACACTTGCTGCCTTGTTCAGGGACAATCTAATATTTAAAATAAAATAAACAACAGACCCTTTTTCAAGTTATATATAATTTAAGAAGACTCTGTTTCTTTTAAAAAATGCATAAGTGGTTCCATAAATAGAGTAGAAATTAACCTAAATTTATCAACATTTTTCCATCTGTAAAACACACAATATTAAATTCTTATGAAATCATTAGGCATACAGTTTGCTTACTCAGAACCAAAACATACTGCACCATAAATGAGTGGTTTGCTCTCTAAATTTTTTTAAAGTATGATTTACAGAAAGAACCTTCTTTGTATATTCCATCCTGCCAGAGAGGCAAAAGCAATAATAAAGGTATGTAGCAACTGTGATGATCGTTAAAAAGTAAAAGCAATGCCGAAGTGGAAACCCTCTACTCTCCACAATTATGGAATATTTTTTGGCCTGAAATATCTCAAAACAATAGTTTTTCTTCAGAAAGAGTTGAATATTTTATTTATGGATGTTGAACACAAATTTAGTGCACACTATAACTGTATAAAGCTCTGCTTTATTTTTTATGAGAGCACCCCAGGCAAGCAAACATATAATGCAGACCTGATGTCAGCCACCCTAGTATTCTCGTTATGATTTTTTTTTTTAATTCCCCAGGTGGAAGCAAAGAATTCACAAGCTTGTTCTATCTACTACTTCTGTCATTTAAATATAACCTCCTCAGATCAGTAAATAAAAGGAAATGGCTGTAATTTTGTTTGTGTCATCCTTTAAAGAGACGTTTGTTGTTCTGTTAAATACCATGGCACCGCCACCTTACCGAATCATCTCGCCGAACCACCAAAACACATTTTAAAGGCAGTTGCACTTTTACGTGATTCTTGAGCCACTGTAATGTCAATATCTCATCTCCTTCCCAGCAAGCACAGTGTTGGTGAAATACATGACATTTGCTGACCAACCTTTGAAAAAATAATTAGATAAAGACAAGCTGCTGTTTTTCAGCCCCTATCAGATTAAAACTGTTTACCTGTTTAGCAGACAGGTATGCGGCATTTACTACACAAATTATACAAATAAGTTGATGATTAACTAAATGTGTTAGCAGTATTACGAATAAACACAAAATCTGCACAAAAATAATTTCTGTCTGCTTATAAAGGGGTTCCACGTCTTATCTTTAAATCCTTCTAAAGACCATAGAGACAAACGCCTTTGTAATGTTTGAGCCTATTTACAACACACAAGTGCTGCAGCTGGGGGTGAAGTTAAACCAGCTTTTTCACAGGGAAAGCGGAAAAATTAATTGGAGCCTCTCCCTCCGACACTCCCTAGCGGCTGAGCGCGGAGGGGCACCGGCCCCGGCCCCGGCCCCGCAAGGTTTGGGAGGCGAGAGAGGCAGCGCCGGGAAGAGCAGGCGCCAGCCCGGCATCCATCCCGGCGTGTGACAGCCCCGTGCCCCGGCGCTCCGAAGGCAGCACGGACAGGATTTCGGAGCCCCGATGCTCTGTGTCTCGGCGTTCTCCCGTTTAAGCTAAACTTTTCACATCTGTGCACACGTGTGTGTGTGTGTGTGCGGGCATGTCTGCGTGTGAGTAAATCATCTCAAGGTTAAGGAAAAGACACACAACAACTCAGATGAAATTAAATTCCAGAAAGAAGGGGGGGAAAATAATGTCCACTTCACTGTGACTAGCGAATCGTTTGTGGAAATGCTTGATCTAGGAAGCATATTACACAAAAACAACAAGGAATACGCTTAATAAATCTCTACATTCTTCCTAAATAATTATGTAAACAAATTCTGAAGGGGTTTCCAAGAAATTCGGGTATGTGATTAGACACAAGTTTGCATGACCAGAAATACATTCTAGCAAACACTGTTTAGTATCTCACAGTCCATTCTTAGAAACACAATTGATACCTTAGTAATTTTTCTTTTTCCCCCCCCACCCCTCTTTCTTTCCTTCCTACAGCCCATTAAAGTGCTCCAGGGACTGATTATTGTGCATCCCTTGTCCTGACCATAATTGCCCTCCAGGTACAATCCTTCTCATGACTGAGATGTCCTAAACACAGCCAGGTGCTCTCTAGGGCAGCCAATGTGTTTTCACAGTGTAAGGATCGAGTGCTGGACATGTCCCAGTTCCACAAACACCAGAGGGGACAGAACTAACACTGTTTACCTTATTAAAATCTGTGATTCTTGATGAACTTCTTGTATATGCACTCAAGGAGGGGTCAAATACATTTTCCTCTCAGAGGACGAACTCATTTAATGAATCATGTGGCTACAATAAAAATCTAAACATAGAAGAAAGCTGAGATTTAACACACATAATCCAAAATACTCAATTTTAGAAGTTAAGAACAACACAGCATCCATTTATTTTCTTTAATATTTAACCCAGCATTAAACTGTAAAACTATTTTGTAAACACATTAAATTTTGGCCCTTAAGACTACAACATTGTAACTAAATGGGTAAATGAAAAATATTTTAGTTACAGCTAAGGCCTCTCAATATATTTCAAGGATAATGAATGAATCCCTAAATCGATACCATAAAATATAAAGAATTTATAAATAATTAAGACATTTATCTTCATGGTAGAGAATAAAGTTATTGTATGTAGTTTAGATATGAAAATGAAATTCCTGTATAAAACTGCTACCATTTTTATCATTTGTAGAGCTCAGTAGCACTGCTTATTAATAATAGATTAAGCAGTTGTAGCCAGCTATATAAATTGGCAGTTGATTGCAAAGGGACCTAAAATTGCAATAGCACAGCATAGCAGTTAATGCAAAAAATGGCCCTTTCATTTGTAAAATAACAAAAACCTGCACCTTAAATTGCTGTGCTCAGCTTGTAGCTGTTGTAAGGCAAAAATGAAAGGATTAGGATAAAATTAAAGCGATATGGTAGTAGCATTTACCAGCAAATGTGATTACAAATAAGTCAGTTTCAACACTTCCTTCTCATTGAAAATTAAAGCAAAATATTCACTAGTTTACATGACGAATACAGAATCACTCGATCTGAGAAAGTCAAAAGGCATACCTAATATTTCAATGTTGTACTGTGAACTACTTCATACAGTACAAATGAGTAATGTACCTTTGAAAGAACTCCACTCTTCGAACTGCTAATGAGTACCTTTTCAGAAGCAAGCTGCTTTTCCAGGGGCTTAAAAGAAATTCCTTTGTATCAACTTAGTTGTATGCAAATCAGGTTTAAAAAAAGAAAGACCTGGATGGGAACTGAGAGCAATGAAACACTGCAATGTACAACACAGATGAAACGCAAAGGTAAACATACTTTTGTATGTGTTAGTCACTGCTTCATGCTTAGGACTGAAAAGGCTTACTAGAAAACATCTGCTTCTATAAAAGCTAAAGTCAACTTGGCAAAAGCGAGTGCTAAATGGCCAGTTTCCATTTAAAATGCCGAAACACAGGAACGAAATTAAAAGAACGTTGAGACTCTCTAGAAGCATCCCCTTTTATAAAAGTAACATAGAGCTTCTCAGCAACTGAGTTTCCTCAGTGTTTGGATAGTATAAGCAGTCTTCCAATCAGGCACAATTAGAAATACCAGAAAACTGCAAGAGATATAAGAGTCACTTATAACACAAAATCTCGACCAACAGGAAAAAAAAAATTAGAATATTTTTCTGCAGTTTGAAAAAGGTGTACATAGAAAAATAGTTAATAGTGCATGACTAAGCACATGAAATAAGAAAAATGTACAGGTCAACTCATTTATAGTAATTCAACCTTCATCTTCTGATTTACTTACTGTAAAAAATCTATTATAGCCACAATTTGGTAGTGAACTGTAGCCATCTACTGGAATGAACAGATAAAGCAAATGTTTCAGACAATGTTCTTCCCCAAGAATTCAGTTTGCTCTGACTGCTCTAGTACATGCCAGAAAAATGCATGGTGTTAGATGCTATTAATACTGGAAAACTAATACCTCTCCAAGCCAGTGCAGGCTAAACAATATCAGAAATACACTCACTCATTTGCCAAGCACATTTAGAAAAATTGCAATTTTTCTTACAATAGCAATGCATAGATTGTTTGCTATAAATGGTGAAATTTTATCTTACAATCACCGAGTTTACATTTTCAAAAGCATTTAATAGCAAATATTCCAGGTGAAACAAAGTACTACTTATTTAATATTAATTTTAAAGCAAATTAAATATATTCATCACATTATTATTATTATTATTATGGGACAGTGTGCTTCATTAATCACCATAAACACATAACATAGTACTAATAGCTTAGCTTTATTTAAAAGAAAAAAAAAAAAAAAAAAGAAAAAAAAAAGAAAAAAAAGAAAAAGAGAAAAGATCAACCCGTGCCGAAGTCTGCTGCTGCTCTGAATCATGAGAGCTTATCCCAATACTTATGGCAATATTCTGAGCAAAGCAACTCTGGCTACATCTAACTCTCATGAGATAAGGATTAATATTCCTAGAGGAATTAATTCAACCTATGTTCAGCTTTTAAGTACATCGTCTAAGACATCTCAAATCCTATCAGGAAAGGAATGCATGTTGAAGGGATAGGAGGGACCTGTAGTAAAATCCAAACCCATTATGGAGGGAAAACAACCTGCAGAAAGAGATGATAGCATTTGTTAGAGGTAACTCTTGGAAGACTGAGCAAGGTCTCCTCTTCAGCTCAAGGAAGGGACTGAGTGGGAAAGTATGTCCACTTCTTCCAGAGGTAATTTCATCGACAAGCATCGTGGTGATGGGTCCTTGTATCTCCAAGACCCATCACCATGGCTGCAATAACATCACTGCCCACAGTATGTTCTCATCACTGCTTAGAGTGTGTTCATACCAACACACTAACTTCTAAGGGCCAAAGGATGGTAATTCGGTGCCAACTGAAGGTATTCAGATACGTCATCAGATGTAAAGATGCTGATAAAATTGCTGTGTGGGTAACAAGATCCTGCTGTCCCCTCCTAAATACAGCTTCTGGCCAACTTAATCGTCGTTATGAGGGGACTCACAAGCTCCACCATGACACACTGCCCTCTGTCCTCTAGGCATTTTGGCCCTATAAAAGCAACATCAGTCTCTTCTAGGCAATTCAAGGGTCCTAAGACAGTCCACGTTATGCAAAAATACAGCAGAAATACATTTTCTGTTGCATTTGGGTCCTAAAACAGGCATGAGAGATTTAGGATTTAATGCCTGCCTTGAGTAAAACTAGCCCATTAAAATGAGGTACAATTTTTAATCAGTATAGAAGAAGGGTAATCCAAGAGGATTGGAGGCAAAATAGTCAATGTTATGGAACTGTTTCTTGGAGAAGGGGTCAAATACAGCTGGGAAGAGAAGTGGAGGATACTGACAGCACCCAAAATACAACACAGAATGTACACACACACAACCACATGCACAGAGTATGCCCTACAAAATGGGAGAGTGACTAGAAAATCTTTACCCATGATTAACCCCTATATAACTCAGCCTCTATGGCTCAGAGGAGGCCAGTACACTATAAAGCAAAAATTATTTCACGGAACAAGTCAGCAGATCTCTGCAGTCAGAAGGATGGTAAGATCTCCTCAACTGTGCCTGAAATTTCACAAATATATTTGAAGATGTGCTCCACTATATTTACTGAAAGACTAGCAATGCAAGGTGCAAAAATCAACTCTTCTTCTCAAAAAAACCCATTATTTAAGCTTTGTAACCTGAGAAGATCAGCAGCATTCAATCATAAAAAAAAAAAAAAAACAAAAAAAAAAAAACAAACAAAAAAAAAAACCATAAAAACTTAGCCCTGCACACCTCACTATTAGGGAAGTGTACTCAGTTACTGTTCAGTACAATCCTTCTTACAGCTCTCCCGAAATGAATGAGTACATCAAGATGTGAAGGTTTGAGTAATTACAGTAAAATAAAATGCATTGATTGCTGGATTCAACCCTATGTTGATAAAACTATTCTGAATCTGTTGGTGATATGAATTCAAAATTTCTTGTAATATATGCTAGTATTCAATTAATAGTTTTATATATAAAAAAAAAAACCTGTCAAAAGTACAAAACAAAATCCTCAAATCAGGCCAATGCAAGGCATAAGTTTAAGATACAGCAATGATAAATAACTGCAGCTCTGCAGAGACATGAACTCCCTATAGCATTTTGATACTATACTACTAGGTAGAACAGTTTTTTTCTTTTATTTTTCCCCTCCTTCTCCCAAATCACTATCAGCAGTTTTTATAAAAGACATCTCAGTGAGATAACTGGTTATGGAATCAATAAATGATATGACAGTTCATCCAGTCTGTATTGCGCTATGTGGAAAGCAGTGCCCTTCTTGTTAAGGTTCAATATTAAAAGATATGCCTGAAATACAAAAGGCTGCTGAACAAACAACATTGAATGTCAAACAATTGACCATTTCTCACAAATTTTCAAAACCTGCTGAAGAAAATAACTGTGTATAGACAGCAACAACATTTAGAATTGCCTTTACTTTTTACCAACCACCATAAATTTGGAGAGTGAAAGCTTGATGCTACCCAAGTCAATTGTACCATGTCCTTTGATGGAACCAAAACGCAGTCAAAGGATTCTGCAGTTTTACTGGCATTTTAAAAACATCTACATAATTCTACATAATTTTAAAAGACAAGTTTGCACCACGCTACAACCACTTAAACATAATCAACTGTCATTTTTATGTGTAATACAGGAATCTATAAAACCTGGTTTAATTCATTAAATTACACTGAATTAACATGTGGCAATTACTGCAGTCACGTCATCCACACACCATCCAAAAAAGAGGAGGATGGACAGAGAGATACAGGGGCACAAGTCTTACGGAAGCTACGCAGCCATTCTCTGTGTAGGGCTTTTAATGGCCTATTTCACAGAACAGTCTCTTGGAAATAAACTCAACCTGTCACTACGAGGCAAACCAACATGCTGATTATACTAAAATTATGAATCTCTTTCTGAACCGCAATGTTATTCAAATCCCTTCCTCGATCCCCTTCCCGCTCTATAAGGCTCAACAAGCTGGAACAATAATGTGCTGAGCCACCGCAGCGAGGTCGCTTGCGTGAGATTCTATTCATCTTTTATACAACTGTGTGTACAGGCTTCTCAACAAACGAAGCCCAATAAAACCTGATCCGCTGCAGTATCAGCTACATCTCGTACGTTAA